>SJYQ01008508.1:31095-42512 GCA_006410935.1 Redunca redunca
TAAATAAGCAGGGTGACAATATACAGCCCTGACATACTCTTTTTCCTATTTGGAACCAGTCTGTTGTTCCCTGTCCAGTTCTAACTGTTGCTTCCTGACCTGCATACAGGTTTCTCAAGAGGCAGGTCAGGTGGTCTGGTATTCCCATCTCTTTCAGAATTTTCCACAGTTTATTGTGATCCACATAGTCAAAGGCTTTGACATAGTCAATAAAGCAGAAAGAGATGTTTTTCTGGAACTCTCTTGCTTTTTTGATGATCCAGCAGATGTTGGCAATTTGATCTCTGGTTCCTCTGCCTTTTCTAAAACTAGCTTGAACATCTGGAAGTTCATGGTTCATGTATTTCTGAAGCCTGGCTTGTTACATAGTATTGGAAGTCCTAATTAGAGCAATTAGGGGAAAAAAAAAAGAAATGAAAGACATCTAAACTGGAAAGTAATAAATTGTTCTCTATCCAAAGATGACACGATCTTAGAAAACCCTAAAGATTCCAATCAAAACTGGTCGAACAAATAAGCAAATTCAGTGAAGTTGTGTGATATATAATCAATACACATAAATCAGTTCTGCTTCTATACACTAACAATAATCTAAAACATGATTAATAAAACAACCCCCAGTACAATCATATCAAAAAGAAGAAAATACTTAGGACTAAACCTAGGATGATTTCTTGATTATTAACACCAGAAACACAGCCAGTGAAAGAAAAAGTAGACAAATGTGGGAGTACATCAAACTTAAAAACTTCTGTGCAATAAAGGAAATAATCAATAGAGTGAAGAAGCAACCAATGAAATGGGAGAAAATATTTGCAAATCATACTTTGAGTTTTAAATCCACAGTATATAAAGAACTCCTACCATTGAACAAGGACAACAAAAGGCCCAATTAAAAAATGAACAAAGAGCTGATATAGAAAATTTTCTGGAGATATATAACTGACCCACAAGCATATGAAAAGTTGTTCAACATCACTAGTCATCAGGGAAATGCAAGTCAGGGCCATAATGAGATACTGTCTCATTGCTAGGAATCCTGTATAGGTCCTGAGTCAGCAGACTTTATTGTGGTTTTTTGAGTTTGTGCTCATAGACTTTTATCAGTTCCTGACTTTTTCAGTAAGCTTTCTGTAATAAATGAAACAAACAAAAATGAAGAGAATACACAAAGACATGTTTTTCTTTGTGTTTTAAAGTTGCTACTTATTCTATATTTATTCATTTTCTACTTTTCAGTCATGTGTGTGTGCGTGCTGTAACTTAGAGTTTTAGGTTGTACTTTATGTGAGGAACAGGAAAATGTTGGCATATTCTTTCTTTTCAGTAGTGTAAGTCCATTCAAATATCATTATATAGTACTTTGTTGGATGCTACTTGCCAAAGTAACTCTTGAGGTTTTCTCTTTAATCTTAGTCATTTTTCTGTCCCAAGTCCCTAGTACCTTTCTTTCATAAGGTACTCAATAACTGTTAATTTTCTTTAATGAATTTCTAATATTGGTTTTTGTCTTTGTTCCATAATTGACTAACTGTGATTTTAGGTAAATAGTTTCTTTTTCTTGTTCTCAGGTTTTTCTACTTATAGACTCCAACTCTAAAGAGCTATTAAAAACTGTATATTAATTCTACATACATCACGCTATGATAGTTAACTCCATTTCCCAATAATTTATTTGCCCTAAATTCTAAACCTTTTATGAGTTTGTGCTGTTACTATTTTTTTAATAAAGTGCTCTGTGTATATACTCTTTGTTAATGATGAGTTTCTTAAACCCCTACTTTGAAATTAGTGATGCTTAAATATGTGATTCTTAAATGGTTTCTGCATTGGAAAATAAGTTCTTAAGATTTTACTCTTTTATTGTTAACATTATTATCACAGATTCCTTCCTATTTATTTTCAGAGCATCAGTAAATGCTCCTTGATGTCGTCACTATGTATGTAATGAATAGATATCTGCTTTTTAAACTTTTTTGGTGTAATTTTTTAACATTATTCCCCAAACGAATATTGGCTTATATTACTCTTGGCCTGCATTTATGAACAGTAATTACATGAACTTCTCCCTAGAATATGTTTTATTGTTTGCACCTATTCATTTTGATTTCACTTCATCTGCTCTTTAGATATCTGGACAGCTTAATTAACCATCTTCACCCTTGACATTTGAGCAGAATACTGGCCATTATTCATATTATTCCTTGTTATCAAAATACCAGGGTCTTGAATGTTTAATAACAACTGTCAAGAATGAATAAGTCTATCAGGTGCAACTAATTTTCTTATTGTTATAACTAAGACCTTTAACCTCTAAACCACTTTACTTACTTGGATTATTTTCTATTGTGATCTTAAATGGAAGTATCTTAAATATAAAAGTAATTTATCCAAAAGCATGAGAAATACATTAACACCTTTTAAAATTACATTTTTATTAAAATCAGAGTCAATATTGTTGCAGTAAATTATATGAAATATTTTAAAACATCTTGTATTATCTACTTCAAAGAAACTGTAATTATAAGCTAAACACTGATTCTTTACATCTCCCGAATATCAGTCATATCTTAAAACTACAAATTCCACCGTTGCTTTACAAGTGGATTACATTCAGGGGAAGGACCTTATACAAGTAAGTTATAATCAATCAAATACATAATATTACATATTATTTCTACAGAATGTCATGAACCCATATATTTAGCTACATGATTTTTAGTTTTACCTATAAGTCAGAGCCAATCTGGCCATATTTCCTGGCCAAAAATTTATGTGAGCATAGGAGAAAAAATACTGAGAAACAATGCATCCATCTCTATCTTTAACTGTATCATCGGTAGCTGTATTCATAATTTAAGTATCCTGTAATAATGAATGAAAAATTAAAATATTAAAATTGTTGTTAACAGTTTTTTTAACCAGTTTAGTATAGATGGTATACTCAGTTATGAACCATGTTATCTTCTTACAATGGAGAAGATTGTTGGAATATGAAGGTTAACAGTGAGGAGGATGTAAGGCAGGGCGGATTCACTCCATTAACATAATTACTTAGGTGTTTTTTTTTTTTTCTGCCAACAATAACTGTTATAAAAACAAATCCTTCAAACTGTATACTACAGATGCATTTGGTGAGATAATACTGTTACAGAGTTGTCTACTAAAAATTGTCAATTGAAATTATAACTTAGCAGTAGAGGACTAATTATCAATTTTGAGAGTAACTTTTGTGAAACGAAATGCTATCTTGTTACTTCTAGGAATATTTTAAGATAAAAATAAAATGTCTATGTTTGCATTTCTTTTATCTCCCCAGTCATTAAAAAAAAAAAAAAATGCAATACCAAANTATTCTCTAAATCACTTCAGTAGTACCCTACTCTTTGCGAACTCATGGACTGTAGCTCAAAGATATCTGCTGCTGCTGCTAAGTCACTGCAGTCGTGTCTGACTCTGTGTGACCCCATAGACGGCAGCCCACCAAGCTCCCCCTTACTTGGGATTCTCCAGGCAAGAACACTGGAGTGGGCTGCCATTTCCTTCTCCACTGTGTGAAAGTGAAAAGTGAAAGTGAAGTCACTCAATCATATCTGACTCAGCGACCTGATACACTGCAGCCTACCAGGCTCCTCCGTCCATGGGATTTTCCAGGCAAGAGTACTGGAGTGGGGTGCCATTGCCTTATCTAGACGCAACTAAATATCAAAATGCTGTTTATGTGGAAACCAATATGTGACAAAAGGCATTAACAGTTCTTTTCATATATTCCCTGAAGATACTAAAAATCATGTTTTGAACAATTAAAATAAACTCAATTGAAATAGAATTTTTCACTTTGTCCCAGTTAACACATCAAAGAGTATTTTTTGAGTGTTTATACAAATGATATTCTTCATTTTCATTCCCTTAGCAGCAGATTTTTCAAGATTGTATTTTGTCAACCAACATGAGAAAAGGAAAATGCATCTTTTTTCATTATAGTAGCAGTCATAATGTTAAATATTTATTGTTTAAATATGGACTATATGAACACTTTTGGCTATTCTCAAGCCTCATATGAAGTTTGTTACTATTGTTACTACAGTTACTAAAGCTATATAGATGCTTAATAAATTCTGACTCTTTTCCTGAATGCCAGTTATTCTAATAGGGTATAATGACTGATGAAATTATCAGAAAAACATACACTAAAGAAAGAAGAACTGAAAATTCCAATCATGCATCATCATACCCAAATAAAAAAGAGAACTATGTATAAGAAAATGAAATACAAAAAGGCAAACTGGTTGTCTGAGGAGGCCATATAAATAACTGAGAAAAGAAGAGAAGCAATAAGCAAAGTAGAAAAGGAAAGATACATCCATCTGAAAGCAGAGTTCCAAAGAACATAAGGAGAGATAAGAAAGCCTTCCTAAGTGAAAATGCAAAGAAATAGAGGAAAACAATACAATGGGAAATACTAGAGATCTCTTCAAGAAAGTTAGAGATAAAGGGAACATTTCATGTAAAGATGGGCACAATAAAGGACAGAAATGGTATGAACCTAATAGAACCAGAAGATATTAAGAAAGGACATGACAGGAATACACAGAACTATACTAAAAAAAAGCATAATGACCTGGATAACCACAATGATCACTCACCGAGAGACAGACATCCTGAAATGAAAAGCCATGTGGGCCTTAGGAATCATCACTATGAACAAAGTTAGGAAAGGTGATGCAATTCCAGCTGAGCTATTTCAAATCCTAAAAGATGATCCTGTTATAGTGCTGCACTCAATATGCCAGCAAATTTGGAAAACTCAGCAGTGGCCACAGAACTTGAAAAGGTCAGTGTTCATTCCAATCTCAAAAAAAGACAATGCCAAGGAATGTTTAAACCACTGCACAATTGCACTCATTTTACATGCTAGTGAGGTCATGCTCAAAATCCTTCAAACTAGGCTTCAACAGTACATGAACCAAGAACTTCCAAATGAACAACTGGGTTTAGAAAAGGCAGAGGAAGCAGACACCAAATCGCCAACATCTGTTGGATCATAAAACAAGGCGATTCCAGAAAAAACATCTAGTTCAGTTTCGTTGAGTACACTGAAGCTTTTGTGTGGACTACAAGACCAACTTAACTGCCTCCTGAGAAACCTGTATGCAGATAAAGATGTTACAGTTATTACAAGACATGGAACAACAGACTAGTTCCAAATTGGGAAATAAGTATGTCAAGGCTGTATATGGTCACCCTGCTGATTTAACTTATATAAAGAGTACATCATGCAACATGCCATGCTGAATGAAGCACAGGCTGGAATAAAGATGGCCAGGAGAAATATCAATAAACTTAGATAGGCAGATGATACCACCCTTATGGCAGAAAGTGAAGAGGAACTAAAGAGCCTCATGATGAAGAAGAAAGAGGTGAGTGAAAAAGCTGGCTTAAAACTCAACATTCAGAAAACTAAGTTCATGCCATCTGGTCCCATCATTTCATGGCACATAGATGGGGAAACAATGGAAACAGTGACAAACTTTATTTTCTGGGGCTCTAAAATCACTGCAGATGGTGACTTCAGCCATGAAATTAAAAGATCCCTGCTCTTTGGAAGAAAAGCTATGAGAAACCTTGACAGCATATTAAAAAGCAGAGACATTACTTTGCCAACAAAGGTCCATCTAGTCAAAGCTATGGTTTTTCCAGTAGTCATGTATGAATGTGAGAGTTGGACCATAAAGAAAGGTGAGCACTGAAGAACTGATGTTTTTGAACTGTGGCATTGGAGAAGACTGTTGAGGATCACTTGGACAGCAAGGAGAGCAAATGAGTCATCCTAAAGGAAATCAATCTTGAATATTCATTGGAAAGACTGATGCTGAAATTGAAGCTCCAATATGTTGGACACCTTATATGAACAGTCGATTCATTGGAAATGACCCTGATGCTGGGAAAGATTGAAGACAGGAGAAGAAGGGGATGACAGAGAACAAGATGGTTGGATACATCACTGACTCAATGGACCTGAGTTTGTGCAAACTCTGGGAGATGGTGAAGGACATAGAAGCCTGATTTGCTGCAGTCCACGGTGTTGCAAAGGACTGGACATGACTGAGCAACTGAACAACAATAGTGTATAAATAGTTTCATAAATGCTGGTGTGAAATATATAACCTTTGAAAATTAGTATTTCTGGTGTATTTTTCTAGTTAGCAATGACCTTATACTACTATTGTAATGTGGTAATTCTATTGGAAAATAATTATCTGCATATCTATCTTATAGATAACTGAGATTTGGAAATGTAAAATGACCATCACTTAGGAAATATTGAATAAGAGGAATACTCTGTTTAATCTTCTTACTTTAATTCTTTTTCCTCCAAATCTGCATCCACGTTCTACTATGTACATGTATGCACTTTGAATTCAGATCTCAGCATAATACTGAATATCTCATTTTTTAAAACCTCTAAACATAGGAATAAATGAATAAGGTACCACATATTTCACTTTATGACCTCTAGCTAATACCACGTTATCAGATGTCTGAAAGTACTGTTTTTAAAAATTCTAAATGTGCCATGCCATAACTATATTATTTTAGAAATATTTTGGCAAACAAGCCATTTTCTTACAGTGCATATCGTTTTCTAAAAATGTGGCTCTTATGCTTAATACATTCAGATATATAGATACTGGTAAAGATGGAATTTGAGATTGATTTATATACTGAGAATATCTTCACAAATATTTCTAAAGAAATGCTTAGATATTTCTTGAAATAAGGTGTCCAAGATTTTCCCTAAGTTTTTTTGTAGGCTTTTCTCCCCCCCCTGTAACTATTTCAATTTACCAATGCTCCCTACTGAGAGAGTAATTTTCCCAATTGTTCGTCATACCCTCTGATCATAGAAACAAGACCCTTGCTGTTAGAGTCTAATCTTTGAACAGTGGGGAAAAATAAGTTAACTGTAATTGATTTGTGGTCATCAGCTAGAGCCTTTCAAGCAGAAAAATCAACTGAAATTGCTAGTAACTTTGAGGATTGCCATATCTGTTTTTCTAGTAACCCCATCAAACCCTAAGTTCTAAATCTATTATCTCTCAAGAGTTCACTCTGCCAATTTGAATGGCCTAGTCCTCTTGTCAGTCAGATTTCCATACTAAGTAATTAGTCATCAGTTTAAGTAAAAGAAGGATCACTCCCTTTTTTCTAGATTCATAAAAGTGTGCTATCAAGCAGGTTTCAGAATTTCCTAATTGACATCCTAATTCATCCCCATTGATACTTAAGTAACTAGAATAAGATTTACATTGACTTTTACCTTTAAGGAGATGACAAATTTGGAGGCATTTAAATAGCATTTTTAACAAAATTCTGATTTATAGGTAATATGGTTAGTTCAGTATTTTACTACTTATATTTTGAATTTGAATAAAAATTTAAAGCAATTTTGTGGACATGTTAAATTTAATCTTTTATAGATGAAAAAACAAGGCTCCAGTGAATTAAAACAAGTATCCAAAGTTACACTGCTAATAAGTTACTGACACTGAGACAGAATCCAAACCTTAAGACAATGAATTTCCTACCTTTTTTAATGTTCCATGTTGCTTTTTTTATTCATATAGACTCAGTGGGTTTTAAATTCAGTTTCAAATATCCACATGAATTAGGATATCCCTGAAGGGAATCTTTTGTTTTAAGTAAAATAAAACTCAGTAAGAGCGTTATTGATTCATTATTGAGAAAAACTCGTCCCAATTTTGTTGTAAGGTCTAGAATGGCACAGACTTGTGAAAATATTTTACATCAAAATAATAGAAACTTAGCACCGAAAAAGAAAGACAAAGGCAAAGTTTTAAAATTCTAATAGATCATTGTGGAAGCATACAAGGTTAAACTTCCAAAGTTTTGGAAACCTAAAACTCTGTGTAGCTGTAGAATTTTCAAACAAATACAACTCATATACTCTCTAAGTAGATTAATAAATAATACTTCTCAGTAAGAGTCCTGATTTGTGTATTATTTTCATTGTGGTTTCTGTTCAGTTCAGTTCAGTCGATCAGAGGTGTCTGACTCGTTGTAAGCCCATGGACTGCAGCATGCCAGTCATCCCTATCCATCACCAAAACATGGAGCTTACTCAAACTCATGCTATCTAATCGGTGATGCCATCCAACCATCTCATCCTCTGTTATCCCCTTCTCATTCTGCATTCAATCCTTCCCAGCATCAGGGTCTTTTCAAATAAGTCAGTTCTTCACATAAGGTTGCCAAAGTATTGGAGTTTCAGCTTCAGCATCAGTCTTTCTGATGAATATTCAGGACCGATTTCCTTTGGGATGGACTGGTTGGATCTCCTTGCAGTCCAAGGGACTCTCAAGAGTCTTCTCCAACACCACAGTTCAAAAGCATCAATTTTTCAGTGCTCAACTTTCTTTATAGCCCAACTCTCACATCCATACATGACTACTGGAAAAATCATGGCTTTGACTAGATGGACATTTGTTGGCAAAGTAATATCTCTGCTTTTTAATATGCTGTCTAGGTTGGTCATAACTTTTCTTCCAAGGAGCAAGTGTCTTAATTTCATGGCTGCAGTCACAATCTACAGTGATTTTGGAGCCCCTCAAAAATAGTCTGTCACTGTTTCCCCAGCTATTTGCCATGAAGTGATGGGACCAGATGCCATACTCTTAGTTTTCTGAATGTTGAGTTGCTGCCAACTTTTTTACTCTCCTCTTTCACTTTCATCAAGAGGATCTTTAGTTCTTCTTCACTTTCTGCCATAAGGGTGGTATCATCTGCAAGTCTGAGGTTGTTGTTATTTCTCCTGGCAAACTTATTTCCAGACTGTGCTTCATCCAGCCTGGCATTTCATCTGATGTACTCTGCATATAAATTAAATAAGCACGGTGACAATATACAGCCTTGATATACTCCTTCGCCAATTTGGAAACAGTCTGTTGTTCCATGTACAGTTCTTACTGTTGTTCTTGACATGCATACAGATTTCTCAGGCGGCAGGTCAGGTGGTCTTCCCATCTCTTTAAAAATTTTCCACAGTTTGCTGTGATCCACACTGTCAAATGCTTTGGTGTAATCAATAAAGCAGAAGTACAGGTTTTTCTGGAATTCTTGCTTTTTTGATGGTCCAATGGATGTTGGCAGTTTTATCTCTGCTTCCTTTGCCCTTTCTAAAACAAGCTTGGACATCTATAAGTTCATGGTTCACATGATGTTGAAGCCTGGATTGGAGAATTTTGAGGATTACTTTGCTGTTGTGTGAGATGAGCACAATTGTGTGTTAGATTTGGCATTCTTTGGCATTGCCTTTCTTAGGGACTAGAATGAAAACTGACCTTTTCCATTCCTGTGGCCACTGCTGAGTTTTCCAAATTTGCAAGGATATTGAGTGCAGCACTTTCATAGCATTTTCTTTTAGGATTTGAAATAGCTCAACTGGAATTCCATCACCTCCACTACTTTTGTTCATATTGATGCTTCCTAAGGGCCACTTGACTTTGCATCCCGGGATATCCAGTCTAGGTGAGTGATCACACCATTATGGTGATCTGGGTCATGAAGATAATTTTTGTATAGATCTGTGTATTCTTGCCACCTCTTCTTGATATCTTCTGCTTCTGTTAGGTCCATGTGATATCTGTCCTTTATTGTGCCCATCTTTGCATGAAATATTTCCTTGGTGTCTCTAATTATCTTGAAGAGATCTCTAGCCTTTCTCATTCTATGGATTTCCTCTATCTCTCTGCACTGATCCCTGAAGAAATCTTTCATATCCTCCTTTCTAATCCTTGGAAATCTGCATTCAAATGGGTATATCTTTCCTTTTCTTCTTTGATTTCACTTTTCTTCTTCTCTCAGCTATTTGTAAATCCTCATCAGACAACCATTTTGCTGTTTTGAATTTCTTTTTCTTGGGGATGGTCTTGATCACTGCCTCCTGTACAATGTCATGAACCTCTGTCCATAGTGTCCAATAGAAAGCACTCTGTCTATTGATTTAATCCCTTGAATCTATTTGTCACTTCCACTATATAATCATGAGGGATTAGATTTAGGTCATGCCTGAATGATCTAGTGGTTTTCCCTACTTTCTTCAATATAAGTCTGAATTTGGCAATAAAGAGTTCATGATCTGAGCCATAGTTAGCTCTCAGTCTTGTTTTTGCTGACTGTATAGAGCTTCTCTATCTTTGGCTGCAAAGAATATAATCAATCTGATATCTGTATATAATCAATCTGGTGATATGCATGCATAGAGTCTTCTCTTGTGTGTTGGAAGAGGGTGTTTGCTATGACCAGTGCATTCTCTTGGCCAAACTCTGTTAACTTTTGCCCTGCTTAATTCTGTACACCAAGGGCAAATTTTCCTGTTACTCAAGGTACTCTTGACTTCCTACTTTTGCATTCCAGTCCCCTATAATGAAAAGGACATCTGTGTTTCATTGTTAGTTCTAGAAGGTCCTGTATGCCTTCATAGAACTATTCAGCTTCAGCTTCTTCAGCATTACTGGTCGGGGCACAGCCTTGGATTACTGTGATTTTGAATGGTTTGTCTTAGAAAGGAAGAGAGAAAGTTCTGTCATTTTTGAGACTGTATCCAAGTATTGTATTTTGGACTCTTTTTGACTATGATGGCTACTCCATTTCTTCTAAGGGATTCTTGCCCACAGTAGTAGATATAATGGTCATATGAGTTAAATTCACCCATTCCAGTCCGTTTTAGTTTGCTGATTCCTAAAATGTCAATGTTCACTCTTGCTATCTCCTGTTTCACCACTTCTAATTTTCTTTGGTTCATGGACCTAACATTCCAGATTCCTATGCAATATCGCTCTATACAACATCAGTTTTTACTCCCATCACCAATCACATCCACAACTGGGTGTTGTTTTTGCTTTGGCTCTGTCTCTTTATTATTTCTGGAGTTATTTCTCCATTCTTGTCCAGTAGCATAATGGGTACCTGCTGACCTGGGGAGGCCACCTTTTTTTTTTTTTTTTTTTTAAATTTTTATTTTAACTTTAGTTTACTTTACATTACTGTATTGGTTTTGCCAAACATTGACATGAATTCACCACGAGTGTACATGAGTTCCCAAACATGAATCCCCTCCCACCTCCCACCCCATACCATCTCTCTGGGTCCTCTCCTNCATCCTGCATTGGACATCGACTGGCGATTCGTTTCTTACATGATAGTATACATGTTTCAATGCCATTCTCCCATCTCATCCCACCCTCTCCCTCTCTCTCTCCCCCAGAGTTCAAAAGTTCACTCTATAAATCTGAGTCTCTTTTGTTGTCTCACATACAAGGTCATCATCCCCATCTTTCTAAATTCCATATATATATGCGTTAGTATACTATATTGGTGTTTTTCTTTCTGGCTTA
>SJYQ01008511.1:9119-26283 GCA_006410935.1 Redunca redunca
AGCATTACTTTACTAGCATGTGAGATGAGTGCAACTGTGCAGTAGTTTGAGCATTCTTTTCCATTGCCTTTCTTTGGGATTGGAATGAAAACTGACCTTTTCCAGTCCTGTGGCCACTGCTGAGTTTTCCAAATTTGCTGGCATATTGAGTGCAGCACTTTCACAGCATCATCTTTTAGGATGTGAAATAGCTCAACTGGAATTCCATCACCTCCACTAGTTTTGTTCATAGTGATGCTTCCTAAGGCCCACTTGACTTCACATTCCAGGATGTCTGGTTCTAAGTGAGTGATCAGACCATCATGATTGCCTGGGTCATTAAGATCTCTTTTGTATAGTTCTTCTGTGTATTCTTGCCACCTCTTAATAGCTTCTGCTTCTGTTCCGTCCATACCATTTCTTTCTTTTATTTATTTATTTACTTATTTCATGTCCATCATTGTATGAAATGTTCATCCACCCCCTCAGGCAACCACAGTGTTCAACAATTGCTTCTATTTGCTTTCAACAAATGCACCCTGCAGAAATACTGTTCATATTGGGCAACTACTTCTTGTGCTCTTCCTATGCATCATATATATTTTCCCTAAAACAAAAAAGAGATGGCAATAATGATCAAATGAGTCTTTCAACCACTAGGTTGAAAGAGCACTTAGGGAAAATGCAACAACATGGTATGTATGGAATATAATTTACATTCAAGAAGCTCAAATATTGATCATGTCCTACAAAAATAAACTAGCTGTCTTTCATATTCTCCTTGCTTAGAATGAAAAATCCCCCAGGGTATGCTGAAATCCTTACTTACATTGAATAAACAAACAATGTTTGTTTCAGCCATCCATTAATAATAATATTACATATGCTTTCAAATCCCTACACTCCAACTTCTATAATAATTACCCTCTACAACCCAATAAGAAAGTGCCTGTGGGGAAGTGGTTTGCTGTTTTAACAAGCTTAATTTAAAATAAAAATTGTAAGGTACCAAAAAGCACAATCTGATGATAATTAAGAATATGCAGGAAATACTGATTATTTATATGGAAGTCTGGCATCCAGAGTTCATCCAAAGCAAACTAAAGACAGTTATAACAGGCCATTAAAGCTCTGTAGGCATGTCTGCCAGGCATTGGGAAATGAAGACAATTGTAAATTTTGAGTTTATAGCAGGTTAGCATTTTCTCACCTCTCAAAGCATGAAAGCAGCACTTCATCCACATGCTATAATGACAAGCCTGGCTTATTGTCTCTCCTGTTAAGATCTTCAGTGAAAACCACTAAACTCTTGCCTGCAGGGCACAACCTACCTTCTGGATGAGTTAACAACTGTTCTCATAGATCCAAAGTTCTGAGGTTTAATATCAAGTCAGAGATACTGACCTGCCTCCTTATTTCAGTTAGTACTAGGATACTGCCTTAATTCTTTATGTTTCAGATCTTGCCTGAATCATTTTTTATATACCATTATAGCATTAGGTGGACTCCCCTGGTGGTTCAGACAATAAACGATCTGCCTGCAATGCAGGAAATGTGGGCTCAATCCGTGGGTTGGGAAGATCCCCTGGAGAAGGGTGGCTACCCACTCCAGTATTCTTGCCTGGAGAATTCCATGCACTGAGGAGCTTGGTGGACTACAGTTCATGGGGTCACAAAAAGAGTTGGATAGGATTTAGCAACTAAACAACAACAAATAGCATTAGGTACATTCAACTTTAGAAGAAATCCAAAGAGTCAACGCAGAGGAAATGCAAATTCCAGAGACAAGCTTTTTCTACATCACATCTTTTTCTGTTTTCAATGCAAGGACATGCATTTTTATACTCAGTGTGCTTTGGTAGACCAGATATTTAAGTCAAAGAAAAGTTAACTATTAGAAGACCTATGTTCTAGTTGTAGCTCATCACATGCTAAATGCATGACATTTCCCTCTCCTAGACTCAGTTTTTACATCTGTTTAATGGGGACAATCACCACTGTACACATTCAGTGAAAATACGGATTTAAAGCACTAGGCATCATTCTTGGCACCTATTAGGCTCAACAAATCCTGCTGGTGGATGAGAAGTTAGAGAAGGAGGAGAAAAAATTGATAGTAGAGGAAGGAGAGACAGTTGGATGAAAAGAAAACAGGAGGAAGAGAAGTAAGAACTAGTGGTGGGGGCTTCCCTGGTGGCTCAGTGGTAAAGAATCCATCTGCCAATTCAGTAGACAGGGGTTCAATCCCTGATCCAGGAAGATACCACATGCCACAGAGCAACTGAGACCCTGTGCCAAAACTATTGAGCTTGTGCTCTAGAGCCTAGGAGCAGCAACTACAGAAGCCTGAGTGCTCGAGAGCCCATGCTTCACAAGAGAAGCCACGGCAATAAGAACCCCATACACTGCAACCAGAGAGTAGCCCTTGCTCATCACAGCTAAAGAAAAATTGCACAACAACGAAGACCCAGCACAGCCAAAACTAAATAAATAAAATTATATATATATAAAAGAACTAGTGGTGTTTGTGGAATGGTGCTGAAGAACACAGATTTTTGTCCACAGTGCCCGTGTGACCTCAAGCAAATGAACTCATCACTTTGAACATGCCTTGGATTTTTAGTGTGCAAACCTAGAAACTGATAGTAATTCATATACATATTCACAGGATTGTTGTAAGAATTAAATGATAATGGATGTGAAGGCACTTTGATACCTACTAAAGTTAATAGAAGCCTAAAAGATTATTACTACAAAAGGCAGTTATGTGTTGGGCAAATACGTAATAAAATTTAGTGTTGTTCACATAAGCTTCTTCTTAACCTCTTCCATAGCATTTGAATGGATCTGAATTAGGCTTTGACAAGAAGCCAGGTGAATCACTTCCTGGAAGGTTCTTCTATGGACAAAGTATTGGAAGTTGACTGCTACCTGAAACATGTTGCAGAGTAGAATTGGTCCTTGTATCAGTAATTTCAGATATGCAGATGACACCACCCTTATGGCAGAAAGTGAAGAAGAACTAAAGAGCCTCTTGATGAAAGTGAAAGAGGAGAGTGAAAGAGTTGGCTTAAAACTCAACATTCAGAAAACTAAGATCAAGGCATCCAGTCCCATCACTTCATGGCAAATAGTGGGGAAATAATGGAAACAGTGACAGACTTTTTTTGGGCTCCAAAATCACTGCAGATAGTGACTGCAGCCATGAAATTAAAAGATGCTTGCTCCTTGACAGAAAAGTTATGACCAACCTAGACAGCATATTAAAAAGCAGAGACATTACTTTCCCAACAAAGGTCCATCTAGTCAAAGTTATGGTTTTTCCAGTAGTCATGTATGGATGTGAGAGTTGGACCATAAAGAAAGCTGAGTGCCAAAGAATTGATGCTTTTGAACTGTAGTGTTTGAGAAGACTCTTGAGAGAGTCCTTTGGACTCCAAGGAGATCCAACCAGTCCATCCTAAAGGAAATCAGTCCTGAATATTCATTGGAAGGACTGATGCTGAAGCTGAAAGTCCTCCTGATGCGAAGAACTGACTTGTTTGAAAAGACCCTGATGCTGGGAAAGATTGAAGGGGGAAGAGAAGGGGACAACAGAAGATAAGATGGTTGGATGGCATCTCCAACTTGATGGACATGAGTTTGAGTAAGCTCCAGGAGTTAGAGATGGACAGGGAGGCCTGGTGTGCTGCAGTCCATGGGGTCACAAAGAGTCGGACACAACTGAGCAACTGAAATGAACTGATTAAATGAACACCCTTATCTATATGTATGGATGATCTCTTCCAAATCTATTTGAATTCTGTGAAGGATGAAACAGTTTGGGTAAATGTATAAAACTAGATCAGATGCTCTGGGAATCCAATCATTTAAAAATCAAATATATCAACTTTTAAAAAATAAATTCTCAGTTTTAGCACCCAAAGGTACAGCCCATGAATAATTTGAACCAGTTACCTTGAAACCTTCCATCTTTGGAGAAAACACTTTTAACAGGTTGTCTAGACCCTTCTTTTCTTTTTTAATTTTTTGGCTGTGGGGTCATAGTTCCCTGACAAGGGATCAAACCCACGACCCCTGTGTTGGAAGCAGTCTTAACCACTGAACCAGCAGGGAAGTCTAAGATCCTTCTGTTCCTAAGATGGAATGGTATGTGGTGGCACGGCCCTTTGCCCCCATCCAGTCCTTGATGCTGTCCCTAAACACTTTTATTTATTTATTTATTTTTTTACAGCATTTGCATGGTTTCTAAGTCGCTTCAGTTGTGTCCAACTCTTGGTGACCCTATGGACTCCTCTGTCCATTCTGGCATTCTCCAGGCAAGAATACTGGAGTAGGTTGCCATGTCTTCCTCCAGGGGATCTTCCTGACTCAGGGATTGAACCCAAACTCATGTCTCCTGCATTGGCAGGCAGGTCCTTTACCACTAGCACCATCTGGAAAGCCCAGCGCTAGTTAAAGCATGATGGCAAGCTTTCCATTCTCAAACCACCAAAAATTTAGGATCCTGTTTTCAGACTGCCCTGCCCTGCATTTGTTCTTAGTCGCTCAGTCATGTCTGAGTCTGTGTGACCCCATGGACTGTAACCTGCCAGGCTCCTTTGTCCATGGGGATTCTCCAGGCAAGAATACTGGAGTGGGTTGCCATGCCCGTCTCTAGGGGATCTTCACAACCAAGGAATCAAGCCCAGGTCTCCCTCATTGCAGGACCCTGCAGAGCTACCAGGGTTAGGTCCTAAAATTTCCTAATTTAATAAATTAGCAAATTTGAGGTCTCAGAATTCCACCCATGCTCTCTTGGTTAGCTGATGACTCTCTGTGAGATAGGTAGGTAGGTGGTAGGTAGGTAGACAAAGTTCTTCAGTTCTAAGTAATAAGGGGAAGTATATATAGAATCGTGATTGTATAGAATCATATTTCTATCATTTTTTTCTTGTGACAAACTAAGTAGCACTGGATGATTTATGAAAAGACACTTTGATATATAGTGATTTCTCTGTTCTAAAATAAATACTCCCAGGTCTCTAGGTATTCAAAAGTTAGTTGATACTGTATTTGTGTATTTTTACAACAGTATTTACTTGTGAAAAAATAAAAGCCTTCAACAGAGCAGAAATCAATAATTTATAGCAAAGTAGAAACTAAAGTCTTAGAAATCCTAGGGATAGCATAGCATTGTAGAATGTCATTTCATCTTTCTGGAACTCAATTTCTTCATTATCACTTACCAGATAAAATACACAACTCCTAGTTAAAATGAAATTTTCAGTAAACAACTTTTCAGTATGTTTCAGATATTGCCTAGGACATAATTATGCTTAAAAAAAATCACTCACTGTTTATCTGAAATTCCAATTTAACTGGGAGTCCTATATTTTTATTTGCTAAATCTAGCAATACTGTGGTAAAAATGGCAAGTTCAGGAGGGGATAACACAGGTAACTTCTAGTATATGTGCTGCTGAAGCAAGCACAACACAGGTAACCTCTAAAAGGCTCTTCCAGCTGAAAATGTCCAGATTTCTGTTGAAGGACCAGCCTGGCAAACTATCTGCCTATATGATCAGATACGAGTATACGCTTGTAAGGCAGTGGTTCTCAAAATTCATTCTCCTCATGAATCCCTTGGGATTTGTTTAAAAAAAAAAAAACCCAAGTCCTGGGCTATACCCTATGAATTTCTGATTCACCAGTTCTGGGATGAGGCTAGGGAACCTGTACCTTTAACAGTCAAGCCAGGTGATTTTGGTACAGGTATTCCAGGACCTTACTTTGAAAAACATTGCAACTTTCTCCTACAAATGCAGAAATTCTGACCACCTGGATGCCAGAATTTCCCTACTCTTCATTCATTTGTGAACATACAAAAATTGAATGCTGCTCTTCTAACCACACAAAAGACCCACTGTGAACTACTGTGCTCATACTTCTTTGACTAATATATTTAATGCTAAATTGGCCATGAAATTGGTTTTCATTAATTTTTGTGGAAGTGAGGAAAACTCAATCATATTCCAATAATGAATGAAAGCATTCCCAACAAAAATAAAATGCTGTTTCCTTTTAATAAAGGGAAGTGACTTGTTGAATATTAGGCATGACAATGATAGAACAAACAAGAATGGAAAAGAAGCAGTGTGAGGAAGTGTTCTGACAAGAGAAAGCTAATTATTTTAATCCAGTTCAATCTGCTATTCGACTAAAAGGTCAGAGAATACTACATAAAGCCCCTATACAAAGCTCATCTCCAGAGAGGAATCAATATTCTGCAAAAGTCCATTTTTTCCTAATTTGGTATTTCAATACCTCTCCTTTCAGAGCATGTCTAAAGTTAACATTTAACACCCTTACTAGAAGTTTTTTTTTTAATATAAATTTATTTATTTTAATTGGAGGCTAATTACTTTACAATATTGTATTGGTTTTGCATACATCAACATGAATCCGCCATGGGTGTACATGTGTTCCCCATCCTGAACCCGCCCTCCCACCTCCCTCACCATATCATCCCTCTGGGTCATCCCAGTGCACCAGCCCTGAGCATCCTGTATCATGCATCGAGCCTGGTCTGGCGATTCATTTCACATATTATACATGTTTCAATGCCATTCTCCCAAATCATCCCACCCTCACCAGAAGTTTTTATTGTAAGCACAGCTAGTTCAACTTTAGTTGTTCATCAGACCAAAAAAAAAAAAATCTAATTTGGCCATTAGACCAAAGATTGACTGCTTTTGGGGACCAGAACTAGATTTTTATTGACCTGATGAAGAGTAGTTTAAACTCTAGTGTGTGCAAAGACCACCTAAGGACATATCTACACATCCAGAGATAGCCAGGAGGGGGATAAATGTACCTTAATTGTCGTAAGTTTGAGTAAAGCAACAACAACAAAAAACATGTTTTTGTAAGATTATCACACTATAACAAGTATCTTTTCTTTTTAATGTGGACCAATGTTAAAGTCTTAATTGAATTTGAATTTGTTACAGTATTGCTTCATTTTTATGTTTCGGGGTTTGGGGTTGTTTTGTTTTTTTGGCCCTGAGGCATGTGGGATTGTAGCTCCCTAAGCAGGAACTGAACTTGCATCCCCTACACTGGATAACCACTAGACCACCAGAGAAGTCCTAAGTTACCTTTGATTCTCTACTCTGAGTTAACTCTAAGAAATCTGCATTTCCATCTTGTCAGAAGGAACTAAGAAGAATCCGTTACAAAATAGTGTGGCAGCATTTCTTGGGTAATTGTTTTTATTAATGCTCCATGGCAATCAAAGCAGTGTATTTAATGTGACAGAAGTCTCATTCTAGAGCCAGAATTCTTAGATTTCAATCCAAAACGTACAACCTATTAAGTGTATGACCCTCACTAGTGTCTGACTCTTTGTGACCACATGAACCACAGCATACCAGGCCTCCCTGTCCATCACCAACTCCCAGAGTTCACTCAGACTCATGTGCATTGAGTTGGTGATGCCATCCAGCCATCTCATCCTCTGTTGTCCCCTTCTCTTCCTGCCCCCAATTCCTCCCAGCATCAGAGTCTTTTCCAATGAGTCGACTCTTCGCATGAGGTGGCCAAAGTACTGGAGTTTCAGCTTTAGCATCAGTCCTTCCAGTGAACACCCAGGACTGATCTCCTTTAGAATGGACTGGTTGGATCTCCTTGCAGTCCAAGGGACTCTCAAGAGTCTTCTCCAGCACCACAGTTCAAAAGCATCAATTCTTTGGCACTCAGCTTTCTTCATAGTCCAACTCTCACATCCATACATGACTACTGGAAAAACCATAGCCTTGACTAGATGGACCTTGTTTTTTTTTTTTTTTTTTGGTCTGACGTTTGTTGGCAAAGTAATATCTCTGCTTTTTAATATGCTCTCTAGGNGCTGAAGCCTAGCTTGGAAAATTTTGAGCATTACTTTACTAGCATGTGATATGAATGCAATTGTGTGGTAGTTTGAGCATTCTTTGGCATTGCCTTTCTTTGGGATTGGAATGAAAACTGACCTTTTCCAGTCCTGTAGCCAGCCTAGAAATATATATATTACTAGCTTCTCTTTGCTTCAATTTCTACCACTCTAAAATGGGGCTAGAACTTTCCTCATGATTGTTCTGAGGATTAGATGAGGTAATGTGAGTAATGTTCCAATAGTGCCTGGTGCATGCATAGTAAGTGGAGGATTGGAAGATGGGGGCTATTATCATATACTTCTGATTCATGACCTTTCCAAACATTCTCCTAGCTGGTGACAGCCCTCACCTACAAGTTTGGTCAGAGTTCATTTATGATCTAATATTTGCTGTAGAATGTTGAATTCTCAGACAAAACATGATCTTTGTGAAACAAAACTACAAAATAGCTTACTTTTATCCTTTGATTATGTAATCAGTTTCTTGGTCTTATCAGTAAATTGTGTGTGTGTGTATGTTAAAGATAATGAAGATACACACCATCTCACAAGGCTGAGGTTGGCACAGCTCTTGAAGACAGAACAATTTCCTTTCTGGAGCCACATTTAAGTCTACAGGTTCTTTGTGGAGCCCTAAATTGTTTGAGACAATTTGTTTTATTTGCCTTTCAAGGCCAAGCGTGTATATTCAGTGTCTGTTTGCCTCTGTCTTCATTCCTAAGATTCCCTGCCTTTCACTGTTACCTGTAGTCCTAAAAAATCTGGCTTCTATTCTGAACAAGTTCATGTGTTTTAATTACAAATAAGTTTTCACACAGTCCCTTTTCCTAATCTGTTCCTCCATCAATTCTGACTCAGTGTCATTTATGCTCTGAAGGAAATTCTACCAGGCCTTTCTCCAGGTTCTGTGTACCTCTTTCAGCAGTTTCTCTGAGTATGGAATTTTTCTGGGCTGTCTTATTTATAACTATGCCCCTAAGATGAATGACAATGCCTGGCACACAATAGTCAAGATAACATACTAAATGAATGAATAGATTTATCTCCACCAAAACATATATTTCATTTATGTCCATCTCTCTTTGTTGCCTAACTTTGTGCTTAATTTTATTTTTTACTATTTTAGTGAACTCATTACCATCAGTCCACTAATACTGATTTGGCCTATACTTTCTTTAAATACATTTTTTTTTCACTACTAAGTGTTATTAGATCTGCCCAGACATTCTATTTCTACTCAACAAAATCTCATCCCCAACTCAAGAAAATCTCATCCCCATCTCCAAAGTCTGGTGTGCTATGTAGGCGATTAACATACTAGAGAAACTCTTAATCTACATGGTATATTTTAATTCCAGATCAAGTCCTCTGTTTCTAACCAAATTCAAATCCATCATGACCATTAAACAAAGGAGATTTATTATAGAAGCCAACTCCATTATAAACAATTCCTATGTTTGTCTCACATCCAACCCATAACACTAAACACACTATCAGATTAACACTTAATGATCAATATCTCATGTAATGGTAGGAAATGCCAATACAGTTATAGAGAGGCTAGACAAAGGCAGATTTGGGACATACTGGGTGGCATTTAATAAGGAAATAACTGGAACCTGAAATGTAGTTTGTCAGGTGTTTCTTACAACAGGTTGGTGAAGAGCTTCAGTTTGGGTCTTGGGGAACAAGATGTGCCTAAATAAATGTCACAGGGAGTCAAGAAATGTGTGGCATTCATTACCAAATCTCTGAAGTCTTCTAGGAGATGACCTTCAGTGGATAGGCACAGTCCCAACTGGATCTGCCAGAATACCCTGTAGGGAGCTTCTGAAAAAGGATACTCAGATTAGATAGCATGTGTGGCTACAGGGGAGAGATTTCTATTGACTACTCTAATAAAGCAGAATTGATCAGATTTACTTACTCATTTAACATTTCTGTGCAGGTTACCTATAATGCCAAATCTTTTTTTTCCTTCAAAAAGTTTTTGCTTTTTTTATAATCCAGATAGTTTTAAACATCTTTTCTAACTTTGATGAAGCATTACATTCCGTTTTTAGAAAGTGAAATTGCTGTTCTCAAATGGAAACAAATTTTACATCAAAGAGCTTGAATTCAATGCAGAGGGGGAAAAAGCCAAATATGTAAAGCATCTAGCAGCTGGCAATGATATTGGCAAAGGCTGTCTCTAAACGTGCAAAATGGAGAGATATGAGGTGGTTTTTAAATAATTCCAGAAGTTTCACACCTGTATTAAAATTATCTGAATATTTTTAAACTAAAGTGTAACTTAGCTCAAGTGACATGAAGACCTAACTTCAAAGTCCCCTTAATTTTATATAGAGAAAGGCAGACCCTATCTATGATACTACATATCTATTTGGTTAGAAAAATCTAGATAGTTGACTGCATTTTGTAATTTTCATACAGATGGTTAGCAACATGGAGCCAAAATGAAGGCCAGTGAGAATACATGTAACCTTTTCCAAAGGGCAAAGAAAACCGTTGTCAAAATATTTTGTGATAGAAAGAATGAGGTTATGCCAGATTTAATACAGTTATAATGGTAGTGTATTCATAGGCATAAAGTGACCTGGATACCCAGAGCTGAGCCAAGCTCTTAGAAATGCAGCTCAAACCTTCTTACTATGATCTGTAATCACTGTTGGCTACATCCGTCAGCAAATATTAGTAAGAAGACTACATTTGACAAAAAGATTAGAAAAATGAAAGAGGTATTAATAACATCTCTTGAAAAATTGCCTAAATTCTCAGTAAAGAAGCAAAATAGAAGGATGCTATAGCTTTTGGGGGCTCAGCTGGTAAAGAATCTGCCTGCAATGCGGGAGACCTGGGTTTGATCCCTGGGTTGGGAAGATCCCCTGGAGAAGGGAAAGGCTGCCCACTCCAGTATTGTGGCCTGGAGAATCACATGGACTGTATAGTCCATGGGGTCGCAAAGAGTCGGACAAGACTGAGTGACTTTCACTTTCATAGCTCTTTAACAGCAAACTCTGTCTGAATACTTGAAAAAAATAAAAGAAAAACCCAACAACAACTAGACCCTGTGGCAGTGTTGCTCCCTGACCAGAAATCAAATCTGTGCCCCCTTGCACTGGAAGCATGAGTCTTAACCATTGGACCACCAGGGAAGTCCCATGACCAGTTCTACTGACACTGTGCCCCTGTGTAAGAGACTGCACAGAGGAAAGAGAGACAGAGAAGGAAGGACATGGCAAAGTAAGGGGAAGGGAGGAGGTAGAAGGGAAAAGAGAATTTTCTTTCAAACAGGAGAACCTCTGTTTCAGTGTGGCAGAGAAAACCAGTTCAGATACTTTCCTGCAGCTCAGGCTTCTGTTAAGGCGGTTCTGCTTGTGGCTAAATCTAACTGATAGATGTGTCTGGCTCCC
This sequence comes from Redunca redunca, assembly GCA_006410935.1. Classification (NCBI taxonomy): domain Eukaryota; kingdom Metazoa; phylum Chordata; class Mammalia; order Artiodactyla; family Bovidae; genus Redunca; species Redunca redunca. The sequence goes on from SJYQ01008511.1 coordinate 20,423, forward strand.
AGGCACACCCTGACAGGGTTGGTATGGGGACAGGAGGCCTAGAAGAATCCACCCTTCTCCAATTGTGGGTTGGCCAGACACCCTTTTTCAGTAAGCTGATGGCAGTCTCCACGGTTCCAGTCAACTGAATCAACCATTGGCATTATACAGACAGGGCCACCCACCAAAGCACTAATTTGACCCCAAAGTCTTTTTTTGTTTTGGTTACTGAGCAAACGAGTGCTCACAAGATGACTGATTCCTTCACATGGACAAGATTCTCATAGCTGAGCAGGAATGAAGGCCAGAATGTCTCTTTTCATTTTTCACAGGGAAATAAGGAGATCTCATTGAGAAGGATGAGACAGAACTCTTTGCCAGTGATGTAACAGCCAATGTGGTTGGGAAAGGGTACCTGATAATTGAGAAGAAAGGACATAAATTAAATAAAATGAGACTACCGGCACAGAATCTGAGTATGAGTTCAAACGAACGTTGGCAGAATGGAAGAAACAGCAGAAATCTCTGTGACAAACCACATCTATAACAGATTTCCAATAATCTTTTGTATGGAAATATTTGGGTACGTAATTTCCCTGTCAAGCCAGCTATTCAAAATTCTAAACCAAGGTTTTCTTGGTCTGTGAATATAGATTTCTATTTCCTTTGTGACAAGATANCCCTAAGACATTTTATTTGGGCTTTTTTTTTAAATTCAGTTATTTTTTGTTTTCCTTAACAGCATACAGATTAGGGAACTATGAATAATTGTGACCTCAGCCCCCACTATTTATAAAAATATGATCCATGTGATTTCTGTTTCCATAGGTTAGTGGAAAAGAAACCCACTGGTCTTTTTCATGTGGTTGTTAGTTTGAGAAAACATATTAAATATAACAATTATGTCTTTAGAAAAACACTTAATCCATGAGCACTTCAATCCAGCCACCCAAAAGAAACATTAGGATAAATTATTGCTGTGCCAAGCACACAAGCTTTTGAATTTATTTCCTTTGATCTGCCCATATGAAAGTCTATCTTATTTCAATGTTTCCAAGGTAAAGTTTCTTTGATCTCATATGACCATGAGAACACAGGTTCTCTTTATGTCTGGAAATCTCTTGGAAACAAAACTTTTTATAAGGTTTGGCCTACAGGACACTTTCAGGAAAACAAAAAGCTTTGCAGGCCACACTATGATACTTCACGACCATCTATTCAATTGCACTCATTCAATCAGACAAACAAGTTGTACTAAGTGATAAATACTAATGAGTTTGGCCTAACATTTTCCCCAAACACTGCATCTAGAAAATAAGCAATGAATTGATGATGAGATATAGGATGATTGATATGCTTGTGTACAGAATGATCAACCCTCAGAAATAGTCATTCATCACTGCAAAGCAGGCAGGTGTTATACAGTGAAGACAATTTTTAGAGAGGAATAGAGGGAGGAAATGCCTAACCTGGATCTTGGATAGAGAAAACATGCTTTATGCTTTGGCTTGAGAACATGAGTTCATTTAAATTCAAGCAAATTGACTCTCTTAAATATAATTGTATAATTCTTAGAAATTTAAAGACTTCAGACTGTCCACTGGGGAAACGCCAATATTGCTCTCTTTGATATCACAGAAATCTTGCCTCTATTCAGGAATGTCAAATGGCTTTGAAATTGATGTGTTCAGTCATTAAGCACGAATACTTGACAAAGCTTCTTTGATTTCATAGATTGTAAATCCTTGGAACACTGCAAGAAGCCATTTATGAAACTGAGCTATTGATTGTGCTAATCTATGCAGTGATTACTAGAGGCAGCCTAATGAGTAGATGCTGCCTCTACAGTATGCTTAAGAGGCCCCATACAGGGCTACAGCCAAAAAGTTTGTTCATTTGGGCCTGAGCATTCCAGTCTGAACAAGTTCTTTATTAAGATATCAATGTTCTTGTGTAAGGACACAGTCCTTGACATTTTTTATTCATTAATCCATTCACTCTTCTAATAAATACTAAGTTTCTACTCTGCCCAGTGTACTTTTGAGAGGACTCAAAAATAAATATGCTCTGATCCCCACTTTCAAGGACCTTATCACCTTAGGAGAGGAGATATAATACAGACACACATAAGTATGAATTAAATAGAATGGGGAGGAATTAGCTAGTAATTAAGACAATGACTGAAAACCAGAATAGGTACGAGGTCAGAGGATAGGGTTAGAAAGCAGCAGCTCCAAAAAGACAGAAGAGGAAATAGAAGAGGGAACTAAATGCATCTCATTTTTATACATCATAATTATGTTCTTTATTGTTTCCTTCCTGGAGTTAGACAGAATGATTAGAGAAGGTAAACAAGCCACTAGGCTTTAAGCATAACCAGCAATTCTAAGGAAGGATATGGGGACAGTAATAGGACTAACCATCTAGTTCAGTTGAGAACAACATCAGCCTTGAGGGATCAAATTCCAGACATACAAATGAGCAGCTTAGGGCTAGACTGCTTGCTCGCCTCTGTATTCATTCCTTAACAGTCTAAAAGAGGGAAACAGAAAATAAATTGATATGAAAAATGCTTGTAATCTGCAAGAATGGTAAATGAGACCAAGGTACAAAAATGAGTATAGAATTCAATTTGGAACTAAGAACACATTTGTAATTTACTGTTTTCCATTTCTCCCTAGACAAGACTTTGAATGTTCCGAGGTTTGTTATTTGATGTTTTTTTTTAAAACAAAACAAAACTTTACTATCTACAGAATTTAGCTACCAGAAGAAATTTAAGAATTCCTAACAACATTGACATTTAATAGCTTTCACCACAACTTAGTAACACAGCAAAGGAAGTTGTTATAGTGATACCAGGAAAATAATAGCTGTCAACATCCTTACGCAGATAGATGATGATGGTGATAACTCATAATTCTTGGCTTCTTTTCAAACACTGACTGCTAAATAAAGTGAAAGGCACTCAAATGCATCTACTTTAGTTAAAAGATGTGTGTCATTCTTAAATGTTATAATATCATTTATACTTAGAAGTTTCTTACAAACATATTTCAATGAAGAGGTCCTAGGCAGATCAACTGTGCTGAGAAGAGCATTACACAGCCCCTAGTCTGCAGTTTGGGGCTTCCCTGACAGCTCAGTTGGTAAAGAATCCACCTGCAATGCAGGAGACCCTGGTTCGATTCCTGGGTTGGAAAGATCCCCTGGAGAAGGCAGAGGCTACTCACTCCAGTATTCTGGCCTGGAGAATCACATGGACTGTATAATCTACGGGGTCGCAAAGAATCAGGCATGACTGAGTGACTTTCACTTTCAGTTTCCCTGGTGGCTCAGATGGTAAAGGAACTGCCTGCAGTGTAGTAGACCCGAGTTTGACCCCTGGGTTGGGACGATCCCCTGGAGAAGGGAAAGGCTACCCACTCCATTATTCTAGCCTGGATAATTCCATGGACTATACAGTCCATGGGGTTGCAAAGAGTCGGTCACCGACTGAGCAACATTCACTTTCAACCTGTAGTTTATATAAATGGACTTTACAGCCAATATCTGGACTGGTTTCTTCTATTAGAAAAGATGAAGTATTAGATAATAATAAATTTTGTTGTTGCTATTGCTATTCTAGGAAACTGTCCATTTATTTCCCTCTTGGAGGACTTAAAGATTTTTCTCAAGGATTTTGACCTCTGGCTTCCTAATATACAGTCATCACCTGTTGGTCTCAGTCACATGGACTACTATAGATAGTTCTTTCATGCATGACAGATTACTAAACAATGAAAGGGATGCACTATTTTTAAATGTTTTGCTTTCATTTTTTCAAAAAATATACTGAAAATAAATGTTTCACTGAGAAGTAGTTTGCTGCTAATATATAATCTAGATATTATCAGGAAAGTAGGGGATGACCTATTCTCTGCCTAGGTGTATTCTATGTAAAGCCTACTCACTAAGTGCTACCTGCCCTGTCCTCATTGCACACAAACAATTAACTAATGGTTAGCCATTGTATCTCCTTCATATACTGCCATAAAATGTCTGCTAAAGCTCCTCTCCAGACATGAAAACTCTGTGGTTGGATCTCACTGCTGCAATCACTCAGAGACTTATTTGTTGACTCAGATTACAACAGTTTTAACAGTGTCAACACCACTGTACAATCTAGGGTACAGAATCTCACAATAAAATACTCCAGATCCATTTAGGGTGTCAATCCAACTATCCAGCACTCCCTTCTGCCCTTAAGACCACCTCGCTCCCGCAGTCTCAAGGTTAGTCACAACACAACAGATTACAGCTTTGGGCCTGAGGGCAGGATTCATGAAAGACTGAATAGAGGAGGCCACATTTAAGCTGTCCTTTTTTTTTTTTAAAGCAGTATGATCTTTAATTAAGTACAAAGACTTTTTAATTATGTCATCTAGAGAGAATTTTATCCATTGCTCTGTTTGAGTAGGCATCAATATGAGCAAAAGGTAGGATAGTTGTGTGGTGAAAAATGCAGTGCTAGGTGTTTTATAAACATCTTACTGTTTTTCAAAATGTAGTGGCTTTTATATTTTTTTAAATTTATTTTATTGAAGTACAGCTGACTTAAAATGTGTTAATTTCTGCTGTACAGCAAAGTGATTCAGTTACACATTTTTCATATTCTTTTCCATGATGGCTTATCACAGGATATTGAATACAGTTCCCTGTGCTATACAGTAGGACCTTGTTTATGAAGTAGTTTATCAAAATTTCTGAGCTCAACTCTCACCCTAATGAAAAAGAATCCAGTGAGAGTGGGGTCCAGGAATCTGCAGGCTAAGCCTCTCTCAGTTGATTCTGATGTACCTTTGGAATCTGTACTATAGACTAGAGTCAACATCATAAAATGTTGCATGCTTTCAGACATAATGACTTCATTTTGATGATAATGGCAACATATTAATTGGCTCCCATTACTTCTAAGAAAAAAGTAGCCTGCTCTAATATTTTGCCTGTTTTTTTTTTTCAAGACATTTTTGAGAAAGACAATGTTATATGCAGTTGTGAAATAAAAGAGTTTGGCCAACTTCTGTAAAAAGAGATGAAAAGTAGCCCAATGGGATGGTGAAAACATTTGAAAGACTAGTTTTGGATGGAGAATTTAGTATAAATTTAACTCAATGCTCAGGCTTTGGTTTGAGTAGGAGCATTGTATATTCCCAACTCATTTTGGAAGGACCTCTGGCAAGATGACATTAAATAGAAATTTGCTATATTTACATAGAATTTGAGATAAATGAAAATTAATTGCCCTTTCAGCGAATTCATAGTGGACTCATAAAAATGCTTTTTTATTCTGTAAGGCCCTTCAATATTCAAACTCCTCTAGCACACCATCTGTTCAGTCTTTCGGTACATCTGCAAGTTCCATCTCAGTGACAGAGAGATCGGAGAGCTGTACAGCTTTAGAATATTTTAAAAAGATTATTTTAAAAGTATACTACTGAAAAGTCTCATGATGCCTGTTCCTTAAAATGTGGAAATTTCAGTCAATAAAGTAATATTTGTACTGTCAATACAGACTTTGTTGATGTTATTTGTCTTGATTCAGAAATCAAGGAGATGACTTTTCATCATCCACATTCTAGATGAAATTATTGACACACCTTACAGACAGCACTGTGAATCTCAAAGTTTATAAACTTTTCATCAAAAAATCCCAAATATCAGTTGATGTCATGTTTCTATTTGGGGGAAGATTCCTTTTCTAATTTTACATGCCAGAATTTATTTGAATGAATTTCATCATTACATGTAATCATTCATTAGGTATTCAGGAAGCTTTTATAGTTTCCGTTTTAAATGTTCATGTCAGCATTTGTAATCTCTTTGCTTTTCCCCAGAGAAAG
>SJYQ01008516.1:0-26609 GCA_006410935.1 Redunca redunca
CCCCAGACAGCCGTTTTGCTTTTTTGCATTTCTTTTCCATGGGGATGTTCTTGATCCCTGTCTCCTGTACAATGTCATGAACTTCATTCCATAGTTCATCAGGCACTCTGTCTATCAGATCTAGGCCCTTAAATCTATTTCTCACTTCCACTGTATAATCATAAGGGATTTGATTTAGGCCATACCTAAATGATCTAGCGGTTTTCCCTACTTTCTTCAATTTAAGTCTGAATTTGGCAATAAGGAGTTCATGATCTGAGCCACAGTCAGCTCCTGGTCTTGTTTTTGCTGACTGTATAGAGCTTCTCCATCTTTGGCTGCAGAGAATATAATCACTCTGATTTTGGTGTTGACCATCTGGTGATGTCCATGTGTAGAGTCTTCTCTTGTGTTGTTGGAAGAGGGTGTTTGCTATGACCAGTGCATTTTCTTGGCAAAACTCTATTAGTCTTTGCCCTGCTTCATTCCGCATTCCAAGGCCAAATTTGCCTGTTACTCCAGGTGTTTCTTGACTTCCTACTTTTGCATTCCAGTCCCCTATAATGAAAAGGACATATTTTTTGGGTGTTAGTTCTACAAGGTCTTGTAGGTCTTCATAGAACCGTTTAACTTCAGCTTCTTCAGCATTACTGGTTGGGGCATAGACTTGGATTATGGTGATATTGAATGGTTTGCCTTGGAAACGAACAGAGATCATTCTGTCAATTTTGAGATTGCATCCAAGTACTGCATTTAAAGGGCAGGTAAATAAAGACAGTACTCTCATGATTTGCAAATTCTTTTGTATTTTTTGATCAGGCAGAAGAACCTACCCATAAGCTGTGACCAAAGTGAAGCTGTTTTGCAGAGTAGTAGGTCAACCTAAGAACCATTTGTTTCTAGGTGCCAGTCACAATAGACAAAATACACCTGGGTTCTTCTTTTCTTAGGTTTTATTTTTAATTGGGGGACAATTACAACATTCTGTTTATTTCTGCCAAACATCAACATGAACGATCCATAGGTATACATATGTCCCCTCCTTCTTGAACCTCCCTCCCACCTCCCAACTCATACCACCCTTCTAGCTTGTCAAAGGACACTGGATTTGTGCTCCTTGTGTCATACAGTAAATTCCCCATGTGGGGTCTTAAAACATTTAAAAAATACAGAGTCTGGAGAATTACAGACTTTTCCATGACAGCATATTTCTATTTTAAAAACATATCAGAAGAAATGAATGGGAAACTGCTGGCTTGGGGCAGGGGGGAATCACAAATTTTATTAAAAACCAGTAACTGAGTTCAACTATTTGCCAACCTCAGCACTTAGAAAGAGGAGAGCATATGATCTCTCTGAAAAATTCTGTATTTGATATCCAAAAAACACTTTGTCCACATTCTTCAGTGGATATTGGCTAGATTCAACACACACAAGAGCTACACTGGCCATCCAGAAAAGCTTACAACGGGCAGTGTTGTCATAAACTAACACGGACAAGAGAGACAAAATCCTGTCAACAAGAGATCAAGTAATTACTCTATTGGTGGGAATACGAGGGGAAGAGGCAGAGATAGGGTGCCTGGGAAAGGATGGCTTTGAGAGAAAAGTGCTGGGAGTTAGATTAGAAGGGAAATCGGGGGTGGAGGTGGGATAGAGCTGCTCAGGGTGACCTCCCTAGAGAAAAACCTAAGCAACTACCCAAAAGCATGCTGTATTTCAGGATGTTTTTCTTTGCTCAGGTGATCTCTACCAGTATTCTAGCCAGCTAGATGCTAATTTTGCAACCAAGACAAAGTTCTGGAATGCAGCAGGCATCCAAGGTCATCTGGCTCTTGTGATGCTTTCCAGGTGGGCAGTGTACACAGAGCCGTCACCAGAAGGTTCTGTCCTGGTCCTCAGCCTGGTCAGATGTGGAGATTGGGGAGCTTAGGGGGAGGAAAAGTGAGGTCCATGGGACCAGGGACAGAGGTGGGATGGGGTGGGGTGTAGCTCCAGGGGAGGCTGGTGGTAGTTTTGACAGCTCCATTGGATAAAAACAAACAACCCAACCCAAACACAGGCAGAAGATCTGAATAAACTCCTTGGTCTAAAGAAGAAAGAAGATGCCTAACAGACATGTGAAAAGATGCTTCAGTTCACTAATTGTTAGAGAAAAACACTTTCAAAAACCCATGGCTTATCACCTCACAGATGTCAGAATGGCTGTCATCTGAAAGTCTTCCAAAAGAAATATTTTCTAGGATATGAGGAACAGGCAATCCCCAAACACTGTTGGGAATGACAACTGGGACAGCCACTGTGCAAAAGAAAATAAACTCTCCTCCAAGCACTACATACAGGTAGAGACTCTGTACCATCCAGACATTCCATTCCTGAGTATACATTCAGAAAACAACAAAAACTCTCCTTAAAAGTGAGCCATGAACAGGATGTTGATAGCACAACTACAGAAAATAGCCAAAACGTGGAAGCAACCCTAGTACCCATCCACAGAAAGAGATATAGGAGAGGAGGGACACACAAGTAAACTCACAACACACACACACACACACACACACACCCCAAATGGAATATTATGCTGCCAGAAGTAAGAGTGGATTTCTGTTTTCAGGAAACTGGGCGAATCTAGCATCACTAGCATGCTTAGTGAAAGAAGGCTGACTGAGATTGACAAATACTGTATGACATCACCACCGTAGACAGCATAAAGAAAGAATATGGATTAATGCAGGTGCAACAGTGAAACAGACTCAAAAATAAACAAATTAGTCCATATAAACTAGGAGAAGAAAGGATGCAGGGGCAAAAAAGAGGTGGGGTGAAGTCCTGAAAACTAGCATGTACTGTCCAAACAGGGAATGACTGGACTGCCTTGACTTTGTAATAAGTTGTACAGCCCCAGGATCAGGAAAGATGAATTGCTAGTAGTCCATCTTAATCTAATCTAAATGGTGAATCATCTCCACTTTAATAAATAACCCAATCAAACCATTAATACTTTAACCCATCCATCAAACCCTAGACCCTACCCTTCTGGAATGCTCTTCCCCATCCATCTTCAATTCCTAAGACCTACCATGGGCATTCAAGGTTTCCAGTTCCTGAAGCCCCAAATTTCTCTCATTGGCTCTTCTGCTAGGTTTCTCCATGGCCTCCTAAAGACTTCAAATTCCCAGTAGCTGCTTTATGTCCCCACAAATCAGGAAATGCCAACAGTTGAAATACTTTGACAAAGTCTCTATCCTCAAGCACAGAGACACAAAACAAGACTCTGAAATTTTCAGGATCAGAAACACTACAAACCATCATTTCAGTACTAGAACACTTACTTACAAATCACATAGAGAGAGCTCCTGCTTTATGATAATGCTAAAAGCACTTCCATTGACACCAGACATGAGACCCTGGAAGCCCCTACCCAACCCATAGTTGTGCCCTTGACAAGGAATATCCAATCAAAAGATGAAGGAAAGATAAGAGGCAGGTAAACAATACAAAGACACAATACTCTCATGATTTGGAGATACTTTTGTCTTTATTGGTCAGGCAGGAGAATCTATACCTAAACCATGACCAACATGAAGTTGTTTTTTAGGATACCAAGTCAATCTAAGAACCAACTGTCTCTCAGTGGCAGTCACAATGGATAAAATACATGTGGGGTCTTCTTTTTTTATTTTTTATGAGGCTAATTACAATACTCTTTCATTCTCCCAAACATCAACATGAATCAGCCATAGGTATACATACATCCTCTCCTTCTTGAACCTCCCTCCCACATCCCACCCATTCTACCCCTCTAGGTTGTAACACAGCATGGGATTTGTGCTCCCTGTGTCATACAGCAAATTTCCCATGTGGGTGTTTTAAAGCAATTCAAAACACAGACTCTGGAGAATTATAGACTTTTGCATGACAGCAGATTTCTATTATAAAAACAATGGGAAACAGTGGGCTTTAGGGGAGGGAGTCACAAGTTTTAAAACCCACAAACCCAGTACAGAATTCAACCATTGCCAACCTCAGCACTCAGAAAGAGGAGGGCACATGATCTCTCCTCACAGTTTTGTGTTTGGTATCCACCAAACACTTTGTCCACACTCTTCAGTTGATATTGCCTAGATTCAACAGACACACAGACACACAGGGAACAACAGGGGCCATCCAGAAAAGTTCACACTGCACAGAAGTTCTCATAAATTATAATGGACCTTAGGGACAAAATCTTACCAACAAGAGATTAAATATTACTCCATTGGCTGAAATATGAGGGGAAGGGGCAGAGGCAGGTGTCTGAGAAAGCATGGCTTTTGAGAGAAAAGGTGTTGGCACTTGGGTTTGAAGGGAAATTGGGGGCAGGCTGGGGTGGGGTAGAGATATTTCAGAGTGACCTCCCTAGAGAAAAACCTAAGCAGCTGTCTGATCTTCTGAAAGCAAGCTGTGTTTCAAGAGGCTTTTCTTTGTCCTGGTGAGTTTCTTGTCAGTGTTCTAGTCAGCTAGATGCTAATTTTGCAACTGATGGAAAATTCTTCAACACAGTTCAGTTCAGTTCAGTTCAGTCGCTCAGTCGTGTCCAACTCTTTGCGACCCCATAAATCGCAACATGCCAGGCCTCCCTGTCCATCACCAACTCCCGGAGTTCACTCAGACTCACGTCCATCAAGTCAGTGATGCCATCCAGCCATCTTATCCTCTGTCATCCCCTTATTCTCCTGCCCCCAATCCCTCCCAGCATCAGAGTTTTTTCCAATGAGTCAACTCTTCGCATGAGGTGGCCAAAGTACTGGAGTTTCAGCTTCAGCATCATTCCCTCCAAAGAAATCCCAGGGTTGATCTCCTTCAGAATGGACTGGTTGGATCTCCTTGCAGTCCAAGGGACTCTCAAGAGTCTTCTCCAACACCACAGTTCAAACACATTTTGAACTGATTTTGCAACTGATGGAAAATTCTGCAACACAGCAAGCATCCAAAACTCATCTGGCTCTTGAGATGCTTGCCAGTGGTCAACTGCACACGGAGCCCTCATCAGAAGACTCTGATCTGGTCCCCAGCCTGGCAGTGGGTGGGGATGGGATCAGTTCATTGCAGGATCAGGCTTCTCCGTGCCTTGCAAGGAGGACCCTGAGGACGCTTCGGGCGCTCCACGCAACCAGGACTAGGAGAAGGTGGTAGAGGTTGAAGTGGGGAGTCGTGGAAGGCCTCCCACAGGTGCAAGTCCAGGTGATCGTCGTGGTGAGAAGAGCCTTTCTCTGGACTAAGGTTGGTCTCCTGACGCCAGGTCTCTAGGAAGGAGCCCTGCAGCTCTGGGTCACAGAGAACGGAGACGTGGCTGCCTGTAGCATCCATCCAAGGCCACGGGAAGTTGGCGTGCAGGTCAGCATCGTCCTCATTGTCCTCTTCTTGGAAGGCGATCTCTTGCACAGCTGGGCAGAATTCAGTCTCCAGGGCCATGTACTCGCCGGGAAGGCTCAGGACAGCAGCCGGTTCCAGGATCTGTACCCTCGGCGCTTCCACATCCGAGTCCAGGAGAGCCTCGGGGACCAGCATAAGGATTTGATCTCCGAGAAACACTTGGACCATGGACATGGAGTCCGGCTCCAGCAGCAGGTCGACGTGCTTTAGAGGCAGGTGCAGGGCAAAGTCAGTGGGCACAACCAGCTGGGCCGTGGGCAGGCACTCTATGGGGAGCTCCATCCCGTCGGCCAGGCTGGGTCCCACCTCGGACTCGGACTCAGGCTCAGGCTCAGGCTCAAATTCGGACTCGGACTCCGGAAACTCCAGCTCCTCCGTTCGGCGGCGTTTGGCTGGGCCGGGGCCTCCGGCCTGTGGTCCCCACAGATCGTCAGGGGAAGCGCTGGGACTGCAGGGCCGGCTGCCCATCACAACGACCGAAGGACGGCACACCCGAGACTTGACAGAGGGCAACGAGGCGCTCGGTCCTGCTCTCTGTGACAGATCTCCAAGACCTGTAAGGCAAACCGGAGCGGGCTGGCTGGGGCACAGGACCTGGTGATGCTGAGCGAGTCCTCAGATAGCTGGGGCCAACTCCCGGGAGACTCACTGTGCATGCACGCAGGGCAGCCGCGTTCAGCGCTTCAGCTGGTCACCGAAGCCCTCTCCTTGGCTCAACCACGGGCGATGGCCAGTGTTGTTGCAAGTGAGGCCAGCGCATCCCGCACCGCAATAAAGACATCCCTGCCCCTAGGCTCCGCCCCCTTCCAGGCTCCGCCCCGAGAACTCGCGGGACCTAGCCTGCCTGATTGACAGCCCTGACTGACTGGTAATTCACCTTAGAGAACTACCTCTAGAGAACTATCCTAGGATTACCGGGTCCCCAAATGATTCTGCTACTCTAAGGCTAGGCGTCCAGGGTCACGTGCTTTGGTTTCAAAAAGCGGACCTCAGAAGCAGAAAAACTTAACGAGAAATCCTACTCCCTATAGAGTCCCAAGGAACTCTAGGTCCCTACTCACACTGACTCCCCGCCCCAGGCGCGTCCTGGCCCCTTTTATTTCGGCCCCAGCCTGGGGTAGAGTCTGGGATGGCATGCTGAAGTCTCCCTGGGCCGAACTAGTCAGGGGCGGTCAGATCCTCCAAGTGAAAGTGAAAGTGAAGTCGCTCAGTCGTGTCCGACTCTCAGCGACCCCATGGACTGTAGCCCACCAGTCCATGGGATTTTCCAGGCAAGAATACTGGAGGGGGGGTGCCATTTCCTTCTCCACAGACCCTTCAGGCGGGGTGCAAAGGGAAGGGGCTCTTGGAACAGAGGATGTCATCAGCATCTGCTGCAGGATCAATTTTTACTTCTATCCCTGGAGCAGGTCGGTGCTCATGGAGAAAGTTCCAGCAACTGAACCAAAGGTTCACACCCTCTGCTAGGACAGAAACTACACTCAAGAGGTGGAGCTTTTAGAGCCCAAAGGACAGATGATGGAAATGTCAAGCACAAGGAAGAACCCATCTGCCCAGGATCCAGGAACCTGCATAACTGCACCTGATCAGTCAGCAGGCTCAAAAGGCAAAGCCTTTGATCCACATGTCACGGGAAAGGTTTGCCTATGGCACCCATCCTCCTGCTCAAGCATAGGTGTGGCTCAACTTTCTCTCCAGTGTTCCCAGTGGGAAAACACCCCACATTGTCTTTGGAATGCAGAATACTGTCACAGGGTTGCATACAAGAGGAAAAGACCTCCCTGCCCACTCCCTCTCCTTTCAGCACATGCTGGCTCACTTTTATCATTTCACACCATAGCATTTCCTGTGTATTCTCATTCATAGAGTAGCACTGAATTCCTTTCCACAGAATTTTATTTATCAGGCCTCTCTCCAAGGACATTGAACCTAGTGGTCTGTGATGGGTGGGCACAGGCATCTTCTGGCCAATCAGGATAAAGATTCAGATTCCTGGCTGGCTACCCAGGAGCACAGAACAGAATTCCTGCAGTAAGGGACCCTGGAATTCAGTGAAAGCCCCTCACCGAAGATGTCATTGGATGCCAGTGTTAAAAGTCAAAACACTTCTTTCCTTTCAGTATTGGAGTGTTTCAGATACCAGGGTGGTGGGTCTTCAAGATCAGAACCCTGCTGGATGGTAACAAAGGCAACAGGGATACTCCAAAGTCCATGGCCAGCATTCAGTGTTTGCCATGCACTACTGGTCATAATTGGGTCTCATGGCTGAAACTTCACTATCCCTGGCCAAGGGTCAACAAATTCCCCTGAGGTGATGTTTCAGGTGTAGGTACTGGCAAGGTGCATGGGTGCTGGGTTCACGGAGGCTCTGCTGGGCTCCCGAGTTCCCATGGGATGAACCTGAACACAAGAGGCACCAAACTATAATTCCAGGAGATGGAAGCAGACCTATGCTTGTATTCTTTAGAAAGAGGTTTCTGAGAGCTAGATGTGGGAGCTTTAAGCAAGGGAAAGTAGGGCCCATGGGGCCGGAAACTGGGGACCAGAGTCTGGTTGTGGTTCCAAGGAGCAGGGAGGAAACATCTGCCTTAAAGCTGAAGCATATTGCAAGCAACCTTTGAAAGTCCCATGCCTCTCACCTCTCTTTCCTTCGGAAATAGGATTTCCATTCAGGAGACTGAAGGGTGCAAAAGACACAAAGATGCCAAAGCTCCCCAGGACACACACAAGGGTTCAGAGCCTGTGATCTGGTGAAGAACAGGGCCCTCAACTCGGTTGCTCCTGTCCCTGTTTGGTGCCATCTCAGGTGGGCCCTTCTCTCAACCTTAGCACTTTCACATCTGGGCTCATCATTGTCCTGGACCTGGGGAATCCTCACAGTGACTTCCCCTCCAGAGGGAAGGTGGCCCTGTCCTGAGACAAAGACAGGCAGCAGGAGGGGAGAGGAAACAACTATCTTGTGGGATAAAGGCCCCTGAGGACAAACATACAGCTAACATCACACTCAAAGGGAACACCTCAAACCCTTTATTTCCACCTCCCAAAACCACATGAGGATGCCCTCTCACCCCTTCTATTACACAGAGCTATCACAAGCTTTAACCCCAGCAACTGGCCAAAACTAAGAAAGAAAAGGCACCCACCATGGATAGGAAGTACTAAAACTGCCAATATTAGTACATGGTATGACCAGGGTTCGATCCCTGGGTAGGGAAGATCCCCTGGAGAAGGAAATGGCAACCCACTCCAATACTCTTGCCTGGAGAATCCCATGAAGGAAGGAGCCTGGTAGGCTGCAGTTCATGGGGTCGCAAAGAGTCGGACACGACTTATCAACTTCACTTTCACTTTCATGATTCCTTAGAGAAAAAAACTCACAAGTCTCCACCCAAAAATGACAAGTGCTAACCAATGAATCCACAAAATTAAAGCCAGAAAGTTGCTGCTTTTCTATACATTAGGAAGGAATTGTCTGAAATGGAAAAAAATAGAGAAGAATCCCATCTCTGACCTCCTCTAGAAAAATTCAACACCTTGGATACCACTAACCAAGGAGTTGAAAGACTGTATTCTAAAAGCTTGAAAACGCTGACCAAGGCAATGGAAGATGACACAAAGATATCAAAAGACATCCATAGCTCTGAGATTGTAAGGATTGCCACTGTTCAAATGACCATACTATCTGAAGGAATCAAGAGACTGAAGGAAATGCCTAGAAAACACCCAGGACATTTTTCTGAGAACTAGTACAAATATTCCAAATGTCATAGGGAGCTACACAGGACCCAACCTGACAAAGCAAGTCAGGAAAGAATAAACAATGAAAAAGAAGGCTGAAGCTACAACACTCCAGACTTCAGATCAAATTGCAAAGCTACAGAAATTAAAACAGCATGGTACTGGCACAGAAACACATATGGAGGTCAACAGAACAGAATACAGATCCAAGACATGAGCCCAGAGTATATACAGGCAGCTACAGCCAATGAGTTTGCCATCTAGAAGGCATGAATACACAACAGGCAAGAGACAGTCTCTTCAGCACTTGTTGCAGGCACAACTGGGCACTTACATGGACAACAATGATTCTAGAACACTACCATACACCTCCAACAAACACAAACTCAAAATGAGTTACAGGCTTATGAGAGAGATCTGAATCTGTTAAAATCTTTAATGAGACATTGGCTCTTAGACATAAACAAGGGCAATATCTTTTTAAATGGATCTGTCCCCTAAGACAAAAGTCATCTAAGCAAACCTAAACAAATGGGACCTAGGTGAACTTCAAAGCTTTCACACAACACAGGAAACCAGGGACAAACCCAAGACCTCCTATGGAATGGGACACAAGATCTGCAAGTTATATGATGAATCCAAACCTATAAACAGTTACTATATATCCATAGAATAAAAATAAACAAACAGCCCAATCCAAACATAGATAGAAGATCTAAATACACTTTTTGGTCCAAAGAAGAGAGGCAGATGCCTAAAAGGCCTGTTAAAAGATGCTCCAAGTCAATAATAATTAGAGGAATTCAATTTCAAAACAATATCACATATCACCTCACAACTGTCACAATGACTAGAATCTGAAAGTCTTCAAAAAAGAAATATTCTCTAGGATGTGAGCAATAGAAAATCCCCAGACACTGTTCCTAGAAATAATTGGGACAGTTCAGTTCAGTTCAGTTCAGTCGCTCAGTCGTGTCCGACTCTTTGCAACCCCATGAATCGCAGCACACCAGGCCTCCCTGTCCATCACCAACTCCTGGAGTTCACTCAAACTCACATCCATCAAGTCAGTGATGCCATCCAGCCATCTTATCCTCTGTCGTCCCCTTCTCCTCCTGCCCCCAATCCCTCCCAGCATCAGAGATTTTTCCAAAGAGTGAACTCTTTGCATGAGGTGGCCAAAGTACTGGAGTTTCAGCTTCAGCATCATTCCCTCCAAAGAAATCCCAGGGCTGATCTCCTTCAGAGTGGACTGGCTGGATCTCCTTGCAGTCCAAGGGACTCTCAAGAGTCTTCTCCAACACCACAGTTCAAAAGCATCAGTTCTTCGGCGCTCAGCCTTCTTCACAGTCCAACTCTCACATCCACACATGACCACTGGAAAAACCATAGCCTTGACTAGACGGACCTTTGTTGGCAGAGTAATGTCTCTGCTTTTAAATATGCTGGTCATAACTTTTCTTCCAAGGAGTAAGCATCTTTTAATTTCATGGCTGCAGTCACCATCTGCAGTGATTTTGAAGCCCCCAAAAATAAAGTCTGACTCTGTTTCCACTGTTTCCCCATCTATTTTCCATGAAGTGATGGGACCAGATGCCATGATCTTCGTTTTCTGAATGTTGAGCTTTAAGCCAACTTTTTCACTCTCCTTTTTCACTTTCATCAAGAAGCTTTTTAGTTCCTCTTCACTTTCTGCCATAAGGGTGGTGTCATCTGCATATCTGAGGTTATTGATATTTCTCTGGGCAATCTTGATTCCAGCGTGTGCCTCTTCCAGCTCAGCATTTCTCATGGTGTACTCTGCATAGAAGTTAAATAAGCAGGGTGACAATATACAGCCTTGACGGACTCCCTTTCCTATTTGGAACCAGTCTGTTGTCCCATGTCCAGTTCTAACTGTTGCTTCCTGACCTGCATATAGGTTTCTCAAGAGACCGGTCAGGTGTTCTGGTATTCCCATCTCTTTCAGAATTTTCCACAGTTTACTGTGATCCATACAGGCAAAGGCTTTGGCATAGTCAATAAAGCAGAAATACATGTTTTTAGGGGCTTCCCTAGTGGCTCAGAGGTTAAAGCATATGCCTACGATGCGGGAGACCTGGGTTCGATCCCTCAGTCGGGAAGATCCCCTGGAGAAGGAAATGGCAACCCACTCCAGTACTCTTGCCTGGAGAATCCCATGGACGGAGGAGCCTGGTGGGCTACAGTTCATGGGATCACAAAGGTTGGACACGACTGAGCGACTTCACTACACTACATGTTTTTCTGGAACTCTCTTGCTTTTTCCATGATCCAGTGGATGTTGGCAATTTGATCTCTGTTTCCTCTGCTTTTTCTAAAACCAGCTTGAACATCTGGAAGTTCATGGTTCACGTATTGCTGAATTGGGACAGCAACTATGCAAAGCAGCATAATTGTTCCTCCACAACTACAGGAGAGACACTGTGTCACCCAGACACTCCATTCCTAAGTATACATCCAGAAAACAGGAAAAACTCTCCTTAGAAGTGAGCCATGAACTCGGATGTTGGGCAAACGTGGAAGCAACCCTAGTGCTCATCCACAGAAAATAGACACAGAAGAGGAGGAACACACACACACACACACACACACCAAATGGAATATTACACTGCCGGGAATAAGAGTGAATTTCTGCCATCTGCTGGAACCTGGACAAACCTAGCACTGCTAACATGCTTAGTGATATAAGGCTGACTGAGAATGACAAATACTGTATGATATCACCAACATGGAATGTGTAAAACAGAATATGGATGAATGCAGGTGCAACAGTGAAACAGACTGAAAGATAAACAAACTAGTCCATAGCAACTAGGACAAGAAAGGGGGCAGGGACACAAATAGGTGTGTAATGAAGATCTGCACTAGGTATTGTTCCAAACAGGGAATGACTGCCCTGACTTTGTAATAAATTGTAAGGCCCCAGGAAAGATGATGAATCACTTGCAGTCTATCTTAATCTAATCTGAAAAGGTGAATCACCTCCACTTTAATAAATAACCCAATCAAACCATCAATACATTAACCCATCCATCAAACCCTAGACCCTACCCTTCTGGAATGCTCTTCCTCATCCATCTTCAATTCCTAAGACCTACCATGGGCATTCAAGGTTTCCAATTCCTAAAGCCCCAATTTCCTCTCATTGGCTCTTCTGCTAGGTTTCTCCATAGACTCCTAAAGACCTCAAATTCCCAGTAGCTGCTGTAAGCCCCACAAACCATGAAATGCCAACATTTGGAATAATTTGGCTAAGACTCTGAAGATTTCAAGATCACAAAGACCACAAACTACAAACTATCATTTCAGTACCAGAACACTTACAAATGACATAGAGAAAGGTCCTGCTTCATGGTAATCCTAGAGCATTCCCACTGACACCAGACATGAGACCCAGAAGCCCCTATCTAACCCACAGTTCTGGCCTTGGCAAGGAATACCCAATCAAAAGAAGGAGGAAAGATAAGAGGCAGGTAAACAATACAAAGATACAACACTCATGATTTGGAGATACTTTTGTCTTTTTCAGTCAGGCAGGAGAATCTACCCATAAGTCATGGCCAACATGAGGCTGTTTTGCAGGATACTATTTTAACCTAGGGCTTTCCTGGTAGCACAGCTGATAAAGAATCTGCCTGCAATGCAGGAGACCACTGTTCAATCCCTGGGTCAGGTAGATCCCCTGGAGAAGGGATAGGCTACCCACTACAGCATTCTTGCTTGGAGAATCCCCATGGACAGAGGAGCATGGTGGGCTACAGTCCATGGAGTCGCAAAGAGTCACACATGACTGAAGGATTAAGTAAAGGTCAACCTAAGAACCAACTGTTTCTAAGTGCCAGTCACAATGGAGAGAATACATGTGAAGTCTTCTTTTTTACTTTTTATTGGAGGCTAATTACTTTACAACAGTCTGTTTTTTTTTTTCTTTTCCTGCCAAACATCAACATGAATCAGCCACAGGTAAACACATGTTTCCTCTCTCTTGAACCTGCCTCCCATCTCTCACCTGATCCCACCCCTCTAGATTATAACAGAGCACTGGATTTGTGCTCCCTGTGTCATACTGAAAATTCCCCATTGGGGTCTTAAAATCATTAAAAACACAGAATCTGGAGAATTACAGACTTTACATGAGGACAGATTCTATTTTAAATATATATCAGAATGAAACAATGGGAAACAGTTGGCTTCAGAGAGACGGGGTCACAAATTTTATGAAAAACCCACAAACCCAGTAACAGAGTTCAACTATTTGCCAACCTCAGCATTCACAAAGAGGAGGGCATGTGATCATTCTTCACAATTCTGTGTTTGGTATCCACCAAATACTTTGTCCACACAATTCAGTGGATATTGGCTACATCCAACACACACATGCACGGAAGTATAGCAGTCATCCAGAGAAGCTCACACTGGGCTGTGGTTGTCATAAACTAACATGGACACTAGGGACAAAATCTTGTAAACAAGAGATCAAATATCACTCTATTGACGGTGATATGAGGGGAAGGGGCAGAGGTAAAGTGCCTGCGAAAGGACAGCTTTTCAGAGAAAAGTTGAAGGGACATTAGGAGTGAGAGTAGGGTAGAGCTACTTCAGGGTGACCTCCCTAGAGAAAAACCTAAGCAGCTGCCTGACTGTCTGAAAGCAGGCTGTATTTCAGGAGGTTTTTCTTTGCCCAGATGAGCTTCCTTACCATCGTTCTAGTCAGCTAAATGTTGATTTTGCAACTGATGCAAAACCCTGCAATGTGGCATGCATCCAAAAGTCATCTGGCCCTTGAGATGCTTGCTGGTGAGCTATGTACAGATAGCTATAATCAGAAGATTCAAATCTGGTCCCCAAACCTGTAGGGGGTGTAGTTTGAGAGGTCAGTTCATTTCAGGGTCAGGTTTCTCCGTGCCTTGGGCAGAGAATCTTGAGGGCACTGGAGGAGCTCCACAGGACCCAGAGTATGAAAGGGAGGTAGAGGTTGGAGTGCAGAGTCGTGGAAGACCTCCTGCAGGTGCAAGTCCAGGTGGTCATCATGGTGAGAAGAGCCTCTCTCTGGATTAAGGTTGGTCGGCCGAGGCCAGGACTCTAGGAACGAGCCCTGTGGGTCTGGGTCACAGGGAACAGAGATGAGGCCTCCTGCAGCATCCATCCCAGACCACAAGAAGTCACCATGCAGGTCCATGTCATCTTCACTGCTCCCTTCCTGGCTGGGAGTTCACTTTAGAGAACTACCTTTAGAGAATTACCTTACATTTACTAGGTTCCCAAATGATCCTGCCACGCTAAGGCTAGGCATCCAGGTTCACATGCTCTGGTTTCCCAAAGTGGACCTCAGAGGCAGAAAAACTTTACCAGAAACTTTACCAGAAAACCCATTCCCCACTGAGTCCCAAGGACCTGGAAATCACTATTCACACTGACACCCCAGGAGCGACCAGGCCTCTTTTATTTCGACCCCAGTCTGGGGTGAGTCCGTGATGGCAACCTGAAGTCTCCCTGGGTGGAAACAGTCAATGATGGTCAGATCCTCTGAGCAGGGTGCAAAGGAAAAGGGCTCTTGGCACAGAGGATCTTATCATTAAGATCCTGCAGCATCAACTTTTACTTCTATCCCTGAAGCAGGTCAATGCTCATGGAGATAGTGCCATCAACTGAACAAAAAGTTCACTTTCTCCACTTGAACCAAAACTATACCCAAGAGCAGAGCTGTCAGAGTCCAGTGGACTGATGATGGAAAAGTCATGCACAAGGATGAACCCAGCAGCCCAGGAACAGAGAACACATAGGGCTGAGTCAGACCAGCCAGGATCCCCTCCAGGTCATGCGGGCCGCAGCACCTTTGATCTAAGCATCACTGGAAAGGCGTATCTACGCCCCCAATCTTGTGGCCAAGGGAAGGTGTGGCTCAGCTTTCTCTCCAGCGTTCATGGGGGAAACTCCCCATATTGACTTTGAAACTGGGAATACTTGTGCGTGGTTGCTGATGACAGTGAAACCACTGTTTCCACCCCATCCTTTCAGCCCACACTGGCTCGCTTTGTCCCTTTTCACACCATTGAGTCATGTATACTCTTATTCTTAGGGCAGCATCGAATTCCTTTCCACAGAATTCCATTTCCATCAGGCCTCTCTCCATGGCTATTGAACCTAGTGGTCTGTGATTGGCCGACAGTGGCATCCTATAACCAATTGTGGTAAAGCTTCAGATTCTTAGCCCACATCCCAGAAAAATGCCTCAGAATTCCTTCAGCGAAGAACCTGGGAATTCAATGTAAGCACCTATCAAAGATTTCATTGGATAGGAGTGGAAGATCGTGCCACTTGTTTTCACTCATATTTGGAGGCATTCAGGTACAAGGGCAATGGGTGATCATGGTCAGAACCCACATGGTTGGTGACAAAGGAAACAGGGAAACTCAAATTTCCATGGCCAGCATTCATGGGTTTGCCCTGCACTACTGGTCAAAACACGTAGTTTTGCCACAGGGGATTCCCTTGTGGCTCAGCTGCTAAAGAATCTGCCTGCAATGTGGGAGAACTGGGTTTGATCCCTGGTTTGGGAAATTCCCCTGGAGAAGGGCACAGCTACCCACTCCAGTATTCTGGCCTGGAGAATTCCATGGGATCACAAAGAGTTGGACACGACTGAGTGACTTTCACTTTCACTGGTCAAAACTGGTTTGCATGGATGGAAGTTCTGTGTTCCTGGCCAAGGGCAAACAAGTTCCCTTGAGGTGGTAATTTAGGTGTGGTGGTGGTAGTTCGGTCGCTAAGTCATGTCTGACCCTTGCGACCCCATGGACTGTAGCCTGCCAGGCTCCTCTGCCCATGGGATTCTCCAGGCAAGAATACTAGAGTGGGTCGCCATTTCCTTCTCCATGGCATCTTCCCAACACAGGAATCGAACCCAGATCTCCCGTTTTGCAGGCAGATTCTTTACTGACTGAGCTATGAGGAAAGCCTGAGGTGCTACTAAAGTATACAGGAGCTGGGGCACTGAGGCTAAGCTGGGAGCCTGAGTTTCCACGGGGTGAGCATGGACACCAAAGGCAACAACCTCTGTAATTCCAGGTGATGGAAGCAGACACCATGTTTGTGTTCTTGAGAAAGAGGGTGCTGAGAGATGGGGGGGTGGAGCTTAAAGCCAGAGAAAGTAGGAACCATGGGGCCAGGGGTAGGGTCTGGGGTAGGGGAGGCTGATGGTGGTTCCCAAAAATGGGAAGGAACACCTGCTTTGATGCAAAGCATACTGCAAGCCATCTTGAATGTCTCACCTCTCTCACCTCTGGCTCAGGGAGTAACAGGGATTCCATTCAGGAGACTGAGGGTGCTTGTGCCAGGTTGCAAAAGACACAAAGACAAACCTAAAGCTTTCCAAAACACAGGCAGACATTCGGAGCTCCTTGCCTGGCCAGAATGGGGCCCTCCACCTGGTGGCTCCTGTCCCTGCATGTGCCATCTCAGTTGGGCTATCCTCACAAATTCAGCACTTTCATATCTGGGCTCATCATCACTGCCCTGGACTCAGGGAATCCTCACTGCCAGTAAGGGAATGTGGTCCTCTCCTGAGACAAAGACAGACAGGAGAAGAAGAGGGGAAACAAATACCTCTGTGGAAAAAAGGTCATTGAGGAAAAACACACAGCTAACATCAGACTCAAAGGAGAACACCTCAAAGGAGATCCTCCATGCAGTGTGCAAAAGGAAAAGGCTCTTGGTACAGAGGATCTTAGCAGCAGCTGCTGCAGGATCAACTTCTACATCGATCCCTGGAGCAGGTCAGCACTCATGGAGAGAGTTCCATCAACTGAACCAAAGGTTCACTTTCTCCGCTTGGACCAAAACTACACCCAAGAGGTTGAGCTGTTAATAGAGGGGTCACAATTTGGAGTAACTGTTACTGGATCATGTTCATTTGCCTTACAACAGGAAGTCAAACTCTGAGACAACGGGAGATTTGCAGCAGAGAAAGGGTTTATTTTCAAGTCATTCAAGCAAGGAGACAGGAGAATAAACCTCAAATCCATCTTGCCAAAGGCCAGGGGTTTGTAATATATATGGGATAAAGAATTAGGGTGACCTGAGGTGTAGAGAGGATGGGAAAAGGTGACTAGAAATAAGAAAAAGATGACATATCATCATTCTGGGCAGGTGCAACTAAGCTACATGCTGTTTCATAGGATGCATGTTCAGAAAATGATGGCATTAGTATTTTCTGAGGGTGGAGTTTTTGGCCCTCTGACTTCAAAAGGTCACTGATCAAACACTCTCCCAAGCCAGGATGAGAATTGGTAGTCCCAACTAGTCTTAATCAGCTGGAGTTCAAACAGAACAATAGCTGACTCCAATTTTCAGAAAAAAAAACATGGGGAAACATCTTAAAACTCTTACATCAGAGGTACTGATAAACAGGGGTCTTGAGGAGATCTTGTAACTTATTCTTTAGGCTACATGATGCTTGGAGGATATGCAAGTTCTATAAAAACAATTAAGGTGAGCTTGACTAGTGAAGGCAGATTACAGTTTATTATTAAGTTATAGTCTTATGCAGTGGTCCGCAGTCTTTTTGCCACCAGGAACAGTTTTATTTATTTATTTATTTATTTTAATTGGAGGCTAATTACTTTACACTATTGTGGTGGGTTTTGCCATACATTGACATGACTTAGCCACGGGTGTACATATGACCCCCATCCCAAACCCCTTTCCCACCTCCCTCCCCATCCTGTGCCTCTGGGTCATCCCAGTACACTGGCTTTGAGTGCCCTGTTTCATGCATCGAACTTGGACTGGTCATCTATTTCACATATGGTTAACATACATGTTTCAATGCTATTCTCTCAAATCATCCCACCCTCACCTTCTCCCAGAGTCCAAAAGTCTGTTCTTTACATCTGTGTCTCTTGCTGCTGTTTTGCACATAACGTCATCATTACCATCTTTCTAAATTCCATATATATATGTTAATATACTGTATTGGGTTTTTTTGTCTTTCTGACTTACTTCACTCTGTATAATAGGCTCCAGTTTCATTCATCTCATTAGAACTGACTCAGATACATTCTTTTTAATAGATGAGTAATATTCCATTGTGTATATGTACCACAACTTTCTTATCCGTTTGTCTGCTCATGGACATCTAGGTTGCTTCTATGTCCTAGCTTTTGTAAACAGTGCTGCAAGGAACCAGTTTTATGAAAGACAGTTTATCCATGAGACGAGGTTGGTGGATGGTTTGGGGATGGTTCAAGTGCATTACATTTATTGTGCACTTTATTTGTATTACTATCATATCAGATCATCAGACATTGGATCTCAGAGGTTGGGGACCTATAGAATGGATCTAACTGATGACTGCAAAATAGGTTTCATAATGACAATGTCAAGAGTCTGAGCCAGTGAAGTAGGAAGGAGGACAAAAATACTGAAGGGGAAGAGAACTAAGAAGCCAAGGCTGGGGGAGAGGGGGTGGTAAGGGGCGAGATCCATAGAATATTAAACTCACCACAAATTACAACAGATGTGGAACGAGTGAGAATTACAGTGAATCAAGTGTTAAAATATTTGAAGACTCTGATACACACACTTGTTACACTCACATTTGATAAGTGACTGGTATGTAGTATGACTGAACCTCAATTTTTTAAACAATATTTTGTTTATTTACAGATTATGATAATACTATGAAGGCCACAGAGAGAAGGATGATATAAAGAGTAAGTCAAGAATGCCATTTCAAATAAAATGGCCAGAAATGCCCTTTTCAAGAAAGTGCTGTCTGAACTGGTCTTTGAAGAAGAAAGAATCAGCGCTGCATAAAGCTGGAGGAAGAGCTGAATCCTAACTTTTTAAAGGTTAAAAAAAATAGAAGATAAGAATACTTCAAAGAATTAGATATAATATTGGCTAATAATCTTGCGGGAAAATGATCCACCTTCATTTGCAATCATAAATGCAAAATGAAAACACAGTGAGATAACATTTACTGTACTAGTGTTGGAAAACAGGTAAGAGTCTATCAATAAGAAATCTTCGCAAGGATGCAGTGAAATGGAAACATACTCTGCTCACAGGAATGCAAACTGTGAAAAATATTTTGGGGAAAAATCAATAAGAAATCTTCGCAAGGATGCAGTGAAATGGAAACATACTCTGCTCACAGGAATGCAAACTGTGAAAAATATTTTGGGGAAAAAAGAAGGAAGTCATTACCTATTAGCTTGAAAAGGCACACATAGAATCAATTAGTACTGCAGTCCTAGGTGTATGTGACCAATATATGAGTTAAGAGTTCACGATTTAAAACCAGATAAGTGTGCATTGGACGCCTACATCTAACATAAACTTGGTACATACTAACTTTTAAAACTTACTTGATTACTCTGAACTTCAGGTGTTGTGGAGACCAAAAAAAAAAAAAAATCACTTTTTTTCAAAGACGGCAGGAAGAAACATTTGCACTTCATAGATATATGTCGTGCTGTGCTAAGTCTCTCAGTCTCCTCAGACTTTTTGCGACCCCAATGAATTGCAGCCGGCCAGGTTCCTCTGTCTGTGGGGATTATCCTGGCAAGAATACTGGAGTGGGTTGCCATGACCTCCTCCAGGGGATCTTCCCAAACCAGGGATCGAACCCAGGTCTCCCTCATTATGAGCAGATTCTTTACCGACCGCACCACCAGAGAAGCCTGTTCGTTTATGGCTTAGATTGCGGTGATAGTTTCACCAGTGTGTACTTATATACAAACTCAAGTTGTATATATTTAAAATCTATAGCTTTTTGTATGTCAGTCATACCTCAACAAAGTAGTGGGCTCACATTTGAGAAAACGATTGTTTTTCAAAACTCAGTAAAATGAGTGATACATAATAAATACTCAATAAAACAACTCAATTATCCCAAGACAGTTTTATTTTTTAACAGCCTTTTACCTTTAGGAAGAAACTGCCACAAATATTTTATTTAATATTAAGACAGAACTTTACCTACACAGATATGAGGATTTTCTATTTACTCTTCAGAAACCAAGCTTTAAAGGATTTTCATGGAGCATTTAGATAGGTCTGTTTTATGCTGCCAAGGAGGTGGTCTACTTGAGTGGCTGTCTTTCTCTGTGTGTGTGTTAGTCACTCAGTCATGTCCGACTCTTTGCGACTCCATGAACTGTAGCCCTCCAGTCTCCGCTGTCCATGGAATTTTCTAGGCAAGAGTACTGGAGGAGATAGCCATGCCCTTCTCCAAAGGATCTTCCCGACCCAGGGATCGAACCAGGGTCTCCTGCATTGCAAACAGATACTTCACTATCTGAGTTACCAAGGAAGCCGACCATGGTTTCTTTCTCTACTATGCCTGAAATCAAAGGAAAACACTAACTTAACGGTAACTAATATTTACAGTTCTATTACTGGTGAATCTCCCCCCCCCCTAAAAATGAGGCACACAAGTATTCTGCCCCCTGGAGGACTATAAAAGTACTTCCCTACTGTGACCTATCAACTACAGCCCTGACTATTGGGCAGCACAGATACCGCGAGTTCTGTGGGGCGGGGCCTCCATGGGAGCGGGGCCTCCGAGGGGCGGGGCTTAGCGTGACATTTTACGACGAGGATTCCACTGGCGTCACTTGCAATATCTTTGGCCGTCTGGTGCACTGCCTAATCGGTGTGAGGTGCTGAAGACTAGAAGGCGAGAGGCTCAGCCCAGCGCCCGACGCCGATACCCTTGAAGCCTGGACTGCAAGACCACAGGAAGGCAGTCCTGGAGCTCTGAGGACTCGCCCACCATCGCGCCATCCTGCGCCCCAGCTGGCCCGCACCGCGTCACAGCGTGCAGGACTGAGCTCCTCGTTGCCCTCTGCCAGGCCCCAGCAGTGCTGTCCTTCGGTCGAAATGATGGGCAGCAGGCCTCGAAGCCCCGGTGCCTACTCTTCTGACCGATGGGGAAACCAGGCCGGAGAACCCGGCACTGCCGAACGCCGCCGAACGGAGGAGCGCGCGCGCCCGGAGTCCGAGTCCGAGACGGCGCCCACTGTCGACAACCTGACAGGATCTACGGCTGCGGCTGCGCTGACACGCGTGCTGGTTCTGCCCGCTGGCTGTGCCCTGCATCTGCCCCTGGACGACGCAGATCTGGTGCTGGAGCCCGAGCCCACGTCCGTGCTGCAGGTGGCTCTCGGAGATTTCATCCTCACACTGGTCTCCGAGGCCCTCTTGGGCTCGAGGGTGGAAGGCCCGTCGGGACAGGTCCTTGAACGGGCCGCTGTCCTGAGCCCTCCCAGGGAGTACACGGCTCTGGAACCGGGATTCTGCGCAGCTGTGCCAGACGTCGCCTGCGAAGAAGAGACCAACGGGGAAGACGCCGACTCGGGCTCTGACTTCCTGTCACCAGGGATGGATCCGGCAGGCGGCCTCATCGCTGGGCTCCGCAGCCCAGACGCCAGGGTGTGGCGCTCCGACGCACAGGGCTTCTTCCCAGAGTTCTGGCCTCGGGCGCCTAACCCTAGTCCAGAGAGATGCTCTCCTCACCACGACGACCACCTAGAAGTGCAACTTCTGGAGCCCTTCCCTAACTCACCACTCCAACCTCTACCGCCCTTTCCAAGTCCGAGCCCTCACGAGCGCCCCCCGCGCCCTCACGGTCCTGCGCCCAAGGCTCGGAGATGTCTGTTTCCAGAATGAACTACGCTCTGGTCCACAAGCACACAATTGTAGCTACCATCCTGGCGGCCCAATGGACTTCCCAGTGTCCTTTACATTGAAAGTCCTACAACCTGGAAATTAAGCATCTCATGTGCCTTGTACCAACAATTTCTTTTTCCCTTCAGACTGGCTATAGTGGCAGGAGAAGACGTCAAGAAGAGAAAGCAGATTCTAGACCTCATCTTTGAAATGGAAAATCTGTCCAGGGATACCAGACAATGTGTTTTCAGACGTCTGGACTTTTTTACGCATCATTCTCAGGCCTTTCCATTCCCCTTCCTTTCGCATCAGTTATTTTCTCTCAAATTCTACTCTCTCTCGCACCATACGGTTACTACCCTATTGCTCCCCCAAACAGGAAATCGCTGGGGATTTCTCATATTGTTAATTTCCTTCCTTATATGTTTTCTCATGAATTTATAAAGATATTTTGCCAGAGCTTTTCTCTTTCTTGGTGTTTGGAACTGCTCCCTTGGAAAACTGCAAAATAGTATGATGTTTGTTCTTAGCTTCCTCTTAACCTGGGGAAGTTCGCTTCCATTTAGAATTCTACCTCGAATTTTTTCTTATATCAAACTTCTTTTAAAACATTAATTTATTACCACATTTGCTTCACATTGTTATAAAAGAAATAAAATCTAATGGTATTTATATATATATATTAATACTATTTATATACACCAACATGCTTTACCATTTCTTATACTATTTTATTCTTACATTCCACTCTCAAAGTCTAGCCTCCGTTTTCTTGGTGAAGAATATCCTTTAAAAATTGTTCTTTCCACTATATCATATTATAGTAAACCATCTTGGTTTTGTAAATCTCAACATGTTTTTATGTAGCATACTCTCCTAAGTCTCTTATTACTGAAAATGTTTTATTATATATTCATTCCTAATTTTAATGTGACATTAAAGTACTTTAAAGATAAGAGTTTTGCTATTTTTATTGAAGTACAGTTCATTTACATTGTTGTGTTAGTTTCTGGTGTACAGCAAAGTGATTCAGATATATATATTATTTTTCATATTCTTTTCCATTATGGTTTGGGGCTTTCCTGATAGTTCAGTTGGAAAAGAATCAGCCTGCAACTCAGGAGACCCCGGTTTGATTCCTGGGTCAGGAAGATCTGCTGGAGAAGGGATAGGCTACCCACTCCAGTATTCTTGGGCTTCCCTAGTGGATCAGCTGGTAAAGAATCTGCCCAGAACCCAGGAGACCTGGGTTCAATCCCTGGGTTGGAAAGATCCCCTGGAGAAGGGAAAGGCTACCCACTCCAGTATTTTGGCCTGGAGAATTCCATGGGGTTGCAAAGAATTGGACACAACTGAGTGACTCACTTTTCCATTATGGTTTATTACAAGATATTGAATATAGTTTCACTTTTCCACTATGGTTTATTACAGAATATTGAACATAGTTCCCCATGCTATACAGTAGGACTTTATTGTTTATCTACTTTATATATATAGTAGTTTGTATCTGCTAGTCCCAAGTTCCTAATTTATCCCTCCCCTACCCACTGTCTCCTTTGGTAAGCATAAGATTGTTTTCTATGTCTCTGATTCTGTTTCTGTTTTGTAAATCCATTCATTTGTATCATAGTTTAGATTGTACATATAAGTGATATGATATTTGTCTTTCTCTGCTTTCTCTGACTTATTTCACTTCGTATGATACTCTCAAGGACCATCCATATTGCTGCAAATGGCATTACTTCATTCTTTTTATGGTTGAGTAGTATTCCGTTGTATACGTATACCATATCTCTTTTATCCATTCGTCTGTGGATGGACATTTAGACTGTTGCCATGTTTTGGCTATTTTAAATAGTGTTACCATGAACACTGGGGCGCATGTGTCTTTTCAAATCAGAGTTTTCTCTGGATATTTGCCCAGGAGTGAGATTGCTGGACCATATGGCAACTGTTTTTAGTTTTTTAAGAAACCTCCTGGGCTTCCCTTGGGGTTCAGTGGTAAAGAATCTGCCTGCCAATACAGGAGACATGGGTTCAACCCCTGGTCTGGTAAGACCCCACATGCAGCAGAGCAACTAAGCCCTTGTACCATAATTACTGAGTGTGTACTCCAGAGCCCAGGAACCACAACTACTGAGCCATGAGCCACAACTACTGCAGACCCTGCACCTAGAGCCTGTACTCCACAACTAGAGAAGCCACCCAAATGAGAAGCCCACTCACCCCAACTAGAGAAAAGTCTGAGCAGCAACAAAGACCCAGCACTGCCAATAAATAAATAAATAAAATTTTTAAAAAGGAACCTCCATACTGTTATTCATAATAGCTGTACCAGTTTACATTCCTTTCAACACTGTAGGAGGGTTCCCTTTTCTCCACACCCTCTTCAGCATGTATTATATGTAGACTTTTAATAATGGTCATTTTCACTGGTATGAGCTGATACACCATAGGAGTTTTGATTTGCATTTGTCTAATGAGTAGTGACCGGATGCCATGATCTTCGTTTTCTGAATGTTGAGCTTTAAGCCAACTTTTTCACTCTCCTCTTTCACTTTCATCAAGAGGCTTTTTAGTTCCTCTTCACTTTCTTCCATAAGGGTGGTGTCATCTGCATATCTGAGGTGACTGATATTTCTCCCGGCAATCTTGATTCCAGCTTGTGTTTCTTCCAGTCCAGCGTTTCTCATGATGTACTCTGCATAGAAGTTAAATAAGCAGGGTGACAATATACAGCCTTGACATACTCCTTTTCCTATTTGGAACCAGTCTGTTGTTCCATGTCCATTTCTAACTGTTGCTTCCTGACCTGCATACAGGTTTCTCAAGAGGCAGGTCAGGTGGTCTGGTATTCCCATCTCTCTCAGAATTTTCCAGTTTATTGAATCCTCAAAGTCAAAGGCTTTGGCATAGTCAATAAAGCAGAAGTAGATGTTTTTCTGGAACTCTCTTGCTTTTTCCATGATCCAGTGGATGTTGGCAATTTGATGCCTGGTTCCTCTGCCTTTTCTAAAACCAGCTTGAACATCNTGGGGTCACAGAAAGTCAGACACGCCTGAGAGACTGAACTGAACTGAACCCATATCTGGAAATCCAATCAGACAAATAATGGTACTGCTCAATCTCCCATGACTCTTAACATCTTTTTTTTTTTTCTTAACATCTTAAGATCATGTGCTGTATGCCTTATCAATTCCAACTTTCTATTTTTAAATCCAATTAATCTTTTCATCAAGTTTTCAGTATTCTGTTTATACTTCCACAAGAACATTTATTTCAAAAAATTTTGTCAAGATTTTAATTCCTTTATTCTTTTTCAGAACTTTCCCATTTAGTATTATAAACTCCTATTTTTGTTTCATGAATATTATTCTACCCTTTATGTTTTGAAATTTTTTAAACATTAATCAATGGCTCCCTTAATTCAATTTCCTCACAGGTAAAATCTCCTATTATTTTTTGTTTCACTACTTTGGATTGCCTCCATGTACTTGGTAATTTGACTGGAGGGTGCATTTTGAGTAAGAATTCATTTTCTACACCCCAGTTATATTTTTTTATAGTTTCCACTTTCTAGTCAACCACAACTCATAGTCAAGGATTTTGGAATTCTAGAAAGTCACAGGTTTAATCCCCAAGCAATTATGTGTCACAAATCACAACTGGCATTCAAAGTTTCAGTTATCTTTCCTGATCCACCACAGGTACAACCTTGAAATATTCGTCACTGCCTCTCAACCTCTCATGATTGGCAATGGGCTGATTTTCAGCCCCTTCGAAGGAACAGAAATCCCAGTTCCCATTATATGCTTTAGTTTCAGTGCCACAAATACATCAAAATATCAGCTGTCCATTCAGAGACTGGATTTTCTATTCTATTTCTGGTCCCTGAAACCTTGTGTCTTTTTAGAGTAGACATCTCTATTTAATATGCTTTAATATTTCCTATCATTGCTCTCTGCCTCCAGTAGATGAAATCTTCTGTACTACCATCTTGTCCACAATTCAACAATCCATCCTTCTTATGCACTATAAGATAGCAGCTTATCAGACTCAAGTCCCAGACTAATTATCTGATTATTGTAAAGAGGGAAGACGGTACTCTTTGCAAAACTATGTCTTCTATTGCAAGAGCCTCATAATCTACATGGAAATAACTGAGGGCATCAATTTTTAGTAATATGTGAACCAAAGAGTCCAAAATATCCTCAATGGATAAAACTTATTTTAATATTTTTATTCTTTATGATTTTTTAAAATATGACCTTTTTAAAAAATTTTAGTTGCCCTGGGTCTTCGTTAGGGCCTGTGGGCAATTTGTTGTGGTGCACAGGCTTTCTCTAGTTGCAGCACATGGGGGGCTTCTCTTGTTGCACAGGCTTAGTTGCCCTGCAGCATGTGGGATCTTAGTTCCCCAACCAGTGATCAAATCTGCATCCCCTGTTTGGAGTGTGAATTCTTAACCACTGGGCCAACAGGGAAGTCCCAGAAAAAAAATGTTTTAATATTTTTAAAGGCATAATACAGCTAGCAATAATGTAAGATGGCTTAAAACTCAACATTCAAAAAACTAAAGTGAAAGTGAAGTCACTCAGTCGTGTCCGACTCTTTGCAACCCCATGGACTGTAGCCTACCAGGCTTCTCTGTCCATGGGATTCTCTAGGCAAGAATACTGGAGTGGGTTACCATTTCCTTCTCCAGGGGATCTTCCTGACCCAGGGATCGAACCCAGGTCTCCCGCATCGGAGGCAGACTCTTTAACCTCTGAGCCACTAGG
>SJYQ01008516.1:26663-40932 GCA_006410935.1 Redunca redunca
GGAAAACAATGGAAACAGTGACAGACTTTATTTTCTTGGGTTTCAAAATCACTGCAGATAGTGACTGCAGTCATGAAATTTAAAGATGCTTGCTCCTTGGAAGAAAAGCTATGGCCAACCTTGACAGCATATTAAAAAGCAGAGATATTACTTTGCCAACAAAGGTCCATCTAGTCAAATCTATGGTTTTTCCAGTAGTCATGTATGGATATGAGAGCTGGACTATAAAGAAGGCTGAGTGCCGAAGAACTGATTCTTTTGAACTGTGGTGTTGGAGAATACTCTTGAGAGTCCCTTGAACAGCAAGGAGATCAAGCCAGTCAATCTTAAAGGTAATCAATCCTGAATATTCATTGGAAGGACTGATGCTGAAGCTGAAACTCCAATACTTTGGCTACTTGATGAAGAACTAACTCATTTGAAAAGACCCTGATGCTGGGAAGGATTGAAGGCAGGAGGAGAAGGGGATCACAGAGGACAAGATGGTTGGATAGCATCACCAACTGGATGGACATGAGTTTGAGCAAAGTCCAGGAGATGGTGAAGGACAGTGAAGCTTGGCGTGCTGCAGTGCATGGAGTCACAAAGAGTCACTCACAACTGAGTGACTGAACAACAACAAAAATGTAAGACAAATCTTCCAAGGCCAAAAATGATGACATATCTGAAACCCAGGCAGGAAAGTAGATGCTAAAACAAGAAGGTACACAGGGCACACCTATCATTTATGATGACCTAGAGCTTTAGTTTTAATGGCCAATTAATGAGGGAGAGGAAATAAAAGTCAGTGGTTACAAAGCCCTGAAAAAAAAATCCCATGCTTCAAAAAAAAAAAAAAAAATACCTCCAGTAGGTAANAAACGAAAAAAAAAAAACGAAAAACTTCATAATACAAAAGGAGATGGGACATAAATGTATCTGTCTCAGTCTTGGATCAAGGTAGAATGAAACAGAATAGCAGGTAGGGAACAGAATAGCAGGTAGGGGAAGCTGACAGTTTATTAATAGTTGAAGATATTCTCTGGTAGATGGTTAACCTGGCAAATGTAAAACTAATTTTCTCAGAGAATATACCTTATACTCATGGCTAAGTATATTCTCAGAGATGACCTTCCAGTGATTCTAAAGTCATAATCCAAAATCAAATTATTAATGAAATAAACTACCACAAGTAAGAAAAAAATGAGAAATAATCCAAAACAAAGAAAAGGAAAACCAGTTCCTCAAATGACTGAGATTGGTGAATTATCATATATAAAATACATTAAATAAAATTGATATGTTTTGAGGACACAAAAGAGGGGAACATAAGTGTAGCTAAGACAAAATATCAAAGATATGGCAACTCTAAAAGGAAACTAAAGAAAATTCAGTTCAGTTCAATTCAGTCACTCAGTTGTATCTGACTCTGCGACCCCATGAACCACTGCATACCAGGCCTCCCTGTCCATCACCAGCTCCCAAAGTCCACCCAAACCCGTGTCCATTGAGTCGATGATGCCATCCAACCATCTCATCCTCTGTCGTCCCCTTCTTCTCCTGCCTTCAATCCTCCCCAGCATCAGGGTTTTTTCCAGTGAGTCAGCTCTTCGCATCAGGTGGCCAAAGTATTGGAGTTTCAGCTTCAACACCATTCCTTCCAAAGAACACCCAGGACTGATCTCCTTTAGGATGGACTGGTTGGATCTCCTTGCTATCCAAGGGACTCTCAAGAGTCTTCTCCAACACCACAGTTCAAAAGCATCAATTCTTCGGCACTCAGCTTTCTTTATAGTCCAACTCTCACATCCATACGTGACCACTGGAAAAACCATAGCCTTGACTAGACAGACCTTAGTTGGCAAAGTAATATCTCTGCTTTTAAATATGCTGTCTAGGTTGGTCATAACTTTCCTTCCAAGGAGTAAGCGTCTTTTAATTTCATGGCTTCAATCACCATCTGCAGTGATTTTGGAGCTCCCAAAAATAAAGTCAGCCACTGTTTCCACTGTTTCTTCATCTATTTCCCATGAAGTGATGGGACCGGATGCCATGATCTTCGTTTTCTGAATGTTGAGCTTTAAGCCAACTTTTTCACTCTCCTCTTTCACTTTCATCAACAGGCTCTTTAGTTCTTCTTCACTTTCTGCCATAAGGGTGGTGTGATCTGCATATCTGAGGTTATTGATATTTCTTCCAGCAATCCTGATTCCAGCTTGTGCTTCCTCCAGCCCAGTGTTTCTCATGATGTACTCTGCATAGAAGTTAAATAAGCAGGGTGACAATATACAGCCTTGACGTACTCCTTTTCCTATTTGGAACCCGTCTGTTGTTCCATGTCCAGTTCTAACTGTTGCTGCAGGTCAGATGGTCTGGTATTCCCATCTCTTTTCTAGGGATTAAATATGTAAACATGGAAGTGAGAAATACAGTGAATGGGTTAAACAATTTTAGACAGAATTGAAAATGGAAACACTAAACTAGATAAATCATCCATAAAGCTTTTGCACAGTAAAGGAAAGCATACACAAAATGAAAAGACAACCCACAGAATAGGAGAAAATATTTTCAAAGTGATTAACAAGGGGTTAATCTCCAAAATACAAAAAGCTCATGCAGCTCAATTCCAAAAAATAAACAATCCAATCAAAAATGGGCATAAGACCTACACAGATATTTCTCCAAAGAAAAAATAACATAGCCAAAAAGCAAATGAAAAAAATGCTCAATATCACTAATTATTAGATAAATGCAAATCAAAACTATGATGAGGTATCACTTCATATGGGTCAGAATGATCATCATTCAAAAGTCTACAAATAATAAAAGCTGGAGAGGGTGTGGAGAAAGGGGAACTCTCCTCTGGTTGGTGAGAATGTAAATTAGTACTGCCACTATGGACAGCAGTATGGGGGTTCCTTAAAAAAATAAAAGTAGAACTACCAAATGATCCAGCAATCCCACTCCTAGGCA
Source organism: Redunca redunca (assembly GCA_006410935.1). NCBI lineage: Eukaryota > Metazoa > Chordata > Mammalia > Artiodactyla > Bovidae > Redunca > Redunca redunca. The sequence goes on from SJYQ01008516.1 coordinate 29,616, forward strand.
TATATCTGGAGAAAACTAATTCAAAAAGATACATGCCCCCCAATGTTCACTGCAGCACTATTTACAAAAGCCAAGACATTGGAAGCAACCTAAATGTTCATTAACTGAGGAACAAAGATGTGGTACACATGCACAGTGTAATGAAAGTGAAAAGTGTTAGTCACCCAGTCCAACTCTCTGTAGACTTTCAAATGATGGTCATTCTGACCCGTGTGAGGTGACCCCTCATTGTAGTTTTGATTTGCATTTCTCTAATAATTATAGTGTGATCTGAGCATCTTTTCATTTACTTTTTGGACATGTTTATTTTTTCTTTAGAGAAATATCTGTTTAGGTCTTATGCCCATTTTTTGATTGGGTTTTTGTTTTTTGGTATTAAGCTGCATGAGCTATTTGTATTTTGGAGATTAATCCCTTGTTAATCACATGTAGCCTGCCAGGTCCCTCTGTCCATGGGATTTCCCAGACAAGAATACTGGGGTGGGTAGCCATTCCCTTCTCCAGGGAATCTTCCTGACCCAGGGATTGAATCCAAGTCTCCCACATTGTAGGCAAATTCTTTACAGTCTGAGCCACAAAGGAAGTCAGTAAAGTAACAATGGAATATTACTTAGCCATTTAAAAATGAAATAATGTCATTTGCAGCAACATGGATGACCTAGAGATTACCATACTAAGTGAAGTAAATCAGATAAAGACAAATATCATATGATGTCACTTAAATGTGGACTCTAAAAAGAAGATACAAATGAACTTATTTGCAAAGCAGAAACAGACACACAAACTTATGTTTAGAAAACAAATTTATGGTTACCAAATAGAAAGGGGGAAGAAAGGAATTAGGAGTTTGGGATTAACATATATACATTTCTATATATAAAATAGATATTCAGCAAGGACCTACTGTATAACACAGGGAGCTCTACTCAATATTCTCCAATAATCTATATGGGGAAAGAATCTGGAAAAGAATGGATATAGGCATATGTATGATTGAAGCATTTTCCTGTACACTGCAAAATAAAACAACATTGTAAATCACCTATACCTCAATATAAATTTTAAAAGAAAATGGAAACATTGAGATAGAGAAATCATCCATAAAGGTAAGAAAGTCAAAAAACATATAAAATATGAAAGAAAGACTAAGAGACATTATCAGAGAGGGGGCAGTTCTACTAGGGGAACACTGAAAGAACAGAAACCCCCATTATTCACAGAGATAATGAATGAGAAGTTCTCCAGATGTGATAGAAAAACCTTAGTCACTCATCGTTCATTCAACAAACATGTATTAAGTGCTTACTATGCATCAGGCACCCTCCAAACTCCAGGAGTTCAGTCAAGAACAAGTAGTTTAAAAATTCACTGCATTCATGGAGTACAGTAATTTATACAAGAAATAATGGTACCTTACATTAAAGTAAAGCGAGATATGAAGTGGCACATAGTTGAATACATTCTGAAGACAGAAAACAGGATTTCTTCATATAACAGATAAGAGAGATTCTATCATAACCTGAGGGTTTGGGATGTGGGGGGAAGAAAATGGAATTGTTACTTTCTGAAATTGGAAAGACGCTGAGGATAGTATCTATAGAAAAAATATGTTCAATTTTGGACATATGTCCTTTGAAGTGCCTGTTACATATTCCGTGAAGATATTTACTAGGAAGTGAGCCATAGGTGTCCAGTTGGTAGAGGAGCTGTACAGGATAGAGATACATCAGTGTTTTGGAAGAACTGCCTATGTGCATTTTGAAATCACCAAAAATTGTGACTCCTTAAAAATTTAAGGAGTGAGGGAAGAGGAATCCTAGAGTTTGAAACTAAGCCAGATTAGAGAGTGGTTATACTCTGATGATGTGCAACTCAGGAAGAATGGAGAAATGATTGGAAAACATCAATGAAGAGCAAGAACATACACTATATCTCCAGCTATGGATACCAGGCGTGTGTGAGGAGAAAAAGCCTCCCCTTGTGAAGACTCCAGGGAAAAATGAGGTGCTCAGAAGAAACAGGTTTCAGTTATAATAGAAAGTTAATGGGAATATCAGGGAAGTTGAAGATCTTTTTAGTTTTGTGATTGAGTATGACTTCCAGAGGGGCTTCCCAGGTGGCAGTAAAGATTCTGCTACCAATGCAGGAGATGCAAGAGACGTCAGTTCAATCCCTGGGTCGGGAAGATCCCTTGGAGTAGGAAGTGGCAACCCACTCCTGTATTCTTGCCTGGAAAATTCCATGGACAGAGGGACCTGGTGGGCTACAGTCCATGTGGCCACAAAGAGTCAGACACAACTGAGCACAACGTGAGTTCCAGAAGGCAGTTCCAGAAGGAAAAGGATATGAGGTAGTGAGAAAAGGCCATGTCCTGAGTATGTGAAGATTTTTAATCTGAGATATTAGGGATGAACCGCTTCCTACAACTAACAGGAGTAAAAGGCATGCTGAGAAGATTCTTCATGACTTTAGCATGGAAGAAAGGGAAAAGAAGCCTATTTGTGAGAATATACATAGTTCTGGAACACAGTCCAGTGTCCTCGTTCAGGAGGCACAACAACTTTCAAGATTGATAAATTTTTTAAAAATACACATTCAGACAGAGTATTGTAAACCCACAAAATACCAATCCAAAGACAGTATTTTTTATAGGCAGAAAGANGATATGAGGTAGTGAGAAAAGGCCATGTCCTGAGTATGTGAAGATTTTTAATCTGAGATATTAGGGATGAACCGCTTCCTACAATTAACAGGAGTAAAAGGCATGCTGAGAAGATTCTTCATGACTTTAGCATGGAAGAAAGGGAAAAGAAGCCTATTTGTGAGAATATACATAGTTCTGGAACACAGTCCAGTGTCCTCGTTCAGGAGGCACAACAACTTTCAAGATTGATAAATTTTTTAAAAATACACATTCAGACAGAGTATTGTAAACCCACAAAATACCAATCCAAAGACAGTATTTTTTATAGGCAGAAAGAAAAGACGACTACAATAAAAAAACAATCAGACAACCAACGTCTCAGAAACAGCAATGGGAGACAGTGAACAGTGGAGTAATAGCAGTATTGCTAGAAAACAAGTGTTTTCTTTGCTTAATAAACCCATTTTTTCAAAAATGTTCATAAACAAATATTTTGTCTTACCAAAAACTTATTATGAAAATATACTAATGTAATTAGTACTGTATTATTATGTATTAAATGTCTTGCATCAAACAATGTATTAAAAGTATTATGTGAAATTCCTTCTGGTGAGACAATTAAATCAATGTAACAAAAGAAATCAAAAACATATCCACACATAAACAAAGAAGTATGTAACCCAGGAAATGATTCACTTCAAAGAAAAGAACATTTTCTGGGGTCCACACTGCACAGTTTATAAGCTCTTAGTTTCCTAACCAGGGATCAGACCCATGTTCCCTGCAATGGAAACATGGAGTCCTTTTTTTTAATTGGAGGATAATTGCTTTAAAATATTGTTATGGCTTTTGCCATACATCAACATAAATTGGCCGTAGATATGCGTGTTCCCTCCTTCTTGACTCCCCTCCCACCTCCTTCCCCACCTCATCCCTCTAGGTTGTCACAGAGCACCAGATTTGAGCTCCCTGTATCATATATCAAACTACCACTGGCTATCTATTTCATGTATGGTAATGTATATGGGAAACAGAGTCTTACTGCTGGACCACCAGGCAAATCTCAGAAAAGAACCTTTCAATAAAAGCACCGGGCTGACGTGTTTTACACAATGAAGAAAAAACTGAAATGGAATCACTGTCCTATCCATAGAGAACAATCTTTTCCAGATCTGGTTTAGGATAAAGAGTTTAAATTTTGGAAAGTAAAGATTTAAATACTTTGAAGATACAAAAATTATCTTGGAATAGGGAGTATTTCCTAAACAATACAAAAAATTTACAAAGCATAAAGAACAAAACAAATACATCTGAAACCATATTAAAGTTAAGAAAAATCTGTTTATCAAAAGGCACTATAAAGAATGTGAATACAAACAAGCCACAAAATGGGAAAAGGTTATATCAACACACATAAATTAAAAAAGAAGCCCCCTTCAAAAGAAGTCCCAAAACTCAGTAACATCCAAAAAATGGGCAAAAGACATAAACACATAGTACACAGATGTTACATGAGACCAGTATATATATGAAAACATGATCAAGCTTGTAAGAAATCAGAGAAAGTGAAAGTGAGAGCCGCTGAATCCAATTCTTTGCAACCTCATTGACTGTAGCCCGCCAGGCTCTTCTGTCCATGGAATTCTCCAGGCAAAATACTAGAGTGGGTAGCCATTGCCCTCTCCAGAGAATCTTCCCGACCCAGGGATCAAACCCAGGTCTCCTGCACTGTAGGCACAGAAGGGGGGAAAATGGAAGCAGTGACGGATTTTCTCTTCTTGGGCTCTAAAATCCCTGCAGATGGTGACGGAAGCCTTAAAATTAGCTTGCTTTCTGGAAGGAAATCTATGACAAACCTAGATAGCATATTAAAAAGCAAAGACATCACTTTGCCAGCAAAGGTCTGTATGGTCAAAGCTATGGTATTTTCAGTAGTCATGGACAGATGTGAGAGTTGAACCATAGGGAAGACTGAGCACTGAAAACTTGATGCTTCAAAATTGTTGTGCTAGAGAAGATTCTTGAGAGTTCCTTGGACTGCAAGGAGATCAAACCAGTCCATCCTAAAGGAAATCAACCCTGATTATTCGATGGAAGGACTGATGCTGAAGTTGAAGCTCCAATACTTTGTCCCCCTGCTGTGAAGAGTTGACTCATTAGAAAAGACCCAGATGCTGGGAAAGATTGAAGGCAAAAGGAGAAGAAGAGGGTGGCAGAGGATGAAATGGTTGGATTGCATCACTGACTCAATGGACATGAGTTTGAGCAACTCTGGGAGACACTAAGTGACAGGGAGGATGGGTGTGCTGCAGTCCATGGGGTCGCAAAGAGTCAAACACAGCATAGCAACTGAACAATAACACAAAGGGAAAGAATCTGAAAAGCAATACACACAAACACAAATATAACTAAGTCACTATGCTATACAACTGAAACACAATATTGTAAATCAACTATAATTCAATTTAAAAAAACATGAGATGTACACACACACACATATATATGGAATATCATTCAGTCATTTAAGAAAAGAAAGAAATTCTTCCATTTGTGACATGAATGGATTTTGAGGACATTATGATAATTGAAATAAGTCAGATAAAGACAAATATTACATGATTGTACTTGTATGTTTAATATAAGAAAAAAAAATAGTAACCCAGATACACAGAGAAGGTTGGTGATTGCCAGGGGTAGGCAAGCAGGGAAGGGATTTTGGAAAGAGATATCCAAAGGTACAAATTTCTGTTGTGGTTGTTGTTCAGTCACTCAGTCATTTCTGACTCTTTCTGACCCCACGGACTGCAGCACACCAGTCTTCCCGGTCCTTCACCACCTCCCAGAGTTTGCTCAAACTCATGTCTATTGACTAGGTGATGCCATCCAACCTCATCCTCTATCATCCCCTTCTCCTCCTGCCTTCAATCTTTCCCAGCATCAGGGTCTTTTCCACTGAGTTGGCTCTTCGCATCAGGTAGCCAAAGTATTGCACCTTCAGCCTCAGCATCAGTCCCTCCAATGAGTATTCAAGATTCATTTCCTTTAGGATTGACTGGTTTGATCTTCTTGCTGTCCAAGGGACTCTCAAGAGTCTTCTCCAACACCACAGTTCAAAAGAATCAGTTCTTCAGCACTCAGCCTTCTTTATGGTCCAACTCTCACATCTGTACATGACTACCGGAAAAACCATAGCTTTGACTATATGGACCTTTGTTGGCAAAGTAACTTCTGTTTAATAGGCTGCTTAGGTTTGTCATAGCTTTTCTTCTAAGGAGCAAGTGTCTTTTAATTTCATGGCTTCAGTCACCATCTGTAGTGATTCTGCAGACCAAGAAAAGAAAGTCAGTCACTGTTTCCATTGTTTCCCCATGTATTTGCTATGAAGTGATGGGACCAGATGCCATGATCTTAGTTTTTTAATGTTGAGTTTTAAGCATGAGGAAGCTTCCACAAGCCTCTTATCTTCATCAATCACAGGGCAGACAGAATGAAAACCACAATCAGAGAAAACTAACCAAACTGATCACATGGATCACAGCCTTGTCTAACTCAATGAAACTATGAGCCATGCTATGTAGGGCCACCCCAAATGGATGGGTCATGGTGGAGAGTTCTGACAAAACATGGTCCACTGGAGAAGGGAATGGCAAACCACTTCAGCATTCTAACCTTGGAAACTGCACGAACGGTATGAAAAGGCAAAAAGATGTGACACTGAAAGATGAACTCCCCAGATCGGTAGGTGCCCAATATGCTACTGGAGAAGAGTGAATAAATAGCTCCAGGAGAAATGAAGAGGCTAAGCCAAAGCGGAAGCAATGCCCAGTTGTGGATGTGGCTGGTGGTGAAAGTAAAGTCCGATGTTGTAAAGAATGATATTGCACAGGAACCTGGAATGTTAGGTCCATGAACCAAGGTAAATTGGAAGTGGTCAAACAGGAGATGGCAAGAGAGAACGTTGACATTTTAGGAATCAGGGAACTAAAACTGATGGGAATGGGAGAATTTAATTCAGATGACCATTATATCTACTACTGTGGGCAAGAATCCCTTAGAAGAAATGGAATAGCCCTCATAGTAAAAAAAAAAAAGAGAGACAGAATTGCACTTGGATGCAATCTCAAAAATGACAGAATGATCTAGGTTCATTTCCAAGGCAAACTATTCAATATCACAGCAATCCAGGTTCTATGCCAAAGAAATTGAAACTGAATGGTTCTATGAAGACCTACAAGACCTTCTAGAACTAACACCAAAAAAGGTGTCCTATTCATTGTAGGTGACTGGAATGCAAAAGTAGGAAGTCAAGAGATACCTGGAGTAACAGGCAAGTTTGGCCTTGGAGTACAAAATGAAGCAGGGCAAAGGCTAACAGAGTTTTGCCAAGAGAACACACTGGTCATAGCAAACACCCTCTTTCAACAACACAAGAGATGACTCTACACAGGGCCATTACCATGGACTCTAAACATGGACAATACTGAAATCAGATTGATTATATTCTTTGCAGCCAAAGATGGAGAAGCTCTAAACAGTCAGCAAAAACAAGACCAGGAGCTGACTGTGGCTCAGATCATGAACTCCTTATTGCCAAATTCAGACTGAAATTGAAGAAAGTAGGGAAAATCACCAGGCCATTCAGGTATGACCTAAATCAAATCCCTTACGATTATACAGAGGAAGTGATAAATAGATTCAAGGCATTAGGTCTGATAGACAGAGTGCCAGAAGAACTATGGACGGAGGTTCATACACTGTACAGGAGGCACTGATCAAAACCATCCCCTAGAAAAAGAAATGCAGAAAGGCAAAATGGTTGTCTGAGGAGGCCTTACAAATAGCTGAGAAAAGAAGAGAAGCAAAAGGCAAAGAAGAAAAGGAAAAATATACCCATCTGAATGCAGATTTCCAAAGAATAGCAAGGAAAGATAAGAAAGCCTTCTGAAGTGAGCAAATTTCTAGTTATACAATAAGTAAGTCCTGGGGATGTGGTGTAAAGTATGATGACTATAGTTAAAAATACTGTAGTATATATTTGAAAGTTGCTAAGAAGTGACTCAAAAGTTCTCTTCTCCGCACAAGAAAAAAAAAGTGTAACTCTGTGTAGTGACAGATGTTAATTAGACTTATTGTAATAATCATTTTGCAGTATATACATATATTGAATAATAATGTTGCACACATACACAGAAAAAGATACAAAAATGAACAAATAAAGTATTTGTTTTATTTTTAGTTTTTTCTTCCAATTTTATTGATATATAATGACACAGCACTGTACAAAGTTAAGGCATACAGCGTAATGGTTTGACTTACATACGTCATGAAATGACTGCCACAATAAGTCTGGTGAACATCTATCATCTTACACACAAAATTATAGAAAAAGACAAAACAGTTTTTGTTGTGGCAAGAATTCTTAAAATTTCCTCTTTTAACAACTTTCGTATATAGCAACATAATTGCATTAGCCATGCTGTACATTATATTTCTAGTACTGATTTGTCTTATAACTGAAAGTCTGTCCTTTTGACTACCTTCATCCAAATACCCTTGCCTGCACTCCCTACTTTTGAAATGAAAAGTGAAAGTGTTATTTGCTCAGTGGTATACAACTCTTTGCAACTCCATGGACTGTCATCCACCAGGCTCCTCTGTCCAAGGGACTTCCCAGGCAAGAATACTGGAGTGAGTAGCCATTCCCTTCTCCAGGAGATCTCCCCCACCCAGTGATCAAACCTGGGTCTCCCACACTTCAGGCACATTCTTTACTATCTGAGCGTACTTCTGATAACCACAAAGCTGATCTCTTTTTCTATGAGTTTGTTTGCTTTGGAAGTGTTACTCACCTATAACACTATGTTAGTTCCTGGTGCACATCATAGTGACTGGCTATTTATATACATTTCAAAAATGATGACCATGATAAATCTAGTTACCATCTATCACCATACAAAGATATTACATTATTAATGACTATATTCCCCACAGTGTACATTTCATCTGCGTTACATTTATTTAACTGGAAGTTTGTACCTCTTAATTTCCCTTACCTGTTTCACGCATCTCTCCATGCTCCTCCCCTCTGACAACCACTTCTTTGATCTCTGTATGACTCTGTTTTGTTATTTTGTTTGATTTTTTAGATTCTACATATAAGTGAAATCATACAATATTTGTATCTTTCTTTGCCTTATTTCACTTAGTAAAATATCTTCTAGGTCTATCCATGTTGTAGCAAATGACAAGATTTACTTCTTTTTATGGCTGAGTAATATTTCAATGAAGGACAGAAATTATATGGACCTAACAGAAGCAGAAGATATTAAGAAGAGGTGGCAAGAATACACAGAAGAACTATACAAAAAAGATCTTCATGACCCAGATAATCACGATGGTGTGATCACTCACCTAGAGCCAGACATCTTGGAATGCAAAGTCAAGTGAACCTTAGGAACCATCACTACAAACAAAGCTAGTGGAGGTGATGGAATTTGAGTTAAACTATTTCAAATCCTAAAAGATGACGCTGTCAAAATGCTGCACTCAATATGCCAGCAAATTTGAAAACCTCAGCAGTGGCTACAGGACTGGAACAGGTCAGTTTTCATTCCAATTCCAAAGAAAGGCAATGCAAAAGAATGCTCAAACTACCGCACAATTGCACTCATCTCACACGCTAGTAAAGTAATGCTCAAAATTCTTCAAGCCAGGCTTCAACAGTACATGAACCACAAACTTCCAGATGTTCAAGCTGAATTTAGAAAAGGCAGAGAAACAAGAGATCAAATTGCCAACATCTGCTGGATTGCGGAAAAAGCAAGAGAGTTCCAGAAAAACATCTACTTCTGCTTTATTGACTATGCCAAAGCCTTTGACTGTGTGGAACACAACAAACTGTGGAAAATTCTTAAAGAGATAGCAACACCAGATCACCTGACCTGCCTCCTGAGAAATCTGTATGCAGGTCAAGAAGCAACAGTTAGAACTGGTCATGGAACAACAGACTGGTCCCAAATAGGGAAAGGAGTACGTCAAGGCTGTATACTGTCACCCTGTTTATTTAACTTACATGCAGAATACATCATGAGAAATGCTGGGCTGGAGAAAGCACAAGCTGGAATCAAGATTGCCGGGAGAAATATCAATAACATCAGATATGCAGATGACACCACCCTTATGGCAGAAAGTGAAGAGGAACTAAAGAGCCTCTTGATGAAAGTGACAGAGAAGAGTGAAAAAGCTGGCTTAAAGCTCAATATTCAGAAAACTAAGATCATGGCATGTAGCCCCATTATTTCATGGCAAATAGATGAGGAAACAATGGAAACAGTGACAGGCTTTATTTTGGGGGGCTCCAAAATCACTGCAGATGGTGACTGCAGCCATGAAATTAAAAGACGCTTGCTCCTTGGAAGAAAAGTTACGACCAACCTAGACAGCATATTAAAAAGCAGAGACATTACTTTGCCAACAAATATCTGTCTGGTCAAAGCTATGGTTTTTCCGGTAGTCATTATATGGATGTTAGAGCTGGACTATAAAGAAAGCTGAGCGCCGAAGAATTGATGCTTTCGAACTGTGGTGTTGGAGAAGACTCTTGAGAGTCCCTTGGACTGCAAGGAGATTCAACCAGTCCATGCTAAAGGAAATCAGTCCTGAATATTCATTGGAAGGACTGATGCTGAAATTCCAATACTTTGGCTGCCTGATGTGAAAAACTGATTCATTTGAAAAGACCCTCATGCTGGGAAGGATTGAAGGCAGGAGGAGGAGATGACAGAGGATGAGATGTTTGGATGGCATCACCGACTCAATGGACATGAGTTTGAGTAAACACCAGGAATTGGTGATGGACAGAGAGGCCTGGCGTGCTGCAGTCCATGGGGTCGCAAAGAGTCAGACACGACTGAGGGACTGAACTGAACTGAATATTCCATTTTATATATATATATATGCATACATGTATAAACACACATACACACATGCATGCACACACACATACACACAAATCTTCTTTATCCATTCATCTACTTATGGACACTTAGGTTGCTTCCATATCTTGGCTATTGTGAACAATGCTTCAATGAACATACGGGTGTATATATCTTTTCAAACTAGTGTTTTTATTTACTTTGGGGGAAAAAAACAGAAGTGAAATTGCTGGATTGTATGATAGTTTCATTTTTAATTTTTTCAGGAACTACCATACTGTTTTCCATAGTGGCAGCACCAATGTTTATTCCCACCGACAGCGCATGAAGATTCCCTTCACTCCACATTCTTACCATTGATCTACGTGTCTGTTCTTATGCCAATACCACATTGTTTCAACTACTGTTGCCTTGTAGTATAGTTTGAAATCAGGGTGTGTGATACTTACTTTGTTTTTCTCTTTCGAGTCTGTGTTGGCTTTTCAGGGTCTTTTGTGTTTCCATACAAATTTTAGAATTATTTGTTCTGGTTCTGTGAAAATTGCCATGGGTAGGATAATAAGGATTGCATTAAGTCTGTAGATTGCCTTGGCTATATGGACATTTTAACAACATTAATTCTTCTAATCCATGACATTATATCTTTCTATTTCTGTCATTTTCACTTTCTTCCTTTGACTGTCTTTTCTTTCAGTGTCTTATAGTCTTCCAAGTACAGGTCTTTCACCTCCTTGATTAG
>SJYQ01008516.1:41100-119002 GCA_006410935.1 Redunca redunca
ATATATATATATATACACATCCATAAGTGTGTGTGTGTGTGTGTGTATATATATATATATATATATAAAACTGAATCACTGTGCTGTGATTATATGCTTTATATATGTGTGTGAAGCATTGTTTATACATATATAAATGTTTATATCACATATAAATATGTATTCACATCTATATATAAGTAATCATATATATGGGCTTTCATGGTGACTTAGCAGTAAAGAATCCCCTGCAATGCAGTAGCTTCAGGAGATACGGATTTGATCCCTGGGTGGGGAAGATTCCCTGGAGGTGGGCATGGGAACCCAATTTAGTATTCTTGCCTGGAGAATCCCATGGACAGAGTAGCTTGGCAGGCTATAATCCATAGGGTTGCAAAGAGTTGGACGTGACTGAAGCAACTTAGCACACACATACAATCATACATATATTCGTATTTTTATATATTCATATATATGTACATTCTTTAGGTGATGGTGTCATTGTTCAGTCGCTCAGTTACATCTGACTCTTTGTGACCCTATGTGATACAGTACGCCAGGCTTCCCTGTCCTTCACCATCTCCCAGAGCTTGCTCAAACTCATGTCCTTTGAGTCAGTGATGCCATTCAACCATCTCATCCTCTGTTGTCCCCTTCTCCTCCTACCTTCAATCTTTTCAACATCAGGGTCTTTTCTAAGGAGTTGGCTCTTTGCATCAGGTGGCCAAAGTACTGGATCTTCAGCTTCAGCATCAGTCCTTCCAATGAGTATTCAGGACTGATTTCCTTTAGGATGGACTGGTTTATCTCTTTGCAGTCCAAGGGACTCTCAAGAGTCTTCTCCAACACCAGTTCAAAAGCATCAGTTCTTTGGCACTCAGCCTTCTTTATGGTCCAACTCTCACATCCATACAATGACTACTGGAAAAACCATAGCTAGACAGGACAACCATGGCTAGACAGACTTTTGTTGGCAAAGTAATGTCTCTGCTTTTTAATACACTGTCTAGGTTGGTCATAGCTTTTCTTCCAAGGAGCAAGCACCTTTTAATTTCATGGCTGAAGTCACCATCTGCAGTGATTTTGGAGCTCCCAAAAATAAAGTCTGTCACTGTTTCCATTGTTTTCCCATCTGTTTGCCATGAAGTGATGGAACCAAATGCCATGATCTTTGTTTTTTTGACGGTTGAGTTTTAAACCAGTTTATTCACTCTTCTCTTTCACCTTTATCAAGAGGCTCTTTAGTTCCTCTTTGCCTTCTGCCATAAGGGTGGTGTCATCTGCATACCTGAGGTTGTTAATATTTCTCTCTACAATCTTGATTCTGGCTTGTGCTTCATCAAGCCTGGCATTTCGTATGATGTACTCTGCATATAAGTTAAATAAGCAGGGTGACAATATACAGCTTTGACACTCTTTTCCTAATTTTGAACCAGTCCATTGTTCCATGTTCAGTTCTAACTGCTGCTTCTGTTGTGGGTTATTTGAGGTTTTTCTTGTTCCCTGAGGTAATTATATCACTATAAACTTCCTTATTATAAGTTTTTGTTTTTGCTGTGTCCCATAGATTCTGGATTTTTGTGCTTTCATTTCATTTTTCCATTTGTCTCCAGGTAGTTTTTTGTTTCCTCTTAGAGTTTTTCATTTTAATCCAACATTTTTAACCCTTTTGGGTGGGATTTGTTTCTCTCCATGTTAACTTATAATCTAAAGATAGTTCTTTTGAAACATTAGTTCATGATTTAGTTTCCTTACTCTATATACTAATGTCATGTTATATATATATATATATAATTATATAACTCTCTGTATAATGTTGTAGTTTGAGGTTACCACATCTATTTGTGCTAGCTGTTGAGAAAGAGAGCAGACTCTTTTTAAAAAGGATTATTTTCTGACTTGTTTCCCTTTGGCCAGAATGAGGGAGCAGTAAGGCCGATGCGACTGAGCGGGGGCAGGGAATGGAGATACTGTACGACAGGATAACCATGCTATGGAGAAGCTGACAATCAGGACTAGAGTTGCACGCACTCAGTGTTAACAATAAAGAAAGAATATTGTGCTGGATGGACAATCCTGTTGGGACTTTTAGTTCTGACGTCAGTCATAAGTACCTTGTCTCCAAAACTCTTATGTACCAAGAACATATAGTACTTCATTTCCACAAAGAATGCTTTCTGAGCATGACAATTACACACACACAACACTATTAAAATAGTGTATTTTTAAAAGGACTCAATAATCCATTTTATGGCCTTCTTCAAATTAGTTTAGTTTTTAAAATCTAAGAGCATATAACAGTTAAAAAGGATTTAAAAGGTTAAAGCGTCTGCCTCCAATGCCGGAGACCTGGGTTCAATCCCTGGGTCTGGAAGATCCCCTGGAGAAGGAAATGGCAATCCACTCCAGTATTCTTGCCTGGAGAATCCCATGGACGGAAAACCCTAGTAGGTTACAGTCCACGGGGTCGCAAAGAGTCGGACACGACTGAGCGACTTCACCTTATCTTACCTACTTTTGTTTTTCTTTAAGAACAATTTGCTTCAGGGAGGAAGAAATATAGGTTTTTCTGATGTGGGGAAATGCAAGAGGATGAATAGAAATGCAAAGCAAGGTTTCTATCTTAAAAAAAAATTTGGCCCCACCCTCGCCCCCTGCAATGGAAGCGTGGAGTCTTAACCACTGGACTGCCAAGGAAGTCCCTCTATCTAAAAATTTTTAATTGNATGGAAGCGTGGAGTCTTAAGCCAAGGAAGTCCCTCTATCTAAAAATTTTTAATTGAAAAAGTATTCTAAATGATTTTCTTATCAAGCAAATAGTCTTAGAAAAATGTGGAAAACTTCACAAAAAGTTCATTGTTTCGTTGAGGCGTATGAGAAGGAATGGACAAGGAAATGGTAACCCACTCCAGTAGTCACACCTGGGAAATCCCATGGACAGAGAAGCCTGGCAGGCTACACTCCACGGGGTCGCTAAAGAGTCAGGAATGACTAGGCAACTACACAACAAACAACAGGAGAAGCAAACTCCATTTTGTAGGAAAAATGAAAAAAAGAAAAAGACGGCTTTAGAGAATTCTAATCCAGTCAAGAAAAAATAAAGGGTATTTTATGTTATGTGAATTATATTTCAATAAAGCTATTTTAGTGTAAATTATATCATCTTACTCTCCAGCTTATAAATAATCGTTTCTCAGTTTTTAAATTAAAAATCAAATTCCTTACCAAAAAAAAAAGGAGGCGGGGAGAAAAGATGAATCCATAAACTCAGATTCTAGTCCAAGCTGCTCAACTAACAGATCAAGGGTCACTCAGGGTCTCTGTGCTCAGATTCCCCTGCTACCATGGGACATTTTATGAGTATGTGCTTCTCCAGTAGGCTCATCTGCTGGTGGGTGGATGTGTTCAAAGAATACAGCCAGGGAACCATTTGTCACCCTGTTTCCCTGAGACCTGGTTCTAACATGAACTCCATTCTGAGCTGGGGTCCTTTTAAATCTACTCATTAAGCTGAAGCTGTCACAGGCTCAAATCCCTGCAAGCTAAGCCTATATGGAGACCACTGAGAACACAGCCAGGACCAGTGACTGAACCATCAGCTCCTGTCATGCTCATTAGAAAGGAGGGGCCTTTGGACACTTCTTGGGGTTTTCTCCCTTTTCCCATCAAATTGGCAAAGAATCCAGGACATTATTGCTTATCAACCTGTGGTCCACTAATTCCATTCCTATCTTTCCACCACCCTGTCCATCAGAATCAGGTAGGAGAGAGAAGACTCACTTTTTCCGAGGCCTTGTCAAAGGGCTCACTTTGACTCTGGAACAATACAAGTAACTAGCCATCATGTTTCCTTGAGCTGCATGACTCTGCGCAAATCCCTCCCCCATACGGACCTCATTATCCTCATCTGTCAAATGGGCAGGTATCAGACTAGATTTCTAAGGGTCCTCTTAGTTCTATTCCTTGAGGCTGAAGCTGGGAAACATCCATGAAAGGCAAGAGTAGAGGCTGAAGAACACATGGGAAAGTGAGCAAACGGGGTAAGAGAAGGGGAAAGAAGAGCAACACCCCCTGACAAATTCCTTCCCAGCCTGACTCTCCCAGGAAGCGCTCCCTGAACCCTACCTGCATGGCCTTCTTTCAGACTGCCCCTTAGCCCTCAGCCCAGGCCCAGAGCAAGGCCTGGTCCTGGCTGCATGCATGTGATGAACTGAAGAAGCAAACTTCTGAGAGAGAATCTGTGAACAAAGTGAGCTGCTTCCCCTGCGGTGCCAGCAGGTGCTGGGAAAGCTCCGTGGAATCAAGCTGACATGGTGTGTGAATCAAAGATGTGTGAGTACATAAGCCAGTGAGTTGGTGAAAGAAGGACCAGGACTAGGCAGCTGCATCCCCAGAAGGGGGCTTGGGAAGGCACAGGCCAGCTGGTTAGTTCTGGGGGTAACACCAGGGGCTGAGGCCCACAAGCAGTTTGCAGAAATGGAGTTTTGAACACACACTAAATGCCCCTGATGCCTGAGTCAGGAGCTGAGGTTTGGAGGGAGTCAGGAAGAAGGTGAAAAGTCAAAGAGTGGAGGAATTTATGAAGATGCTCCTGGACTCCCCAACTCGGCACCTTACTAACTCCTGTTCATCCTCCAATGGTCAGCTTACCAGCCTCTGACTGCCAGCACTAACTGCATTCTCCCCTTACAAACTCCCAAACCCCCAGTGTGGCCCCTTGCCCTCCTTCCATCATAACTTTAGCTAAATGACTATTCAGCATCTGACTGATCTCTCCACAGGGTCTACTAGTTCTTTAAGGGCAGGGATAATGCCCTGTTCATCACTAAATGGACGGTGCCAGCCCTGGACCTGGCACCGGAGAGGTACTCAGGATATATTTGTTGAATGCAAGAATGAATGAAAGAGACGGGAGCTCCCTGTGTTAGGGGCTCTGCCCTCTCACTGCCGAGGGCCTGGGTTTGATACCTGACCAGAGAACTAGGATCCCACAAGCCACACAGCCAAAACAAAAACAAGAATAACCAAAAAAGGCAAAGAGAAAAGAATGAGTGTGAGAGATGGAGGAGGGGTACAGGTCTGGAAGACCTCCAGAGACGAGGCAGTCCTCCCTGGGTCCCAGTGGGAGTCAGCCTGCTCAGGACAGGTGGGTGAGGAGTAGTATGCAGGCTGTCACTCTCTGCCACACTGTCTGTGTAGTTTAGCCCCAGATCCTTTGAGAAAGGGAGAAACCAGGCTGACAGACAGCTGTCTGGAACCATTCCATGTGTCACTGATTCTGTGCCCTAGCTTGAGGGCCACATTGAAGGAAGCTTGGGAAATCATTTTAACCAGCTTGCCTTGCTGGGATCTGACATCGTGCTGCCCTCTGCTGTGGTTTGGTGATTAAGGAGTTTGCCTGTGGCTCACTCTCCATCATACAAGCCCAAATGAGGCACGTTCTTACTCCAGTTCACACATGGAACCAAAACATCCTGGCCCTGGTTTTACTTTCCCTCATAAGCCCTTGTGCTTCCCTGACTCAGGGTCCTTCTGAAATCCTAGAAGTTTGTTCCCAAGCGGTGTATTCCATACACAGCCTGCAGTGGGATTACAGTAGAGATAAATAAAAGATTAGTTTCCAAGTTTCGGGACTAAATAAAGGATCAGATTCTTAGTGATTGGGAGATAAAAGGAATTTTTGGGTTTGTTCATGGATGAACCAATTCAGAAGCAGTTTGGGGCAGTGGGTGGAACCTAGAGCTCAGTTTTCCCTGGGGTTTTTCTTTTGTGGGTCTCCCTCACTACCCATCGTGGCCATCTGGTTTCACTTCTGAGACAAGCTGAGCAAGCTAGGGCAGCAGTGAGCCCAGCGAGGAGGCTGAGGAGAGCCTCTGACTGGGCTGGCTGTTGCATGAGGAATGGAGGAACACAACTGGACCTTATGCTGGATTGGGAGGGTCTCTCCGGTCACACTGGAGCATCATGTCCAGGTAACACTTGGCTTCTCTGGAAAGCATTTTGCATGACAAGCATAACTCTCCAGAACATCACTAACAACCTATGATATTCCTCAGGCATTGGATATACTTATGCTTATCTGTCCTGCTTGTTCGTCTTTACGACCTGACAGATTTGGTACAGCAAGTTAGCGGGGAAAGTAGAACAAGATTCCTGGAAGCAGAGAAAAATGAATATCTGAATGGGAAAAGGGCACCACAAAAAATGAAGGGAGAGAAAAAGGGCAACTTGTAGGGGACTGGAATGTAAAAGTAGGAAGTCAGGAAATACCAGGAGTAACAGGCAAATTTGGCCTTGGAGTACAAAATGAAGCAGGGCAAAGGCTAACAGAGTTTTGCCAGGAGAACACACTGGTCATAGCAAACACCCTCTTCCAACAACAAAAGAGACGACTCTACACATGGACATCACCAGATGGACAATACCGAAATCAGATTGATTATATTCTTTGCAGCCAAAGGCAGAGAAGCTCTATATAATCAGCAAAAACAAGACCGGGAGCTGACTGTGGTTCAGATCATGAACTCCTTATTGCCAAATTCAGACTTCAATTGAAGTAGGGAAAACCACTAGACCATTCAGGTATGACCTAACTCAAATCTCTCACAATTATACAGTGGAAATGAAAATAGATTCAAGGGATTAGATCTGATCGAATTCCTGAAGAACTGTGAACATAGTTTCGTGACATTGTACAGAAGACAGTGATCAAGACCAATTCCAAGAAAAAGAAATAACAAAGGCAAAATGGTTTTCTGAGGAGGTCTTACAAATAGCTGTGAAAAGAAGAGAAGTGAAAGGTAAAGGAGAAAAGGAAAGATATACCCCATTTGAATGCAGACTTCCAAAGACTAGCAAGGAGATTTAAGAAAGGCTTCCTCAGTGATTGATGCAAAGAAATAGAGGAAAACAATGAAATGGGAAAGAAATCTCTTCAAGAAAATTAGAGATACCAAGGAAATATTTCATGCAAAGATAGGCACAATAAAGCACAGAAATGGTACGGACCTAACAGAAGCAGAAGATATTAAGAAGAGGTGGCAAGAATACACAGAAGAACTATACAAAAAAGATCTTCATGACCCAGATAATCACGCTGGCATGATCACTCACCTAGAGACAGATATCTGGGAATGCAAAGTCAAGTGGCCCTTAGGAAGCATCACTACAAACTAAGCTATTGGAGGTGATGGAATTCAAGTTGAGCTATTTCAAGTCCTAAAAGATGATGCTGTGAAAGTGCTGCACTCAATATGCCAGCAAATTTGGAAAACTCAGCAGTGGCCATAGGACTGGAACAGGTCAGTTTTCATTCCAATTCCAAAGAAATGCAACGCCAAAGAATGCTCAAACTACCGCACAATTGCACTCATCTCACATACTAGCAAAGTGATGCTCAAAATTCTTCAAGCCAGCCTTCAACAGTACATGAACCACAAACTTCCAGATGTTCAAGCTGAATTTAGAAAAAGGCAGAGGAACCAGAGATCAAATTGCCAACATCTGTTGGATCATGGAAAAAGCAAGAGAGTTCCAGAAAAAAACATCTACTTCTGCTTTACTGACTATGCCAAAGCTTTCAACTGTGTGGATCACAACAAATTGTGGGAAATTCTTAAGGAGATGGGAATGCCAGACCCACCTGACCTGCCTCCTGAGAAATCTGTATGCAGGTCAAGAAGCAACAGTTAGAACTGGTCATGGAAAAACAGACTGGTCCCAAATAGGGAGAGGAGTACGTCAAGGCTGTATACTGTCACCCTGTTTATTTAACTTATATGCAGAATACATTGAAAAATGCTGGGCTGGATGAAGCACAAGCTGGAATCAAGATTGCCAGGAGAAATATCAATAACCTCAGATATGCAGATGACCCCACCCTTATGGCAGAAAGTGAAGAAGAACTAAAGAGCCTGTTGATGAAAGTGAAAGAGCAGAGTGAAAAAGCTGGCTTAAAACTTAACATTCAGAAAATTAAGATCATGGTATCTGGTCCCATCACTTCATGGTAAATAGATGTGGAAACAGTGACAGACTTTATTTTTTTGAGCTCCAAAATCACTGCAGATGGTAACTGAAGCCATGAAATTAAAAGACACTTGCTCCTTGGAAGAAAAGTTATGACCAACCTAGATGGCATATTAAAAAGCAGAGACATTACTTTGCCGAAAGGTCCATATAGTCAAAGCTATGGTTTTCCCAGTAGTCATGTATGGATATGAGAGTTGGACTATAAAGAAAGCTGAGCACCAAAGAATTGATGCTTTTGAACTGTGGTGTTGGAGAAGACTCTTGAGAGTTCCTTGCACAGCAAGGAGATTCAACCAGTCCATCCTAAAGGAGATCAATCCTGGGTGTTCCCTGGATGGCTAATGTTGAAGCTGAAACTCCAATACTTTGGCCACCTGATGCAGAGAGCTGACTCATCTGAAAAGACCCTGATGCTGGGAAAGATTGAGGGCGGGAGGAGAAGGGGACAACAGAGGATGAGATTGTTGGATGGCATCACTGACTCAATGGACATGAGTTTTAATAAGTTCCGGGAGTTGGTGATAGGCACGGAAGCCTGGTGTAATGCAGTCCATGGGGTCACAAAGAGTTGGACATGACTGAGTGACTGAACTGAACTGAATTGAAAAAGCACTTACCCTGTGCCATGCTGTGTCCTAATAATCACTAGCTGTTGTTCAGAACTCTGAGTCCAGGAGACCACAGGAAAAACAAGGACGTATCCACCAAATTTTATTTATAAAGACAAGGGGGTCCAGCATGACCTTCATGTTCCAATGGCTAAAGTTACCAAGATCTCCTCTTTAAAGCATGAGAGTTCAGTTGGCTGAGAATTTAATGACTGTAGGACAAACAATTCCGCATTGGCTTGAAATAACTAAAGGTTGCTCTGGATGGATTTATGTTAACAGGATACATCTAGAATGGTAGTAGTAGTTGTTGTTGTTGTTTTTGTTTAGTCACTAAGTCGTGTCCAACTCTTTGTGACCCATGAACTGTAGCCTGTCAGGCTCCACTATTCATGGGATTTCCCAGTCAAGAATACTGGAATGGCTGGCATTTCCTTCTTCAGGGAATCTCCCTGACCCAGGAATCAAACTCACATCTCCTATATTGACAGGCTGATTCTTTACCACTGAACCACCAGGGAAGCCCTGTAGTAGCAGTAGTAGTAGTAATAGCCATGGCAGTGGTGGTATAGTAGAGAAAGAGGAGCATCATTTTGTGAGAATTTATCAGGCACAGTTGTAGGTACATTTCATGTGTTAACTTGTCTAATCCTTATAAGAAGCACACGAAGTTAGTAGATCTTGTTGACTGTGGGAAGAAGGCCCTGGGAGGAAGAGGAAAGGACCATAATTTTTTAACTGGATTTACTTTGAATCTTTAAGAAGAGCTCAAGGATGTCCCTGTTGGTCCAGTACTTAAGAATCCACCTTGCAATGCAGGGGACATGTGTATGATCCCTGGTTGGGAAGCTAATATGTCACATGCCACAGAGTAGCTAAGCTTGCGTGCCGCAACTAGAGAGTCCATGCACACGGAGGTCCCATATGACACAATGAAGATCCTGCGTGCCACAACTAAGACCCAACACAATCAAATCAGTAAGGGTTTTAAAAAAGGAGAACTCAAAAATCCTATCTAATTCATGAATTTGATGATGATGATGACAGGGATGAACTGTGACTGTGAAGTAAAGTAGGATGATCCAAAGATAAGTTGTAACCAATCATCTACTTGCAAGCTTCATTATCACATCCCAAAACATCAGGATGAAATATTTTAATTTCCATCTAATACATGAACGTTTGCAAATATCTCTATGTTTAGCAACATGCAGAGAAAAATTCCAAACGTTTGACTGTTCTTCACTTTCCACTCAGTTGTTTTGGGAACCATGTAGTGTCTCTCTCTCTTTCTCTTTCTCTCTTTCTCTCTCTCTCTCACACACACACCCACACACCTCACCACTATCTCAACCAGAGTATCCTGCCTGAGCCCCAGCCAACCTGACTCCTGGTTGCCCTTCCTCAAGGATCCTGGCCTGAGGTTTATGGAAGGAATTGGACAAAGTGACTTAGAATCTGCACCAGGATATTGGTGATGAGAAGCCTTGGCAACCTAGACTCCCCCAACATTCCCATTATACTTGAGATGAAAGGGGAAATGCTCCTGACCTGGCTGCTTTCTATGTGGGCCTCACAGGTCAGAGCATTGAAACCTAAGAGCATCAACCAGATGAGGACTGGGCCTCTCATTTGGTGGTGGTGTTCAGTCACTCAGTCGTGTCTGACTCTTTGCAACCCCATGGACTGCAGCACACCAGGCTTCCCTGTCCTTCACCAACTCCCAGAGCTTGCTCAAACTCAAACCCTTTGAGTCGGTGATGCCATCCAACTATCTCATCCTTTGTTGTCTCCTTCTCCTGCCTTCAATCTTTCCGAGCATCAGCATCTTTCCTAATGTGCTGGCTCTTTGCATCAGGTGGCCAAAGTATTGGAGCTTCAGCTTCAGCATCAGTCCTTCCAATGAATATTCAGGACTGATTTCCTTTAGGATGGACTGGTTGGATCTCCTTGCAGTCCAAGGGACCCTCAAGAGTCTTCTCCAAAACCACACTTCAAAAGCATCAATTCTTTGGTGCTCAGCTTTCTTTATAGTCTAACTCTCACATCCATACATGACTACTGGAAAAAACATAGCTTTGACTATATGGACCTTTGTCAGAAAAATAATGTCTGCTTTTTAATACACTGTCTAGGTTTGTCATAGCTTTCCTTCCAATAAGTAAACGTCTTTCAATTTCATGGCTGCAGTCACCATCTGCAGTGATTTTGCAGACTAAGAAAATCTATTTGTCACCATCTGTTTGTCATGAAGCGATGGGACCAGATGCCATGACCTTCATTTTTTGAATGTTGAGTTTTAAGCCAGCTTTTTCACTATCCTCTTTCACCTTCATCAAGAGGCCCTTAGTTCCTCTTCACATTCTGCCATAAGGGTGCTGTCATCTGCATATCTGAGGTTATTGATATTTCTCTCAGCAATCTTGATTCCAGCTTGTGCTCCATCCAGCCTGGCATTTTGCATGATGTACTCTACATATAAGTTAAATAAGCAGGGTGATAATATATAGCTTTAACAAACTCCTTTCCCAATTTTGAACCAGTCCATTGTTCCATGTCTGGTTCTAACTGTTGCTTTTTGACCTGCATACAGGTTTCTCAAGAGGCGGGTAAAGTGGTCTGGTATTCTCTTTAAGAATTTCCCACAGTTTGTTGTGATCCACACAAAGGCTTTAGCGTAGTCAATGAAGGAGAAGTAGATGTTTTTCTGGAATTCTCTTGCTTTTTCTATGATCCACCAGATGCTGGCAATTTGATCTCTGGGTTCTCTGCCTTTTCTAAATCCAGCTCGAACATATGGAAGTTCTCGGTTCACATACTGTTGAAGCCTAGCTTGGAGAATTTTGAACATTACTCTGCTAGCAAGCATAGAAACTTAAGAGGATCAACCAGATGAGGATTGGACTTCTCATGGCGGCAGCCAGTGAGGAGAGGAGGGACCTGTCCTTCCAGATGACCCCCTCACAGATGCCCCGGCTCTGGGAACTCCAAAGTGGGAACTCAACTCCTAGAGAACAACTGGCAACAAGGTAAGGCCTCTCTATTTACTCTGAACTTCTCAATTCTGGAGCTATGTTTCCCAGAGTAGGCACTGGATCACCTGCAGCAGAATTCCCAGGAAAGCTTGTTGAACCTATGGATTCCTAAGCCCCATCTCAGACACCCTGGGTCAGCTCCCTGCACTAGGGTCCAGGAATCTGCATGTTGACAGGGCTCCATAATCAGCCTTATGCTCCATTAAGACTAAGAGCCACTTTTTTTTTTTTTTGGCTGCCCTGGGTCTTCGTTGCTGCACCCAGGCTCTTTGTTGCAGCACACAGATTTTCTCTAGTTGCAGCACATGGAGGCTTCTCCAGCTGTGGAGTACGGACTCTAGAGCACACTGTCTCAGTAGCTGCAGTGTGCAGGCTCTCCAGTTGCAGTGCTCAAACTTAGCGGCTCCACGACATGTGAGAAAACAGAGTTCCCCGACCTGGGATGGAACCTGCACCCGCTGCATTGGAAGGCAGATTCTTAACCACCAGACCACCAGGGAAGTCCCCAGGAACCACTTCTTCAGAGATGTATTTCACCAGGTTGTAGTTTCGTCCATTTCTACAGGTTTCATGTTTCACTCTGCTTCAGCTCAACAAAAATTCATGGAGAGCCTGCTCCAGACCAGACATTGTTCCAGGCACAGAGGGGGCAGCACTGGCAGGGACCCAGGTCCTGCCTTCATGGTGGCTGTAGTGATTTCAGTCTCATGACAATGCCAACAGCCCCAGCACGCTAGGACTCTTTTTTTTAACAAATGAGAAAACAGCACTTAGAGTGTAAGCAACTTACACGGACTGCTAAGTGATGTTTCTAGAGCTAGAATCCACTGCCCTCATTTCAGACCCACATTCTTTGCACTGCCCCTCAGAGCATTAAAGGCTCAGCTGGTGGAGTGAGAGCTGCAAAGACCCTTAGCAGACAACCAACTGGAATATCCAAGAGGTTTTAATTGTCATTTCAACTCTAACCAGTTGCCTCTACATGTAAGGGAAGGCTCTGCAACTATCCTAAGATCATGGCATCCAGTCATGGAAGAGCCTACTTAAAAAAAAAGACCCTGATGCTGGGAAAGATTGAAGGCAGGAGAAGAAGGGGACAACAGAGGACAAGATGGTTGGTCGGCACCGCTGACTTGATGGACATGAGTTTGAGTAAGCTCCAGGAGTTGGTGATGGACAGGGAAGCCTGGCGTGCTGCAGTCCATGGGGTCACAGTGTTAGACACAACTGAGAGACTGAACAATAATAATTGAACTACCAATACAACCAGGATCAATGAAAAAGCTGCTGCAATTGGTTAATCATGTCTACAGGGGGTATAGAACCAGGGAGAGGCTGCACGGACTACATATGCACACTGGTCCTGTATATGCACAAACGCTCCATTCTTATGTATATATGTACGTATTTACTTTTGGTTGAGCTGGGTCTTTGTTGCTGTGCACAGGCTTTCTCAAGTTGTGGGGAGGTGGGCTACTCTCTAGTTGCAGTGTGCGGGCTTATCATTACAGTGGCTTTACTTGTGCAGCACAGGCTCCAGGCACTCGCTTCAGCAGTTGCAGCACGCAGACTCAGTAGTTGCGGCTCATGGGCTTAGTTGCTTCAAGGCATGTGGAATCTTCCCAGGCCAGGGATCCAACCCATGTCCTCTGCATTGGCAGGTGGACTCTCATCCACTGTACCACTGCTGCTGCTGCTAAGTCACTTCAGTCGTGTCCAACTCTGTGCGACCCCACAGATGGCAGCCCACCAGGCTCCCCCATCCCTGGGATTCTCCAGGCAAGAACACTGGAGTGGGTTGCCACTTCCTTCTCCAATGCATGAAAGTGAAAAGTGAAAGTGAAGTCGCTCAGTTGTGTCCGACTCTTAGCGACCCCATGGACTGCTCACCAGGCTCCTCCATCCATGGGATTTTCCAGGCAAGAGTACTGGAGTGGGTAGGAAAGTCCAAATCATCCATTTTATAGATGAAGAAACTAGGTCCAGAGAGAAATAAGTTATCCAGGTCTCAGACCTGGGACTGGACTTGAACCAAGGTCTCTAAAATTATAGTCACGGCTCTTTATACTATCCAGTGCTGTCTTTCCCATGCAGCCAAGATAATTAAACTGATAAATGGATCAAAGCGTCAGGAATCAAAGACTTTCTGGTACTGGCGCCAAGGGTCCTGTGGAGGCCCGAAGACGGACGAGAGGCTGAAGTGGTGGGAGGTCCCAGCAGGACCAGCCCAGGGGCTGCTGCTGCTGCAGTTCTTTAGTTGCTCAGTTGTGTCTGACTCTGTATGACCCCATGGACTGTAGCCCGCCAGGCTCCTCTTCCCATGGGATTCTCCAAGCAAGAATGCCAGAGTGGGTTGCCATTTCCTTCTCCAGGGGATCTTCCTGACCCAGGAATTCAATCCGTGCCCCCTGCTTGGCAGGTGGATTCTGTACTGCTGAGCCATCTGGTAAGCCTAACTAGGGAGGCAGTCCCTCCCAGTTCTGCCCTCCCAGCGAGGGAAGGAAGAAACCCACATTACTGAGCCCTCACCTGTGCGAAGCACTGTGCTAACTACATCATCCCCTTTAATCCTTTCAATCACCACATGAGGAAGCTCCAGTCAGAGGAGGAAACAGAGTTGGGGGGCGGGGCGGGTGGTGTTAAGTGACTGAGCCAAGCTCACATAACCCAAACCAGGGCAGGCTGCCAGGTATTGGTGGCTCTACACCCTACCTATGACCACACAGCAGGACTTAGAGCACATGCTTTGGGTCCAAAAGACCTTATTTTGAGTCCCAGCTCTACCACACGGCTGGCTCTGTAACTTTGGCAATGCCTTGACCTCTCAGTCTTTGCATCGGTCAAATGGAGAGATAGCAAGCCTTAGCTCAGAAGGTTGCTGCTATAGTATTAAAAGAAATAACATATAGGAAGCACCATAGAATATAGTAAATGCTCATTAAATGGTAGCCCTTAGTGTTGCCCTCACCACTGCCTTGGGCATGTCACCTGAACACCTGGCACCCAGCGCTGGCCTGGATGTCTTTCTAGAGAAGGTCTCATCTTAAGATCATCTTGGTCCTACAGCTGGAGTTAGCAGCCTCGCTTGCAAATGCATTCAAGTGTCATATAAATCACAAGGGAGTGAGTCTGTGGAGAAGTTGCTGCTGCTGCTGCTAAGTCGCTTCAGACGTGTCCGACTCTGTGCGACCCCACAGATGGCAGCCCACCAGGCTCCGCCGTCCCCGGGATTCTCCAGGCAAGAACACTGGAGCGGGTTGCCATTTCCTTGTCCAATGCATGAAAGTGAAAAGTGAAAGTGAAGTCGCTCAGTAAGTGTCTGACTCTTCGTGACCCCAAGGACGACAGCCTACCAGGCTCCTTCCTCCATGGGATTTTCCAGGCAAGAGTACTGGAGTGGGGTGCCATCGCCTTCTCCACTGTGGAGAACTTAGGAAGCCCATTACCCGCAGACAGACTCACCTCAGAACAGCTGCCACAAGATGGCAGCCTGAGAAGTGGCCGTAAGTCAGCAGAGTTCTTCCAAGTCAGGCCACATCCTGTCAGATGGGGCCTCCCCAGCTCTGTTCACACTGACCACGGTGAGCCTCTTCAGGGTACTTCCTGAGGTGGTCACTGCTTTCCTGACCTCACTAGGGACTATTAGGACATCAAAGAAGGGTGTTTGGAGTTTTAACCTAAGATAGTGAAGCGTGGTGCTTCTATTTACTAAGAGTAAATAAAAGTGATGTGTTTCTTTCAGATGACTCTTGATAAACGTATGGTTACCATGGGAGAAAGCAGGATGGGGTGAGGGGTAAACTGGGAGATTGGGATTGACATATACACACTACTATGTATAAAATAGATAATTAATAAGGAACTACTACAGCAAGGGGAAATCTACTCAATCTGTAACGGCCTATATGGAAAAAGAATCTAAAAAAGAAGGGACATATATATAACTGATTCACTTTTCTGTACACCTGAAGCTAACACAACACTATAAATCGATTACACTCCAATTTAAAATTTTTTAAGAAATATACAATAAAATGCATTTTTTCAATTAAGGTCCCCAATAATATACCTAAGTAAAAAGTGTTACTAAAAAGCAGTAGTTTCCATTTTGTTTTTGGAAATCAGACCCAAAGAAGTCATGAACTTAGAAGGCCTGAGATGCACTCCCCCCCAACACACACACACAGTGGGTCCCAGTAGGTGCCACATCTCCTCCGATCCCCTGATTCAAGAAGGAGGAGCACCCTCAGCCTCATTCATGGCACAAACTAACATTTATTGTTGTATATGCATTATCTCATTGACTCCTCCTCACAAAACCTTATACAAGTAAGATAACATCATTCTGGTCCCCATGTTAGAAGTGACAAAGTAGGCTCAGTGATATTGAGTAACTTGCACACGAAGTTCTCAGTCACAAGTGGTAGGTCCAGAAGGCAGGCGTAGTTCCTCCTACTCCAGCACCTGATTTCTAACACCTCCAAGATAAGACATTTCCTGCTGCTCAAAGAATTCCTCAGTCAGTTCAGTCACTCAGTCATGTACGACTCTTTGTGACTCCATGAACTGCAGCATGCCAGGTCTCCCTGTCCATCACCAACTCCCGGAGCTCACTCTAACTCACGTCCATTGAGTTGGTGATGCCATCCAACCATCTCATCCTCTGTCATCCCCTTCTCCTCCCACTTTCAATCTTCCCAGCATCAGGGTCTTTTCAAATGAGTCAGTTCTTCACATCAAGTGGCCAAAGTATTGGAGTTTCAGCTTCAGCATCAGTCCTTCCAATGAATATTCAGGACTGATTTCCTTTAGGATGGACTTGTTGATCTCCTTGATGTCCAAGGGACTTTTAAGAATCTTCTCCAACACCATGGTTCAAAAGCATCAATTCTTATGCGCTCAGCTTTCTTTATAGTCAAACTCTCACATCCATATATGATCACTGGAAAAACCATAGCTTTGACTAGACAGACCTTTGTTGGCAAAGTAATGTCTCTGCTTTTTAATATGCTGTCTAGGTTGGTCATAACTTTTCTTCCAAGGAGCAAGGATCTTTGAATTTCATGGCTGCAGTCACCATCTGCAGTGATTTTGGAGCCCCCCAAATAAAGTCTGTTTGCCATGAAGTGATGGGACCGCATGCCATGATCTTAGTTTTCTGAATTTCGAGTTTTNTTTTAAGAATCCTCTCCAACACCATGGTTCAAAAGCATCAATTCTTATGCACTCAGCTTTCTTTATAGTCAAACTCTCACATCCATATATGATCACTGGAAAACCATAGCTTTGACTAGACAGAACTTTGTTGGCAAAGTAATGTCTCTGCTTTTTAATACTGCTGTCTAGGTTGGTCATAACTTTTCTTCCAAGGAGCAAGGATCTTTGAATTTCATGGCTGCAGTCACCATCTGCAGTGATTTTGGAGCCACCCCAAATAAAGTCTGTCACTGTTTCCCTATCTATTTGCCATGAAGTGATGGGACCACATGCCATGATCTTAGTTTTCTGAATGTTGAGTTTTAAGACAACTTTTTCCCTCTCCTCTTTCACTTTCATCAAGAGGGTTTTTAGTTCTTCGTTTTCTGCCATAACGATGGTGTTATCTGCATATCTTAAGCATGTATAAAGCCCTAGACAATGAAGGTCGGAAGTGGAAAAATGCATGGTCTCAGACCTTGCATGCTAAGTCATTTCAGTCGTGTGGGACTTTTTGTGACCCTATGGGCTGGAGCCCACCAGGCTCCTGTGTCCATGGGATTCTCCAAGCAATAATCCTGGAGTGGGTTGCTATGCCCTTCTCCAGAGGATCTTCCTGACCCAGGGATCAAACCCAGGTCTCCCACATTGCAGGTGGATTCTTTACCATCTGAGCCATCAAGGATGCCCCTCTCTGCCTTCAAGGGCCTTCAATCTACTGAAGGCAAGGACAAGAGTCAGAATTGCCACCATGTGGCTGGGATAGTTTTTTTGGAGAAGAATCTTAGCAGTTCTGAAACAAAAGCTTTCACCAAAACCCCAGGGCCTAGCGCTTCTTCACATGGCCTACTTCCTCCAGAATCCCAGAAATCCTTCATTTTGGCTTGTGCTTAACTGGAATAGGCAATGGGGGAGGGCTGGGCCATGCTCTGATGACCAAGCTGTCATGATGTAACCTTGACTTGACCTTGCTGTCTACCCACAGATGTCCTGGTCTGGAGGGAACACAATCTGTCATTTAGGCAGGAGCCAATACCAAGAATGGGGCTGGAATCATTGTGTTTACCCCTGTGAACTGCTGTCACATAGAAGCACTTTCAAAGGGCAGCTGATAAAATTGCTGTTTTGACCCTCCTTTTAGCTGAAAACCAGACACCGTCAAAATAGCTTTTCTTTTTATTAGCTACATTATTGGAGAAATGGTAAGGGATTGATTTCATAATTGATTCTCCAAATAAAGATAATGTCTGTAAACAGGCAAGAGCTGACCAAGGGTGGATACACATGTGTGTGTGTGTGTGTGTGTGTGTGTATCTGCCTGTCCTAATGTGTGGTTACGTCTCATCTCAGAACATGTGGTCCACTCAGACTCTGTTCATCCTCCATAGATAAGACCTCTTTGCCCCCAGACCTCATGGAGTGCAGTCAACTAGGCTGCCTGGAACCATCCCTGATTTCAGTCTGAAAAGTAGCAAACTCTAATGGAACAATCATTATATCAACAGTCTCTAGAATGAATTAAAAGCTTAAAATAAAGTTATTCATTTAAGTATTCAACCAATATTCACTGAGGCCAAGGTGCAGGGAATACAAAAGTCATCAAAAAAGCTAGTTCCTGCCCCTGGATAAGCTAGTAAGGGAGGCAGACATAAAACAAATAATTCTGTATGCAAATATAAAGTACCACTAAATTACAAATAAAAAGAATAAGTTATCAGAGATGATAGCAGCTTGGCTGAAGGCATGGCAATGGAGATGGACAGGATGGACAGGCCCATAGAAGCTGAGACTAAGCGTGCTGACTGCAAAGACAGTTCTCCCCCATCCCTGACCTAGAACTGCAATATTCTGTGATTTACATCTTCCTTGTCAGTCCGTTGTTTATTCAGATTATTTTAAAATCATAGAATCTTAAAGACCTGCAATCTTTAAAGTCATGAAATCTTAGTTTTTTTGTTTGGGTTGTTTCTTTTTTTTCTTGCAGGATCTTAGTTTCCTGATCAGGGATGGAACCCAGACCCTGGCAGTGAAAGCACCAACTCCTAACCACTGGACTGTCAGGGAATTCCCAAGGAATCTTAACTGTAGAGCCTTAGGTTTCTATGGGATAGCCTGATATGCTCTGGGAATCTGAGACCTGTAGTCCCCTTTTAACCAGTGCAGTCCCACTCTCATTTATTGGAAAATCACCAATTTTACAGATGAGAAAACTTCCAGTTCCTTGGGGGCTGAAACCTCCTCTCTTCCTAGAAGGCACATTACTTTTCCAGTTCAGGGCACACTCCATCTTCCTAAGCCACCATTTTTGCAACCGCAGGGCCCTTCCTCTGCCTGGTGGGCTGCCATTAGGACCTGGGGGGCAAGCCCACCCCACAGGCCATGAGGCCTCATGCGCCGTTTGTAGTCGCTTCTCGGGTCATCCCTGTCAAGCCTGTGTTGTCAGAAAGC
Source organism: Redunca redunca (assembly GCA_006410935.1). Lineage (NCBI taxonomy): Eukaryota > Metazoa > Chordata > Mammalia > Artiodactyla > Bovidae > Redunca > Redunca redunca. The sequence continues at coordinate 60,398 of SJYQ01008516.1, forward strand.
GCAGACCTGCACTGAGAGCCAGGTCACCCAGAGCTGTAGGGCCGCCGGCCAGAGCCCCCTGTTTATTTTCCTTCCTGGACACACCGGTGACGCGGTGTTTGAAAAGCTCCAGTGAGGCTGGAATGAGAGTCCACAGGAGAATGGACAGTCACCTCACAGAGGCCTGCTGGTGATTTGGAATGTCCTTCAGAAGGCTTTTTAATAAACTTTGTTTGTGGTCTGCCTTGATGAGGAACACATTTGCCTGGGATCGGCAGGGATGTTTGGTTTCTAGGCTTCCCTTTCTTGGCCTTAGAAGTTCTTGGTGGCAGTGGCTGCCTGCAGGCCCTGGGGACTCCCCTGTGGAGGGCTGACCTGCCTCCAGCTTTGTCCCCGTAACTTTAGTCCTGCTACACTCCTGGCCCCTGGTGTCCCTGATAAACTTCAGAGCTCAAAGTGCAGGGTCAAAAAGGTTTGAAAGTTCAACAGGAAAAAAAGGTTCCATTACCTTTTCTAAGAAGCTTCCAGGCTCAGCACTGGAATTTGTTTTTTTTTAATCCATCAAATAATGTGTCTTTGCCTCCTGGCTCTCCCTGTTCCCTGCTTTCCCAGCCTACATCAACTGTGAGAATTAGTTTCAGTAGCTTACACACATAACAGTTCCTGGCCAAGAATCCCCACTAGAAAGAGGAAAACATTTACAGGCCTGCTCCTCCAACTGGGTTTATCTCCCAGGCAGGAGTAGGCAATAACCAGCTGCTTTCCTAGATACCCCATGTGTGCTGAGTGCCCTGAAACTCTGTGCTGAACTGTTCTATTTGGCCAAAAAGGGATGAGCACTCAGCCCATGTGCTCTGCGGCCTGAGATACACGCATAGAGATGAACCTCCTGGAGAAGGGGTATTTCTTATTCCTGTTTGACTCGGGGATGCACAAAGCAAAAAGTGGTCCAGGGAAGACAGGTTTGCAGTAATTTGAGGTCAAGGGACAGGAAGGAGGCAGCAGGGCCATGATCCTGCTCCATTTATTCAGGGTGACCTCCACACAGCCCAATGGAACAAATGCCCACGCTGATTGAAACATTTGCCAAAAACAGTAACAGCATGGAGGAGGGGCGACAAGAAAGAGAGCTAGTAAGAAGCACACTACAGTTGACTAACAGCAAAGTCTGTGACCTGCTAGGGGTCAGGGCGGTGCCCAGGATAAGGGTTTCCTGCTGCTCCCTGGAGTCACACAAACTGCCAACAGTGGATTTAAAACGCAGCTCTGCTGTGTGCCCTTCCTTGAGCAAGTTGTTTAGCCTCTCGTCTTCAGTTTTCTCCTCTGTGCAATGGGGATGACAGTACTTTCCTGGAAGAGCTGTTTTTGTTCATTTTTAAATTTGGCTGCTCTGGGTCTCAGCTGCAGTATGTGAGATCATCAGTCTTCACTGTGACATGTGGGATTTGTAGTTGCAACATGCGAACTCTTAGCTGTGGCATGTGGGATCTGGTTCCTGACCAGGAATTGATCCCAGGCCCCCTGCATTGGGAGCGCAAAGTTTTAGCCACTGGACCACCAGGGAGGTCCCAAAGAGCTGTTTTTATGGTTAGAAAATAATATACGATGTATATATGTATACAAATGCATAGAAAGAAAATTGAAAGGATAAATCCCTAAGTTGGGAGACAGGCGAGAGAGTGGGGAGGGAACTGAAGGTGGGAGAGAAGGAGGGTCTTCGGCTTTCTTTCACCAGGCGGATAAAGATAGCGTGGGGAAAGAGAGAGAAGAAAAACTGTGATTCGTTTCATAATATGCTTAGTGCATTGCACACAGTAACTCCTTAATAAACAGTAACTCTCGGTACTCACCTTTTTCTCTAAAGTCTTAGATCCTTATGTGGCAAAGGGCCTGTCACCATGACAAGTTCCTTGTAGTAGTCCCTTTGGATTCTGACCTGGGGCAGAGGAAGGAGTGGTGGTCAAAAGGCCCCAATCCTTTCTTTATTTTGGTTCAAAACCACCAACAGGAGAGGAAGCTGGATGTGTGGACACCCCGTGGGTTACTTTCTTGTTATGAAATCTGAGCGAGAACAGTTCCCGCCTGGCTAGAAAACATGCGGCCTCTCTTCCGGCCTCGGCTGGAGCCCCTCTCAGGCTGTGCTCTTGCTAGACCGAGGCGGCCCCCCTCACAATACCATCCTGGAGGGGCAGCCCAGATATGCAGTACAAAAACACCCCCGCAGCAGCCCATTTCATAACATCACGTGTCCAAATAAATGGAGCTGTTGACTCAGGCTAATTCGATGAGGGGCCTTTCCTAAAGAGCAATCTGTGTGAAGCTAAGAAAAACAGGATTCTTGGTGGACTTAGGCTCCTAATCCCCAGCTTCCCCAGCAGAGCCATGGCCTGGAAGAGCTGGGGGGCCTCCCAGAGATGCCCTGTGACGAGCGGGCTAGAAGGCTGCATTCTTGTTCTGCTGCCTGCCTCCAGGCTTTCTCATCCCTCCAGGCTAATTCATTCTGCCAGGGCAGGAGGGCGGGGGCTTCAGGGCTACAGTGGGGCCACAACCCAGGCTGAGGGCTTCCCTGGGGCTGCACACCTGAGCTGTGGGCGACTGGGGCTGGTAAAGGCACCCCACAAGCCCCTCACTGTTACCTCACACGGGCTTACTTTAACCCCAAGAGTTGGGTACCATTCAAGGTGTGATTACCCAGGCTTACTTTCCAAGGGGAAATTAAAGGGAGAGATGGGTTTATGGGGAACCCCCCTCCACACACACACAGCCCAACACACAAAAGAAAAAGGAGGAAAACAAGAGGGTATATGTTATAAGCATCTGCAAAGGGGCTGGCCCCCTGGCCAGGCCCACACTATCTTGCATCCACATCTCTTCTGTGAGTGCCTGTGGGCAGGGACCCTGTTCAAGACCTCTTTCCAAGTCACCTGGGGGTCAGTCAAGATCCAGGGTTTGTTGTGAGGAATAAATCTGGAAACTTGTGCCAAGCGCCTGGCCCCTTACCAGCCTGCAGCAAATGCTTCATCAGTGGTCTAGCCCTGTCCATGAGTCTTACAGGGCCGGCAAAGAGTGGGTTGGAGCTGTGGCTCCTGCCAGAACATGGGGAGTTTATAAATAGGGTAAACAAGACAGACATTAGAAAAGGGCCTGGGACCCTCAGCTAAGAACTAGGAGAACTGGAGTTCAGAGCACAGAGCAAGATTACAGAAAGGGCCAGAGAGGGCTTCCTGAAGGAGCTGAGATTTCCAGAGGGGGCATGAAGGGACAGGCAGGATTTGGGCCCATGGAGAGGACAGAGGATGACATTGAAGTGCGGAAACAGCAAACACAAAGGTGGGAAGCCAGAAAGGAGTCCAGCAGGAGCAGAATGTCTGCAGGGGGCCAGCGGGAGAAGAGGTTAACATTTCAGAGGAGACGCTGGACCTCAAGTGGCCAAACAAGACCCTTAATGCAGGGATGGGGCCCAAACAGGAAGTGCTGCAGGTAAAACAGGAAGCTTCACCTGACTGACTGCCCTGTACAGCCAGCCAGGTCTGGCCCCTCACCTCTCTCACCTCCTGGACTTATCCTCCTATCTGCCCTCAAAACTCCTATCTGCACTCAAAACTCGCCCTCCCCAAGAAGTCTTCTGTAAGGGTTTGGGAGTCAAACTGGGCTTGAGCAAGTCACTCAACTTCAACAGACCTCCTCTTTATACTCACACTTGCTTAGCTGTGAAATGGGAAAAGTACCTACTTCTGTGGCTATACTGAGATGAAATTAGATAACATGTAAAGTGCCTCATAAGTGTCTGACACATAGTAAGGAGGTTCTCAGTAAACACTTGTGTTCTGAATGGGTTTCAAGCCATGTAACCTCCAACCTTTCCACCCTGTGAAGCCCTCTCTAATCTTTCCTTTTCTCCTCACACCTGTTGGCGTAGGCTCCCCACTGGAACGCCTTCCCTACTCTCAGCCTAACAGAGTGCCCCACAGAGGCCCAGCTCAGCATCCTCAGGCCTGACATCACATGGTCCTAATTATGTACACCACATTATTGACTGTTCCCTCAGAGGTCAGACCTAGTTGTCCACTCCTTGGAGGCAGAGAACAGTCCACCTTCCTTCCACAGTAACCAGGATAAAGCTGGGTACATGCTGTGCGCTGGGCAGGGACTGCAGCTCAAATATCTTCAAAGACCAGGCAGGTCACACAGATGAGGGATGCAAGCCTGGTCACGTACTATAGGGCATGGCAGGGCCTGTGGCAACCTGGCCAGCCTTGCTGTGTGTTGATTGGTTGACCAAGTTGCACAGGGAAGAGGCTCTTTAGAGACAGAAGTCCTGGATCCCTTGGTGGACAGGTGACTATCAGCCAAGTGGCTCCCCTCTCTCTGGACCACAGGGACACTATCTGTCCAGAGAAGCCAATAAACCCTTTCAGGAAGTTCCTAAGCTATGAAAAAGATCAAATGAGTTGGTGTTTCTGAGAACACTTTGAAAGCCTGAGGCCCTGTGGGACCTGAGGGACCATGTGCCGAAGTCTTAACGTTTTCCCCAAACCAGGCCCCATATCTCAGATGATCAGGAACGGGTGTACTGTTAGCAGAGCTTAAAAGGCCCCTGCTGCCCAGCTGGGAGCCGCCTCCTATCTCCCCAAGATCTCTGGTGGCCCTGGCTCCACAAGAGGGTGGTAATTGGGTCCCTCTGGAAAACAGCAGAAGCGGCTTAAGGCAGCTGGAGGCGGCAGAAACCCTATCCCCTCCAGAGCCCTGACATTCTCATCAGCTCCCTTCCCACCCACCAGCCATGGCTGCAGCTTCCTGGGACCACCTGGCTTCCTGCCTGCCTCTGTTCCCATGGCACCCTGCAGCTCCTCTCCACTGCCTTGGCTGAGGCCAGTGACTGGAGCTGCTCCAGGGCTGTCTTCACTCCAAGGTCTTGGTGGCAGCTGCCAAATGGCACAGTGACCTCCTCAACCCCAGTTCTAATGTCGCTCACTTTCTGAGGCAGGGGGACACTGAGCCCCAATCTTCAGCCCAGCCTGACCCCAGACACTGAGGCCAGCTGTCACTGGCCACAAGGAACACAAGCTGTCCATGAACAAGTGCGTTCCTGGCTTTGCATCAGAGATGTACTATGATATTAGCTTGGTGCAACCTTAATTATGGTTTTGAACTGTGAATTTTAAATCATTATAACTAGGCACAAACACATCTTTATTTATCAAAATAGGAGCCATTACAATTAACACATTTTTTATGAATAAGAAATAAGTTTGTTTATTCCTGTAGCATAAAAATCTGTGCTTCGGAATTTAAAAAATTCTTGGAAAGCATTCTCTGCCTCCTGCTGGTTGTGGAAGTATTTTCCCTGCAAAAAGTTGTCAAGATGTTTGAAAAAGTGGTGTCGGTTGGCAAGAGGTCAGGCAGATGAGGCAAAACATCCAGCCCAATTCATTTAACTTCTGAAGTGTTGGTTGTGCAATGTGGTTGGGCATTGTTGTAGAGAAGAACTGGGCCCTTTCTGTTGATCAATACTGGCTTCAGGCATTACAGTTTTCGGTACATTTCAGAAGTATGCTGAGCATACTTCTCAGATGTAATGGTTTCTCCAGGATTCAGAAAGCTATAATGGATCAGATGGGCAGCAGACCACCAAACAGTGATCATGACATTTTTCTGGTGCAAGTTTGGCTTTAGGAAATGCTTTGGAGCTTCTTCTCGGTCCAATCACTGAGTTGGTCTTTGCCAGTGGTCATATAAAATCACTTTTCATTGCACATCACAATCCAATTGAGAAATGGTTCACTGTTGCGGCATAGAATAGGAGAAGACAACACTTCAAAACAACGATTTTTTTTCCAGTCAGCTCATGAGGCACCCACTTACCAAGCTGACCATGGAATGGTCAATGCTGAGTTCTTCAGCAACTTCTTATGTAGTTGTAAGAGGATCAGCTTTAATGATGGCTCTCAATTGTCACTGTCAACTTCTGATGGCTGGCCACTCCACTCCTCATCTTCAATGCTCTAATCTCCTTTGCAAAATTTCTTGAACCACTACTGTACTATTCCTTCATTAGCAATTCCTGGGCCAAATGTGTTGTTGATGTTGCTAGTCTTTTCCACTGACTTACAACCCATTTTGAGCTCAAATTTGCTTTCTGTCTAACACCAATTCCATAATCTAAAATAAATATAAAATAAACAGAAAGTAATAAATCATTAGCCAAAAAAAAAAACATAAAGCAAGAAATCCACATTAAAATGATGTATAAAAAAAAAATTTTTAAATAAATGATGTATAACATAACCACATTTATTTAAAATGTATTCCAATACTGAATGGCAAATTTCAACAATGCAAAAACTGTGATTATTTTTACACCAACCCAATAGTCTCCAAGGCTGATGCATGCATGCTAAGCTGCTTCAGTCATGTCCAACTCTTTGCGACCCTATGGATGGTAACCTGCCAGGCTCCTCTGTCCACGGAATTCTCCAAGCTAGAATACTGGAGTGGGTTGCCATGTCCTCCTCCTCCAAGGGGTCTTCCTGACCCAGTGATCGAATCTGCATCTCTTACGTCCCCTGAACTGGCAGGCAGGTTTTTAACCACTAACGCCACCTGGGAAGCCGTTCCAGGCCTCAAGCACCAGCTGTTTACCCAGCACTTTCCATGTCCTTTCAACAGCTCCAAGAGGCGGTATTATTACACCCATTTTTCAAAAGGGAGAACTTCAGCTTGGAGAGGTTAGGTAACTTGACAAGATACAAATATAGAATTTACCCCCAATTCTCACTAAAAGCTATTGTGTGTGTGTGTGTATATGGTGTATACATATACATATACATATACACACACATCATCCCTCACCCATGAACATCCCCCTAGTTACTGCTCTTTCTCTCCCCACTTTTTATCTACTCATCTTAAGAAAATTATCTGGGGAATGCCCTGGTGATCCAGTGGTTAGGACTCGGTGCTTTCACTGCCATGGCCCGGGTTCAATCCCTAGTTAGGAACTAAGATCCTGCAAGCCGCACAGTGTGACCAAGACAAAGAAAATTTTCTGTGCTCATTCTCTGCACTTCTTAATCTCCCTCAACTAACTTCAATCTGGCTGCTATACTATTTGCCTCACTCTTGTGTCGTAAAATAATATCTGTAAAATGTTCCTAGCAGGAGCAATATAAGGGTAGGGGATTCAGAGGTAAAAACTATTATATATAAAATAAGCTACAAGGATATATTATACAACACACAGCATATAACCAGTATTTTATATAATAACTGTGAGTGGAGTACATGGGCTTCCCAGGTGGCTCAGTTGGTCAAGAATCCACCTGCTGATGCAGACAGAGAAGGCAATCGCACCCCACTCCAGTACTCTTGCCTGGAAAATCCAATGGACAGAGGAGCCTGGTAGGCTGCCGTCCATGGGATCGCACAGAGTTGGACACGACAGAAGTGACTCAGCAGCAGCAGCAGCTGATGCAGAAGACACCAAGTTCAATCCCTGGGTCAGGAAGATCCCCTAGAGAAGAAAATAGAAACCCACTCCAATATTCTTGCCTGGGAAATCCCATGGACTGAGGAGCCTGGTGGGCTACAGTCCACAGGGTTGCAAAAAGTCAGACATGACTGAGTGAGTAAGCACAGCATGTAAGTGGAGTACAAACTTTAAAAACTGTGAACCACTCTATTGTACACCTGTAACTTATGTAATAGTGTGTATCAGCTATACTTCAGAAATAATTAAATCATTTTTAAATGTTCATATTAGTTTTATTAGGGTTTACCAGGTGGCTTAGTGGTAAAGAATCCACCTGCCAAGCAGGAACCGCAAGTTCGATCCCTGGATAAGGAAGATCCCCTGTAGATGGAAATGGCAACCCACTTCAGTATTCTTGTCTGGAAAATCCCAGACAGAGGAGCCTGGAGGGCTACAGTCCACGGGGTCACAAGAGTCAGACACGACTGAGCAGGGAAACAACAACAAACTCATCAGCTTTATTATGATATCTAAAAACTGTATGCAGCTCAGCTGTCTAACAATAGGAGAATGGATAAAGTAACTGTGTTACAGTCAAAAAATGAAACATTACTCAGCAATAAAAATGAACAAAATACAATACACGTACCCACAAAATATGAGTGAATCTCAAGATTCTTTTCCTGAATGAAAGAATAATTACCCAAAAAAATACACCTGGTAAGAATTTCTAGACGGGGGGCAAAACCAGTCCATGAAGGAAACAACAAAAGAGTTGCCTCTGGGCGGGGGCAGGGACTGACTGGGAGTGGGCAGGAGGGAACTTTCCTGCAGAGAAGATGATACTCTGTATCTTCATATATACCAGTGGATACATCAGTCAAGACTCATGTGTGGTAGAGTTAATATTAGCTCATTTGTACATAGGGGGAAGAATCATAAATAAATATTTAACTCTATTTAATCATATGTATGGGCTTCCCTGCTAGCTCAGATGGTAAAGAATCCACCTGCAATGCAGGGGACTGGGGTTCAATCCCTGGGTTGGGAAGATTCCCTGGAAAAAGGAATGGCCACCCACTCCTGTATTCCTACCTGGAGAATTCCACGGACAGAGGAGCCTGGCGGGGTATAGTCATGGGGTTGCAAAGAGTTGGACACGACTGAGCAACTAATATTTTTACTTTCAATAATATGTATGCCAGGTAATTCCCTGGTGGTCCAGAGGCTAGGACTCAGCATTCTCACTGCCAGGGGCCCAGGTTCCATCCCTGGTTGAGGAACTAAGATCCCAGAAGCAGCAAGGCACAGCCTATATATATATATATATATGATAAACAGGCTTCCCTGGTGGCTCAGACTGTAAAGAACCCACCTGCAATGTGGAAGACCTGGGTTTGATTCCTGGGTTGGGAAGATCTCCTGGAGGAGGCCATGGCAACCCATGCCAGTATTCTGGCCTGCAGAATCCCCATGGACAGAGGAGCCTGGTGGGTTACAGTCCATGGGGTCGAGAAGTGTCAGACATGACTGAGCAACTAAGCACAGCACATCCATGCTGAAATGTTCAGAGATGACGTATATTGATGCCTGCAACTTATTTTGAAACTTATCAAAATACAAAAGGAACAGATGGATGACTAGAAGGATGGGTAAATGGATAGACACATAATAAAGCAAATACAGCAAAACAACCATTGTAAACTCTGGGTAGGTAGTATGTATATGTATTATGTTTGAAGATTTTTATAATGAAGTTACAGATTTTTATAATGGGGGAAAGAGATCATTACCAGTAACTTCCTAAAGGCTACATTAAATGAAATCAGAAAAACTGGGTTCAAATCTTGACAAAGCCATTTCCTACCTGCCTGATCTAGGACAAGACTTAAATTTGCCAAGTCTCAACATCATAGTGCATAAAAAGAAGTTGATAAATAAGGTCTGTGTCACACAGTACTCATGAGGATGATGTGAGAGAACATATATGAAGATCCTGGAAAGGTTCATCGTGACCTGAAGCTATAAGAGGAAGGAGGAGGAGAAGGAGGGAGAAGAGGGGGGAGGGAAAAAGAGAAAAAGGAGAGTCTTCTACTACAAACTCACAGAAACCCTAGATTACAAAATAACTAATAAAAAAAGATCCATTTTTTTCAACTTCTTGCTCTCAAGAAAGAAAAATCCCTAAACAGCAGAAATAGAGGGAACTGAAAGCCAGCAGAACAGCACAAGAGAAGACACTGAAGGAGCCCCAGACAAGGGGCAGAGAGCTTGCAGACTGCAAAATCTCCTTAAAGGCAGGCTGCTGCAGTTTGAGCCTTCTTATGGACACAAGAGACAGAGCTTTGGGATCACTCAAGGTAAATTAGGAGTGAAAGTCCTACAGAAAGTCAGGACTTGTGAAGAGCTGCACCCTTAGTATAAAGAAGCTTAGAAAAACTTCCCCACCAGCCCAGAGACATAGCAATAAAACTTGTCTCTTCCTGATCGCCCATAAGGAATTAAAACACCATCCTTTCACCACGTGATGGTTTAGAGGTGGACTTCTACCACCCACATTGTATAGCAATCCCAAGTCAAAAAATTAACAAATAAATTAAAAATAGATTCCAAGCTGCTGATGCCTCCAGGGTACCTGGCAAAACCAAAATAAAACCTCTTTTTGAGATTATTCCTACAACTCAGGCAGTCAGTACAGGATTCTCACTGATAGAGAAATCACCAATGAAAATGGCAGACAATACAAAGAAAAGCTTACCATGAGCAAGTTTTCAGACACAAAAAAGCAGGATAAATAGCATCCCAAGAGCTTCTCATAGATGAACATTCTGAAAGACTATAAAACAAGTATGTTTAAAATAATAAAAGAGAAAAAGAGAACAAAGTATAATGAAATACCAGGCAGTTGATTAAAGAACCAAACAAAATTTGTATAAATGAAANTTAAAGAACCAAACAAAATTTGTATAAATGAAAAAATTGTCATCAAAATTAAAATTTATTGGATGAGTAAAATCATATTTTAGATGGAGGTGAAAAGAAAATTACTGACTTAGAAAATAGCTATGAGGAGGGCACCCATAATATTGTACAAAGAGATAAAGCAATGGAAAGTATAAAAGATAATTATGTGAAAAAGAAAATGAAAAAAATCCACAAATTTATAATAGAAAAGAACAAATAATGGGAGAAAAGACAATATTAAAAGATAAAACAGGCAGAAATTCTCAAAAATGATGAATAATATGAATCTTCATGAAGAAGCAGCACTCCAATCCTCAAACAGAATATACAAAAATAATTCCATGCCTAGACATACCATATTAAAACTGCAAAACATCAAGATAAAATCTTAAAAACAGCTAGAGAGAACAGACACATTACCCACAAAGGAACAATTAGGCTTAACTCAACTTCTCAGCAGACACCACAGATGCCAGAAAGTAGTAGAACATTCCAAGTATCTTCCATGTGCTGAGGAAAAGTAACTGTCACCTTCAGTGTTCTATATCCAGTGATATTAACATTTAAGAGGGAGAATGAAATTTCTTAATTTCACCAGGATTTTCTACTCACAAACTTTGGGTGAAAGCACCATGAAACTATATATATCAGGAAGAAGGAAATTAAACTCAAAAGGAAGAAATGGGTCAACAAAGGAAATGCAAACAAGTAAGTAAGTGACTCTAAAACAAGCATTAACTGTAAAAACACACAGATAATTGTGACAAAGTCTTAGCACATAACAAGTGCTTGACTGATGTTTATTGGTTGGTGGTGATTCTTGACCGCATATACCTCTTCTGAGACATAATGCTACATATGTTTTGGGCACAAAACACTCAGAAGCACTTCAGCTTATGGTTGTCATATCCTATTCACTTCTTCATTCCAGGAGTATTTTATCACTTCTGATCAGCATTTATTTTTTTTTTCCATCTTCTGTTGATGAGGGAGGGAATTCTAGTTTGAGTTCAGTCTAGTATTTTGAAACTCCACTCGTTAAATTTTTAATGAATTGAAAAAATTATTCCCACCCCTCTGATACTGCACCCAACAAGAACAATCCTCACTGCTTGCCAAACTTCAGAAGAGTTAGATTCTTACATGGCGACTTGGGGCTCTAAGTACAGGTCTTTCTTTACTTACAATGGAGTTACCTCTCAATAAACCCATCATAAGTTGAAAATATCATCAGTCGAAAATGCATTTCATATACCTAATCTACTAAATATCATAGCTTAGCCTAGCCTGGGTTTAAACACACTCAGAAGACTATAGTTGGGTAAAGCCTGTTTTATAATAAAGGGTTGAATATCCCATGCAGTTTATTAAACACTATATAGAAATTGAGAAACAGAACGGCTGTATGGGTACAGAATGGTCGTTAGTATATCAGTTAGTTAGTCTCATGGTCTCGTAGCTGACCGAGAGCTACAGCTTGCTACCACTGCCCAGTATCACGAGAGTGTTATACTATATTATCACCAGGAAAAGATCAAAATTCAAACTGTGAAGTTCCAGTTTCTACTGAATTTGTATCACTTCCACACCACCGTAAAGGCTAAAAATCAGAATTCAGGGACCATCTGTATAAGTGTTCCAGCAACCAAAACAAAGTCACACAATGTCACTTCCACTGTACCATACTGGTCAAGGTAATCCCACGAACACCCAGATTCAAGGGGAGGGGACACAGACCCTACCCCTTAAAGTGAGGAATGCCACCAAATTTGGAGCTCTTATTTTAAAACTATCACCTGCAATCAGAACACAGCTGAAATTCGGTGCAATTAAAAGTAGGAAGCAGGGTTTACAGGTGGCTCTAGTAGTAAAGAACCCACCTGCCAACACAGGAGACGTAAGAGGCACGGGTTTGATCCCTGGGTTGCAAAGATCTCCTGGAGGAGGGCTTGGCAACCCCTTCCAGTATTCTTGCCTAGAGAATCCCACGCACAGAAGAGCCTGGCAGGCTACAGTCCATAGGGTCACAGAGTTGAACACAAATGAAGCGACTTTGCGTGCACTCACACAAAAGTGAAAGGTAAATAACCAGTAACAACAATGAGATCTGTAAGTTACTGAGCATATCCCATGTTCCAGACACTTCCATATTTCACTTACCTTTATGCTGAACCTGTGATATAGGTAGGACTAATACACCCCATCTTACAGAAGAGGATGTGCACTCATAGGGTCAATGCGAATGCCCAAGGTCCTACAGCTAAAGAGTAGCCAGATTCAAATCCAGGACAGACACAGGGCAAGGCCATTCTTTTACCCACCCTGCTATGCTAATTCCTAAAGTAATTGAGCAGGGATAGCATACTCCAGTCCTGGCTGCCTATGAGGAATTTGAGCTTGGAGCCAGCCATCAGGAGAGGGAGGTGGCACCCCAGAGCAGGGGCTTCCTGTATAAACAGGAGGTGCATGGGAAGCGGCACTGTGGTGCAGGGACAATGGGCAGTGAGCAGGCAGGGCCTCCTGTCTCCGGTGGGCGCTCAGGGCTGCGGGCAGCCGGGCAGGAACAGCTGGGGCCCTGACTCCCTGACGCCTGGCCCAGGAGAGGAACTGCCCCTCTCATGGCTTTCCCAGGAGGAAGTTCCCTACTGATTCTCGGGAAGCCCTTCCCATCCCAGGCCTCGGCTGTGCCTAGACCTCCTCTTTCTTCTTCAGGAGCATGTTGTCTTTAGGGCTAATCTGGGATACAGGCCTCCTCTGAAGTCCCCGTGGGCTGGAGGCTTGGAGGGTGTGGGCAAGCCAGGCCAGGCTCAGATGCCAATCTAGGAGGCAGCCACCTGTAAAAATGGAATATGTAAAGCAAAAAGACCTGACTCCATATCGCAGCTACAGTTCTTACAGCTGTGTGACCTTGGGCAAGACACTTAACCTCTCTGAGCCAGTTTCTTCACTTGTCAACTCTGAAAAGAGTCGTTTGAAGCTTAAATGAGATAATTTGTGTAAAGTTACCAACACATAGTGAGAGTTCCATAAACAGTATCTATGAGTATTTAAAGCACACAGAAGCTCCTCCAACCTCTGCCCAACAACCAGTTTACTGTAGCATCTAAACTTTCACCATCAGAGAGACTGTGTCACCACTAAAATCAACTCATAAGAGGCAAGGCACCCCAAGTCTGGGAAGCCAGAGAAAGTGGGCTTGAGGGAGGGTCCCAAGCAGCCCCTCACCACTGCCTTCCCAAGGCTCCCCTTACACCACACTCTCCTGGTCACCCCCTCTTCTCTGTCAACTCCTGCTTTTTACTAGCTCCTCAACTCTACCCATCTCTTTTTATTTCTCTCTCTCTCTCCACCCTCACTGGGTGTATTCATCCTGTCCCATCTACAGGTTAGTGATTCCCAAACTTCTCTCATGAGTCCACACCTTCACGTCCAACTGCCTCCCAAACATCTCTAGCTGGATGCCCCTTGGGCAGCTCACATGCAACTTGTTCCTCACAGATAATCATCTCATCCAAGAAACCAGTGGGCCCTTCTCACCATCTTCCTGCTCCTTCCTTAGCAGGCCTATCACCTCTCCCCTGTTCTGCCTGTCACGTCCTACCATCCTCTAAGCCACAGTCAAAATAGGCTTTCTAACAGACAAACCCTCCCTTTCACTCCCATTTGACAGCCAAATGGCCTCAGGATAAAGTCCAAATCCCTCAGGAAGGCACCCTTGGCCCTCAGTGATGTGTCAGCGGGTAGAGCCTCATGGTCCACTGCCTGCCACCTCTCCCCCACACTGGGCACTGCCAAACCCAGCCGCTGGTGGTTCCCTGAGAACATCATTCCCTCCCTCAGCTCTGGGCCTTTACACACATGCTTCTTACTGGAATGCCTTCCCTACATCTTTCCTTAAGACTTAACCCCAGTATCACCTCCTCCAAGAAGACTTCCTCCTCCTTCCCCTATCAGAACTTATTACACTATACTGTATTTTCCTGTTTACCTACACAACCCACCACAAAACTGTACTTCCTAAGGGCGAGAACAAGGCCTTCCTCTCTAGATCCCCAGATCTAGCAATACAACCCACCACAAAGCTGTACTTCCTAAGGGCGAGAACAAGGCCTTCCTCTCTAGATCCCCAGATCTAGCACAGGACCAGTATAAAGGCACTGTCTGGATATGTTCATTTGAATGCATGAATGAATGACAAATTCTGCCCAACAATGAATGGTACCTAAAGGCAATCTTTGTGGGACAGCCAGTCTCAAGCAAACCCACATATGTGATAGAAGCCTCCCAGATGACTCATGTAGTTTATTTTTATTTAATTTTTGGCCACGCAGTGTGGCATGCAAGATCTTAGTTTCTGGACCAAGAATGAAACCCATGGCCCTTGCAGTGGAATGGGAGCGTGGAGTCTTAACCACTGGACCACCAGGAAAGTCCCAACTCATCTAGTTTAAAGCTTGAAAACAAGTTTGAGCCACAGCCCCAGAAGTCACGGGAATGATAAACATTCTGTAATGGCACTTTTTTAAAGACTCAAACTGGAGAGAAAAGGGGTGGGTGTGGGGGAATGTGCGCGTTTGCACACACACGTGAACAACTGCATGTGAATGTGTGGGCACACCTGTGCAGAATGTATGTGGAATGGTGGGCTCACACTCACCATTTGTGATTTGTTCTCCATTCATACCCTCTACACATGAAAGAAGGTCCACCCCGTGACATAGAAATAATGCCCCGGAACTTGCGAGCACCCATTTCTCAGAGAAAATTAGAACGAAGGCAGCCTCGCCCGTCCCGCATGGAAGCTCCAGCTTCCCCGCACAGGGGTTCCCTTGTCTGGACTTCACCTCGCCTCTCGTGTCGCCCCTGCCTAGAGACCGTCTTAGCTACGCCTTGCGGCCACAGGAAGCTGCAGTGGGTCCCGCCGTCTCGGGCGGATCCTCTCTTCCCTTCCCGGACGGGCCTCCGAGGCAGGGCTTAGCAGAGGCAGACAGTGAGGGGCCAGAGTCTCCAAGGACTCGAGGAGACGGGGAGATGGCGGGGCGACCGCAGGGCAGGCCGCAGCCGGCCCGGCCGCTCTGGGCGCGCGCGTCTGCGCTGAGAGCCGAGGGCCACGCACCACGCCCGGCGGAGGCCCCGCGCCCCAGGCCCCGGTGCGCTCCACACGGGCTTCCGGCGCCGCCGCAGGCAAGGACGACACGGTCGGAACGGCCCCGGCCCCCAGCGCCGCCGGCCGCCGCTTCCGGCGCTGCAAAGCGAGGAAGCCCCCCGGCGGCGTCGGGCCAGCCGGCTTCCGGCCCGTGGGATGCGCAACGCGGGGTCAGCGTCCTGCACCATCGGCACGCGGCGTGCCTGGCACACCCGGAAGCTGCGCCTTCCTTCCTCCACCCGAGGGCCTGGCAAGACTGCCCACACAGCCTCTGCCTTCTAGTCCTCCGGGACCCTCTCCCATCCAGCATTCCGTCCTCTTCATCGTGGCATCTCACCATCCATGAACATACACTTTCGGACCCCAACTGTTGGCCTAGAGTCCCTCCCATTCCCAGTTTCTACCTCTCAGAACTATCATGAAATCCTGGATTGATTCATACTAAAGTGTCAGTGACTAGAAACATTTGAAGGCCTCATCTTTCCCCAGATTAAATCTGCACCTAAGAGAAAGAAGCGCTAAACTTGGAATCTTAGACATTCATTCAACAAACATTTTCTGCACTTCAGGGACATCAGTAACTAAGAATACAAAGATAAGAACGCAGTCACCACCCTCAGGGAGTTCACACTCTAGGAGGAGATAAACAAATTAAGAAATAATTGACAGCAGAGGGTAATAATGGCTGAGATAGAAGGAAGCACCAACAAAATGCCACAGAAGCCCAAACACCCAGCCCAGCTTGCTGATGTAGATTATTGCAGTGGTTCCCAGCCTTTCTGGAACCAGAGACGGATTTTGTGGAAGACAGCTTTGCATGGACCAGGAGTGGTGGGGATGGTTTCGGGACAATTCAAGCACATTACATTTATTGTGCACTGTACTTCTAATCTCATGCCTCCACTGATCTGACAGAAGGTACCAGTTTGCAGCCTGGAGGTTGGGTACCCCTGGATTACTGAGCCAGGGAATACCTCCCAAGAGAAGCCTATGCTTGAGCACACTTAAAGGATGAAGAACAAGCAGCTGAGAGGATGAGCAAGTCACTGTTACCAAGACCCACATGACCAAGGATGCACACCTCGTTTGGAGTGAGAGGAGGGGTGGACAGGAACACAGAGCTCCCAAAACGTGGACATGCTGAGAAGGCCACACAGCCTGCTGAAGGCAGGGGGCACGTCCAGCTCACCTTGAGAGCCCTCTTTCTGGCATAACATAAAGACTTAAGAAACGTTTGTTGAATTACAACCAACAAGCTGATCTATTGTGGAGTCAGTGTGTGTTGTCTTTCTTCCCAATCAGACTGAAGAAAACTCTTCATGCGTAGAAACTAGGTCTTTTCCATGTCCACCATACCACTTTGCACATACCTTGGCACCTGACAGGCACAAAGCTGAAAAGCATCCCTTGATTAAGGCAGTAACATGCTGTTTTCTGGCCCCCAGCACCAGCAGTGGCAGCGGGTGGGGAGGCCTCTCCTGGGGGCATGACCTTTACCTGCAAGGCCTGCTCAGATTACCCAGCCAGAAATCTCTCCTTTCTTCCTCTTGTCACCTATGGCATTTGCATCTTGGGCTGGGGAGATGTGTACAGGCTGTGTACCTGTCACCTGGAACTCCCTGTGGGCAGAGATCACACATGGCTCCTCTCTGCATCCCCACACCTGGAACAGCCACTGCACAAAAAAGGGTCCAACACATGTGTGTGAAGAAGCAAATTAAGTGATTGGGGAATTTGTGAATTTGTTCATTCTTTTTTTTCTTCCTTTCTTCTTTTGGGTGGAAGACACACCTGATATCATCCAAGATGCACAAAAGCAGCTATTTCCCAAATGATCACTTAGCATCCCATTGTCATTGTCATTAAATATAAGAAAAATCCATTATTCATCCTGCCTGTCCTTTACAGACACTACCTCAGGGCAACCAAATGGTTGATAAGGAATTTCTCTTTATGGAAGAGTCCAGTTAATTAATGAAAAAGGAACGACAAGATTAGAATATCACCATTTTGCAAATGAACCCTAATGAATAAAGCCTCTAGACAGTGATCATCAATGGCTATTAAAATCCAAAAGAGGAAAAACTAAACATTAGTGTGTCCTGATTGAACTATGGACTTCCCTGGCTGTTCAGACCGTGAATAATCTGCCTGTAATGTGGGAAAACTGGGTTCGATCCCTGGGTTGGAAAGATCCCCGGAGAAGGAAATGGCAACCCATTCCACTATTCTTGTCTGGAAAATCTCATGGAGAGGGGAGTCTGGCGGGCCATGAACTATGCAACACTATCGGTGAAGTGTTCTTGCCAAACTATCAAACCCGATCTAACCAAGCCTCTAGATCTACCTGCACACAGGAAATACAGAAGACAGAGGAGCATGTTAAGGATGCCACAGGGATGCAATCAGCAAAATCCAGGCTGTGAGAAGCCCTGTCCTAGAGGACGAGTGGTCCACTGTTGTAGAGAAATAATGCATGGAGAAAGAAGAGATGTGATATCTACGGACAAAAAGACTTAAGAGACATATTAACCAAATGCAATAGTCCGTCTACTCAAGGCTGTAGTTTTTTTCAGTAGTCATGTATGGATGTGAGAGTTGGACTGTGAAGAAAGCTGAGCACTGAAGAATTGATGCTTTTGAACTGTGGTGTTGGAGAAGACTTTTGAGAGTCCCTTGGACTGCAAGGAGATCCAACCAGTCCATCCTAAAGGAAATCAGTCCTAAATATTCATTGGAAGGACTGATGCTAAAGCTGAAACACCAATACTTTGGCCAACTGACTCGAAGAACTGACTAACTGGAAAAGACTCTGATGCTGGGAAAGATTGAAGGCAGGAGGAGAAGGGGATGACAGAGGATGAGATGGTTTATGGCATCACCAACTCGATGAACATGAGTTTGAGTAAGCTTTGAGAGTTGGTGATAGACAGGGNGTTGGACTGTGAAGAAAGCTGAGCGCCGAAGAATTGATGCTTTTGAACTGTGGTGTTGGAGAAGACTCTTGAGAGTCCTTTGGACTGCAACCAGTCCATTCTGAAGGAGATCGTCCTGGGTGTTCTTTGGAAGGACTGATGCTAAAGCTGAAACTCCAGTACTTTGGCCACCTCATGCGAAGAGTTGATTCATTGAAAAAGACTCTGATGCTGGGAGGGACTGGGGGCAGGAGGAGAAGGGGACGACAGAGGATGAGATGGCTGAATGGCATCACCAACTCAATGGAGGTGAGTTTGAGTGAACTCCAGGAGATGGTGATGGACAGGGAGGCCTGNGGAGGCCTAGCATGCTGCAATTCATATGGTCACAAAGAGTCGGACACGACTGAGCGACTGAACTGGCTGACTGACTACTACTACTATTATTATTACTGGGTTTTTTAGTGCTTCTTCTTTAACAGATCCTGTGCTAAATACTTTTCACACAGTATATTATTTAATCTTCTCAAGAAGACTATACCTGAATACTATTATTTCTGTTTGCAGATAAGGGAACTGAAGCACAGAGAGATTGGATAATAGCCCAAAGTCACACAGCAAGTAGATCGTGGAGCCAGGATTTAAGTATAGATCTACTGAGATCCAAGCCCACTCTCTCCCATTCCACCATCTCACTTACCGACACTGGCTTCCCAGGGACCAGGCATCACTCTCTCTGTTTGACAGATAAAGAAGCTGAGGCTCTGTTCAGTAAAAACTAGCAAAGTTGAAGATACCTGAATCCTTTGATCCAGCAGTCTCACTTCTTGGTCAGCTGTAGCACATGAGCACTGGCAGACATATACATGGACATCCATAGCAAGCTAGTTGGTAACCTTAAAGAATAGGAAATTAGCCAATGTCCCTCAACAAGAACATGGATAAATAAACTGTGCTGTGTCCGTACAATGGAATGGTGCAACCCAGTGAAAATAAATGGAGTTTGTCTTGTATCAACCAGGAACTTTTCTCAAACATAAAGGTGAGTGAAAAAGCAAGCAGGCATCTTTCTGCAACAGCAGGATACTATTTAAATAAAGTTAGGAAACACAGCAATACTAAGTATCACTTAGAAATAGATACATGTCAAACAAGCATTAAAATAGCGGTGGGAATATTTAGCACCAAATTTACTGTAATCACTTCAGGAGAGAGGGACAGAGAAGGATCAGAGAGGATTCAGGGGAGTCCTTGACTATATCTTCAACATTTCTTGAAAAAGTTTGTGGAGAAGCAGGAATCCCATTTGGGAGTGCACACTGCTTCATTCTATAAGGAGGGTAATTTGGCAACATCTATCAAGGTTACAAATGCACATACCCTTGGACACAACCCTGCATATTTAGAAATTTTTGTACAGATATATGCACACACCTACAAAATTAGATATATACAAGATTTCACATTACAGTTTTTTTTTTCCTTTAATGAACCATCATAGGCTTTTGGTATTTTGTTTTTAACTTTTATTGGAACATAGTTGCTTTACAATGTTGTGTTAGTATCTATTGTACGGCAAACTGAGTCAGTCATACTTTTATATACACGTTTGTATGTGTGTGTGCATGCTCAGTTCTGTCCGGCTCTCTGTGATCCCATGGACTGTAGCCCACCAGGCTAGTCTCTCCGTGGGATTTCCCAGGCAAGAATACTGGAGTGGGGTGCCATTTCCTACTACAGGGGATCTTGCCGACCCAGCAATCAAACCATGTCTCCTGCATTGGCAGGCAAATTCTTTACCTGCTGAGCCATAGAGGAAGCCCATATTTACATATATCTCCTCTTTCTCGGATTTCCTTCCCTTTATGTCACCACAGAGCAGTAAGTGGAGTTCCTGAGCTATACTGTACGTTCTTATTAGTTACCTACTTTATGCCGTGCTGTGCTTAGTCACACAGCCATGTCCAGCTCTTTGTGACCCCATGTAGCCTGCCAGGTTCCTCTGTCCATGAGGATTCTCCAGACAAGAATACTGGAGTGGGTTGCCATGCCCTCCTCTAGGGGATCATTCCAACCCAGGGATCACACCCAGGTCTCCCACATTGCAGGCAGATTCTTTACCAGCTGAGCTACCAAGGAAGCCCTACCTAGTTTATACACAGTATCAGTAGTGTATATATATTCAATCCCAATCTCCCAATTCATCCCATCTCCCTTTTCCCCCTTGGTATCTATATGTTTGTTCTCTACATCTATGTCTCTATTTCTGCTTTGTAAATAAGATCGTCTATACCAGTTTTTTCAGATTTCACATATATGTGCTAATATACAGTTTGGTGTATAAAAGCAAAGTATTTGAAACAACCTAATATTATGCAGCTCTAAAAAGGGAATGCATTGATATGGAAAGATTTCTAAAGTGCAGAACACTGTGCCCTCAGTGCTTCCATGAGCAAAAAAGTGAGGGAGGACCGGAGAATGCATGTTCAGTTTAGTTCAGTTCAGTCGCTCAGTCGTGTCCGACTCTTTGCAACCCCATGAATCGCAGCACGCCAGGCCTCCCTGTCCATCACCAACTCCTGGAGTTCACTCAAACTCACGTCCACTGAGTTGGTGATGCCATCCAGCCATCTCATCCTCTGTCGTCCCCTTTTCCTCCCACCCCCAATCCCTCCCAGCATCAGAGTCTTTCCCAATGAGTCAACTCTTTGCATGAGGTGGCCAAAGTACTGGAGTTTCAGCTTTAGCATCATTCCCTCCAAAGAACACCCTGGTAGTATGTTGCATATGTCCCAGAAGGCTACACCCTAAACTACGTCACTTGCTGCCTGTGAGATGGGTGACAGGGACAGAATTGAGAGACTTTTCATTGTAAGCCTTCTATTTTTTTTTAATTTTGGCATATGTAAAGATATTGCCTGTTCAAAGAATGATAAAAATGTTAAAACTCTGAACCTTAGCAAGGTTTCATAATCTCCAGGCTGATGTCAATAAGAATTAGGACAGAGGGGAATTCCCTGGTGGTCCAGTAGCTAAGACTCCTCGCTCTCGATGCAGGACCCCAGTTCGATCCCTGGTCAGGGAACTAGATCCCACATATTGCAACTAAGACCCAGTGCAGCCAAATAAATAAACAAACAATTAAAAAAAAAAAAGAATTAGTACAGAGGTTTGTGTTAACCACTCCACTACGGTGCCTCCCAGCCTGCAGTGGGTGGGCATAGGTGACAGTACCATGCACCAGGACCTTCCTTCCCTCTACATTGCTTCTGGGGCCTACATTGTGTATTTCTAGGCCTTCATTCCCATCACCCTTTTGAGGGGGGCCCTTCTTGTTCAGACATGCTACCAGTTCCCATTCCTCAGAAGTACTGCTTCCTAGCAAAAGGTTAAGGCCAAGAGGTACCTGGATAGAGCACACAAGAATCCTGGACTGTTCCCACCTAAAGCCCCAAATTCCTGACCACAGTTTCCCCCAACAAAGCCTCTTGTACCACCACCACAGCAGCCTGCCAGCAATTACCCCCAATTACAAACCCAGAGCCCAGCAAGGCCTCAATTAGTCTAAAAAGGGGCCTGAGGAGGGGCCAGCCACACAGTGTAGTGCCCACGTATCACCTCCACCCACAGGGCAGCACATTCCTCTCAGTGAAGCCCAGGGCCTTAGTTACTTGGTAAGCAAGTCCTCAGGATATGATCCTGAGAAGGCATTTGGCTCTTCTGCGAGTGACCATTCCCTGCAGGCTCAGTCAAGCATTGTGTCCTGAAGTGCAGCCCCTCCCTGCACAGACTGCACACATCCTTCCCACTCCCCACTATCCCAGGCAGGGTGTGACATTTCTAGGTTATCATCCTCATCAACCCCAGATGAACATCCCTGGATGAACCTGTAGACAGAGGGATGCCAGGGCTGATGCCTCTAAATCACCATGATTAGGGACTTGGCTCAATGTGTTGGGAGGAGGACCAAATGCCCATCTCTTCCCAGGAAAGGATAGCCTCTGAATTCTTCTCAGGAGCATCCAGAAACAAACTTGTCCCTGGTCTAATCTTTTCCTGCAAATTCCCTGAGAGGAACACCATCAGGTTGCAGAGCCCTGGGCTTGGCAAACTTTGAGGGTTTCATGAATTAGCCCCCATGCCCGTCTTCTTCACAGTGGGTGTGCATGGCTGTGAGAATGTGTGCATATGTGTGTATACATAGATCTCAAGCTTAAGTGTGACTTTGTATTCAGGGAGGACCAGAGGTTACAGGAAATAGGTCTCATAAATAATAGCTAGATTTGGTCAGATGGAAGGAAGGACTGCCTGACCTGGCACACACTCAGAGCTCCTGAGTCAAATTGCCACTTAGTGACTGGGGGCCTCCAGCAACTTACTTAACTTCTCTGAGCCTCAGTTTCTTCATCTATCAAATGGGAATAATACCAACAGTTCAGTTTGTCACAAAAATGAAATGAGAGAGAGACACAGTTTGGGAAAGATCCCTGGTGTTCTCCTACTTGCTGCAAGTAATAAATCCTTCCTTCTCTTGGGGGAAAAAAAATTGAGAAAAAGCACATCAAATCCCTGGTTCAAAATAAGTGTTTAATAAAAGACAGCTACTTTAACCCTTTATTATGAGGACAATAATAGCTGGAGGTACAAAGAGGTCTTCAGAGAATGGAGTGGGTTGCCATTTCCTTCTCCAGGGAACTTCCCGACCCAGGGATCGAACCTGGATCTCCCACATTGTAGACAGATGATTTCCGTCTGAGCCACCACTTGATCTTAGCCATGCTTCTAGAAGGAAAGGTTTTCTAGAAGGCCCTGTCACAGCATGTCTGTCTGTCTATATAACACTGTAATTTGTTCTTCCACTTTGGAAAACTGGCAATTTCTACTAAAACTAAACAGATGCCCACTCTCCTACATAGCCATTCAAGAGTGACTATGAAATGCCCTTCACAAAAAGACATGTAAAAAAACATTGACAGCAGCTTTATTTATGATATCCCAAGACTGGAAACAACACCATCAATAGGTGAATGGATAAGCAAATTGTGGAATATTACACAGCAATAAAGAGAATGAATGTCTGATACATGCAACAAGATGAGTGAATAGCAAAAATATTTTATGCAGAAGAAACCAGACCCAAAGAGTACATATTATGTACCCTACTTATGAAGCAGAAAGTTAATTTATGATGGTAGAAATCAGAATACATGTTACCTTTGGGAGTAGGTATTGACGAGGCTGGAATTTCTAAGAAAGGGACTACACATGAAGAAGAGTGGCTCAGATCTTGAGCTGGCCCTGTGTGGTCCAGCCACCCTTCTTCACTTATAGTCCCTTTCTTAGAAATTCCAGTTATTCCGTCATAACTAGGGAAATGGCATCTCTCAATTCTCTGAGGAGCACAGCCATGTTCCAATTCCACTATAATGCATTAAACCCATGCTGGTGGGAAACAGTGAGTGAGAAGTAGAGGACAGAGTTTCTGTCCATCAAGGTTCACAGTTTGGACATGGACAAAAGCAACTTTGGGTTTCCCTGGTAGCTGAGTCAGTAAACAATCTGCCTGCAATGCAGGAGATGGGGATCAATGTCTGGGGTCAGGAAGATGCCCTGGAGAAGGAAATGGCAACCCACTCCAGTATTCCTGCCTGGAGAATTCCATGAACAGAGGAGCCTGGTGGGCTGCGGTCCATGGGGTCACAAGTGTTGAACACGAATTAAGTGACTAAACCACCACCACCACCACAAGCAACTTTAAACAACACATCAGCTCCCTCCACCCTAGACTTCTCTCTCTGGGGAGCATTCCAGAGGTCTTTGGAAGAGAGAGGTCCTGACATGGCCCAGGAACCAGCCCCCTCTGCCTTTTCAACCCTGAACTAGGCTCAACCAGGGAAAAGGTCTATAATTGCTCTGCAGTCTGCCTGGTACAGGAGAGGGCATACACTCCTTGGGGCAAAGAGGGGCTGGTGGACTTGAGGCTCAACATCAGTAAGGTAAGGAGGGACCCAGAACTCTGGCCTGCTGCCTCCCAGCTCAGCTATCTACAGGGTAGGGTGGGCAGGGGGGTGGAGGTGGGGGAGATTCAGCAAGACACTTAACAACTGGAAACAACTCTCAGCTCTGTTTGTAAGTTCTTCCCCAGAATGGGTAATGGCTTCTTCTCTCTCTCTCTCTCTCTCTCTATCCTTACTCTTTCTCGCTCACTCTCCTAAGCACTTATTTGGATAAGTGACTCTGCTAATCCTAACCAGGCAGAATAATACCAGCTGGCCTGGAGCCTGGTGCTGGTTGAATGTGTGCACAAGAGAGAACCATGCAACCTCCTCTGCAGCCTGTCGCAGTAAGTTCAGCTACAGAACAGAGATGAAGCCTGTGTGAGGAGCCTGCATGTATTAAAGTGCGACAGGGATCTGTTCCGTACCTGAGCTTCTCTAAAGAACTCTGAACAGCGATCTCGCCATGGGAACATCCAGGTGGCAACCTAGTCACGTTAAACACAGGCCAAGGACATCAGAGAATCAGCAGACTTCTGGGAGTGTCAGACTTGCAGACGTGGAGCCAAGAGATCAGCCATGGGATAGCTGGGTGTGGGAGTGTGTGAAGAGGCTTAGAGTGCCAGCCTCAGATTGGCAGATTTTCCACCAAAATGTGCAGGATCCGAGCTAGTATATGTAACAGGTGAGTGTGAGAGGGTAGTGGGGAAAAGGAGAACTGAGCGGGCGCAGGGAGGATACAGGAGCTGACAGAGAGATGGATAGAGGAATGTGAGCTGGGTAGAGGGCCCTGGAGTCCGCTGGGCGGGAGGGACCTGGGCGGCTCTAAGAGCTGCTGCGGTGTAGAGTCGCGTGGGGATGTGTTAATCAACGCGGATACTCAGGCTTCCCTTTTCCCGCCGGCGAGGCACAGCAGAGAGCTCCCTCTTGCCCCGCAGTAGTGGGGAGCAGAGGGTGTTGGAGAGCCCCGCTGGCTGTGGCGCGGGACCCGCTGAGCGGCGCGGGGTTAGCTCTGCCGTCTCGGGCCGCCGCGCCGCTCGCGCGACTGTGGCAGGATTCCCTGCCGTGGGGAGAGCCGAGGGCGCCGCTCGCGCTGGCTGTCTGGGCCTCCACCGCGCCGCACGGGCGCGGGGCCCGCAGCCGTGTTCGGTCAGCGGTCTCTTCACCGCTCCGATAGTACTGCTCGGGCGGGAAGACCAGAGGCGCAGCGGCGGGCCCCTGGGAAAACCGGACAGGAGAGGCTGGGAGCTCCGCCCGGCCCCTGGACGTGGGCACCGCCCCAGGGTCATCGAGCCGTAGCCCTGCGTCGCCGCGACGCCCTGGGGCCCCACACAAGCCTCGGCGCGGTCCGCCCTGCCGGCGGGATCCCGACCTCGCTCGGAAGCGGGGCCCTCCCCGGCCTGGCCAAGAGGGTCAGAAGGGAACGAAGGCGCGCCCCACGGCTTCCTGGAGAGATCAATACCTGCAGGCAGGACTCCTCTTCTTGCCACTCAGAAAATCCTTTAGAGCAACCCCTTCCTTTAACCCCAGCCCCTGCACACACACACACACACACACACACACACCTTTAACCCCAGCCCCACACACTCCTCAAAGCTGAAAGGGAGCTGAGCTTGGAATCCGGGGAAGTGATGACACACACAACAATGCTGTCACACCTGGCTGCTGCAGGCCGGCAGCGGAAATGCCTGCAAGGGGAGAGAGGCAGAGAAAGAGGACGCCAGCCTGGGTGGTCAGAAAGAGACAGAGGACAGAGCACCCACCCCCAGGTAGGGACAGACCCAGCTGTTTTTGCCTCTGTCAAAGCCCTGGGGGAGGATGGGCAGTGGGGTCCATCTGTAGCAGCCCTAAGCCCAACTCACACCATTCCTACCCAGAGCCTGGCCATAAATGGGGGTAAGGAAGAAAAAAAAACACCTTCACTCCAGCTCAGGAAACAACAAAAGTTCTGAAGAAGAGCCACTTGCCTCCCGTGTATGCTGGAATCAGTGAAAAAAAACAAGACACCTTGGGATCTTTTCAGTGGCGGGTGGAGAATGGTATTTAGTGAGGTGAGTTAAGGAGAGCCCTACTTCCTCTTACTGTGGTGCTCAGGACACACTGCCCTGCTGGCCTCTCTGGAGTCGTCTTCAAGGTGCTGAATTCCAGAGAGCCCGATCACCCTGTCCTCTGTTCTGTTAATTGCAGAATGCAGATCAGGAACCTAAGTGGGAAGAAGCATCTCGTGAGGGTGGCCTGTGGATGCTGGGGAAAAGGCCCAGAGTACACCAATGGCTCTTCCCCAGAGATTGGGCAGCTTGGGAGGAAGAGGTAGCAACAGGCATTGGGCCAGTCAGTCCAGACATGCCAACTAGTACACACAAAATTGCATGCCATCCATTCAGTTCACCTTCCCGCACAAAGGACCCTGGCTCCGACAGGGACAGGGAGTTTGGGGCATGAGGACTCAAAACACTGGCCATCTCTCTCACACTTTATGTGACTGCAGACTTTTTGTTAAGGCCAAGTTAACCATTAAAAGGCACACTTGAGTATTTTTCCAGCACTGATTTCCCCCAAGATGACCTCCATGCATGCAACTGGGTCCCAATCAGATTTATGCTGAACGTTGGTGAGAACTCACCCCCCAGCACTGGAGAAAGATCAGAACAAAGGTCTTGTCCAGAGAGAGATTTGAACAAATGCCTCCCTCACAGCCTGTTGTTTTTCTTCCTAGGCTGTGACAGAATATGTACACTGGCAGGCAGGCGGGAAGGAAGAATTGAGAAAGAAAAGAAAAGGGGGGGAGAGGGAAGGAGTGAAGAAATAAAGGAGGAGAGGAGAAAAGAGAAGATGAAAAAGAAGATGCAATATTCATGAGTCACATTTACTCTGAAACATGATATACAAATGTTATTATGCATCTATAAAGTATAAACGTTTTTACCCCATAAATATAAATCTCACATCTTATATCTGTGCATACCTGTGTTTCTGCACACGCACATCCGAACAGCTATCTCACGTGTCACAAGGACAGACCCTGCCCATGACTTCTATTTGTGATACGAAGCACAGACGTAAACTGTCCCCCAAAGCCCCACGACAACGTTCGCGCCTGTGTCGGAGTAGAAGCAGAGTGGGGTCTACTCGGTGTTTTAAAGCGTACGTCCAACCCGTAGGATTAAGACGCGGATACTGAGTAGGTATCATAGGTCCAGGAGCAGCGCGAGGAAGAGCGGGAGCTTCAGGCGGAGCCCCTGGGCGCCTTCTCTCAGCGATTCTCTTCTCCGGCTTCGTCCCGGCCCAGACAGGCCAGGCCGAGGTTTCTTCGTTCAGTGACACGCGTTTCTGGGCTGATTTTTCCAAAGCCACCGCTCAGCCTTCTCCACCCCACCCCTGTCCGGCCCCCTCGCCGTCCCGCCCCTCCCCCGGGCCCGAGCTAGTTTAGCCCCGAGCCAGCAGCGAAGGGCAGAGCAAAGGAGCGGTTTTCTTTCACCTGGACGCTGCGAGGAGGCTTGGCGCGCCTCTCCGCGTTAGGGCCCGAGTTCCTTGCGCGCGCGGGCCGAGGGCGGACGGACCTCGCCGGGGCCCTCGTCATCTCCCGGCCCAGTCCGCAGAGCGAGCACCGGCAGATTCAAGGGCTTGTGAAAGCGTGAGCGCGGCTGTCCGCCGGGCTCCCTAAGCTCGCTGGGAGGGGGCAAGCCGGTCCGGGCTGTACGGGGCGTTTACAAAAAAGTGACTTGGAGATGAACTCTCCCGTGCGCGACTGGCCGCCCCGCTATAGGGGCGAAGGCGCCTGACGCAAGCGGAACTCGGTGGAGCCCATACGAATCAGAACAGAGCGAGGCTCCTGGCGCTCTGGAAACTCCAGGAGGCAGCTCCGCCAGAGACGCGGGTCGTGTCTCGGGAAACCGGAGGGTGGGGGGAGGGGAAGAGCGCAGAAAAGAAAACCCACCGAGGCGGAGACTGGCCTGGGCGGGGAGGGGCGGCGGAGCCGGAGCCCCTCTCTGTTGGGCGGACTCCCCATGGCCAGAGGCTAAGCTCCACTCCCGCCGGCCGCTCCCTTGGGGAAGGGAAAGAAGAGGAGAGAGGAGAGAGAGGCCGCCAGCAAGAGCGCGGGCAGCATCCGCGAGTCTGCAGAAGTTTGAGACTCGGCCGTGAACGGACTTGTGCGCCCGGATTCTTTGCCGCGCCAGCGCCAGCGGAAAAGAGCAGGGACTGCCCGGCCGCGGCGCGCCGGCTTTGTCATGATGGCCAGCTACCCCGAGCCCGAGGACGCCTCGGGGACCCTGCTGGCCCCGGAGACCGGCCGCGCAGCCAAGGAGCCCGAGGCGCCGGCGCCGCCCAGCCCGGGCAAGGGCGGCGGCGGCGGTGCGGGCACAGCCCCGGAGAAGCCGGACCCGGCGCAGAAGCCCCCATACTCTTATGTGGCGCTCATCGCCATGGCGATCCGCGAGAGCGCCGAGAAAAGGCTCACGCTGTCCGGCATCTACCAGTACATTATAGCCAAGTTCCCGTTCTACGAGAAGAACAAGAAGGGCTGGCAGAATAGCATCCGCCACAACCTCAGCCTCAACGAGTGCTTCATCAAGGTGCCGCGCGAGGGCGGCGGCGAGCGCAAGGGCAACTACTGGACGCTGGACCCGGCCTGCGAGGACATGTTCGAGAAGGGCAACTACCGGCGCCGCCGCCGCATGAAGCGGCCCTTCCGGCCACCACCCGCGCACTTCCAGCCCGGCAAGGGGCTCTTTGGGGCAGGAGGCACTGCGGGTGGCTGCGGCGTGGCGGGAGCAGGGGCAGACGGCTACGGCTACCTGGCGCCCCCCAAGTACCTGCAGTCCGGCTTCCTCAACAACTCGTGGCCGCTACCGCAGCCGCCTTCGCCCATGCCCTACGCCTCCTGCCAGATGGCGGCTGCCGCCGCGGCGGCTGCGGCGGCCGCGGCGGCCGCGGGCCCGGGCAGCCCTGGCGCGGCCGCGGTGGTCAAGGGGCTGGCGGGCCCGGCCGCCTCGTACGGGCCGTACTCGCGCGTGCAAAGCATGGCGCTGCCTCCCGGCGTAGTGAACTCGTACAACGGTCTGGGAGGCCCTCCCGCCGCGCCTCCGCCGCCGCCGCACCCCCACTCACACCCGCACGCACACCATCTGCACGCGGCCGCCGCACCCCCGCCGGCCCCGCCGCACCACGGGGCCGCCGCGCCTCCCCCGGGCCAGCTCAGCCCAGCCAGTCCGGCCACTGCCGCGCCCCCGGCGCCCGCGCCCACCAACGCACCCGGCCTGCAGTTCGCCTGCGCCCGGCAGCCCGAGCTCGCCATGATGCATTGCTCTTACTGGGACCACGACAGCAAGACCGGCGCGCTGCACTCGCGCCTCGATCTCTGAGAGTCCAGCGCATGAAGGCTGCGAGGATGCAGGGACCCGCGACGCCCGCCTTGGCCGCAGCAGCCGGCCAGACCGCGCGCCGGCTGGGGCCCCCTGAGCCAGCGCCCACCGCCCCTCTGCGCCTCCTCGCACTCCTCGGCTCCTCTTGCTCCTCTTTGTCTCCGCTTCTCCCGGTGTTCGCCTCCCTGCCCTCTTTGCCCTTTCGCTCCTCTGGCCTGCAGGCCGCCTCTCCACGCGTTTTCCGCAGGCCTAGCCTTCTCTGGGCACCTCAGCGTCGGGGCTGGACTCCCGTCACCAAAATTCACGGTGGAGAGGAAGTGCCCGGGGCCGAGGTGCAGCCGCGCTTCGGCTGCACAGACCTCCTGGCCTTTTCTCACAGGTCGGTGCACTCGCACTCGGCCCTCCGCCGGGCTGCCGCGCCATCCTTGGCTAGAAGCGCCGGCATGGGCCGGCAACAAGACCCGCGCAGCCCGAGAAAGGGACAAACGGATGTTTGCTCCGCGTACCCTTTTGGAGCTATTCAGAAGCCCCTTCCTGGGGCCCACTGGGCAGGGCGGGGGTTGGGCTGGATCAGGGAGCCGGGTCTGCCTCGCTCGGCGGCCTGTGCCCGGGTTTACACAGCATCCCGGCTCGGAGAGAGACTGCGTTTCCTCCGCTCTCCATCCCGGCGCTTGGGGCCCCTTCAGGCACGGGCGGCTGGCTCATGTTTTGCTAAAAAGATCACGAGGGCTATTTTAGATAATATCAAAAAATATTTTTTAAAGGAAAAAAATTCACCGGAAAACCGGCGAAGTATTGTGGCCTTGGAGTTTGCTAAAGCAAAACATGAAAATCTTTTGCAGGAGACTTGAAGAATTCCTGTCGGGCCTTCAGAAAGCTATGTTCAGAGAGGTAGGAGTATATGCCCAGTATCAGATGGTTTCCTTTACAAATCAGAGCATTTCACCCCTCAACCTATCTTTTTTTAAAAAATCGAAAACAAATTTACCCTATCTTCCGATGCCAGCCCTGAGCGCGGGGAGATCACTGTCTGCCTAACCGGAGCTGCAGGGTCGACTCATCCTCTCCCTGATTTTTGTTTTTCAAACGTCTTGCTTCTCCCACTTTGGGCAAGAGAAATGTGACACCCGGCAGCAGTCGGACCAGGCGGGCTTGTGGCTCCGAGCCTGCCAGCCCACAACTCTAGACCTGGTTGTTTTGTAGTGTGTCGTTCGGAGGACCAAATTTTTCTAGAAAGAACTAGAGCACTTTTGTTGTTTTGTTGTTTGTTTGTTGTTGTTGTTTTGTCTTGTCAATTCTCGAATAAATTTTTTGTTCTTTCTTTTAACACGGACTTACATTATTTACATGGCGCCTAAGTTTGTTCCGCAGCTAGTTAAAACAGGGAGATTTTCAGCAAAAAATGTATCCTTTCTCGGATAAAGGAGGGTTGAGGACGGCCAGAGTGGGGGGCCTTTGTGGTTGTTGCTGCTGCTTTGTTTTCCCGGAATTGTTTGTTTTGTGTGTCATCGATGGCTTGTTGCTGCTGTTTCACGTCATGGGAGAGACTTTATCTGCCGTGGTTCTTTCACAAGGCCCGCTGTAGGTAGGATTTGTTCTATTTTGCATCCATGCAAGTTTGAACTCTTACATAGCCATGCTAGGTATATGGGTCATGTTTGTATTATATTGTCTTCATGCTATTCAATTTTTCCAGCTCTATCTAACAGAAGAATTTATTCCAAATAGATAAAATCTTCATTGTGGTCATGCTCTGTAAGCTGCAAACCTCTGTACAAGTGTAATGAGTGACTGGTTGCTTTATTTTTAATAGTCAGAATTCATTTACCTTGACATATGTGTAAGAGATTTGGGGATATCAGAGAGAGGTGGCTATAGAAATTTAATCTTTTCTCTCTTTCTTTACTGAGACTCTTCAACGAATTAAGACTGGCGCTTCTGTGCAGGCACACAGGCAGGCGTTTGACTGGATTGCAGGCTGCTAGAGGATTATGCATTGGAGAAGGAAATGGCAACCCACTCCAGTGTTCTTGCCTGGAGAATCCCAGGGACAGGGGAGCCTGGTAGGCTGCCGTCTATGAGGTCGCACAGAGTCGGACACGATTGAAGTGACTTAGCAGCAGCAGGGGAATTAGAGGTGGTCAGCATTGAATCCTCTGGTGAGATGACAAGTATTATCCAGCTCTCGCCCCCTCTTTGGTTCAGCTTGAGCAGGATCCCGGTGCCCAGCCACGTGTTGGTCTCTGCCCCTCACTTAGCCTGTACAGCAGTGACCACAGGTCTAGGCCAACCAGTAACCTGGGAGGGACTGCCGGCATCTTCTTTGGGCATCCTGGGGAGGCTGGAAGGTGGAGGATGAAGCTGTGGGGCTTCTGAAAGGCATCACACTGAGACCAGGACTGGAGCCTGCCAGGGCCAAGAGAACCAGAGCACACTGCATATACGACTCAGCCAGCTGGGACAGGCAAGAAACCCAAGAAGCTGATCAGGCTTGGTGTCCGAGGGTTTCTGGCAACCTGTTGCAATTTTGTCTGGCTAAGGTGAGTAGCAGAAAAGAAAGTGGACTGCTGCATACTTGTCTTTGCTTTCTGTGGTGTGAACAACTATCTCATGGGCAGTTGTACAGTCTATACCTCCTGTAAATGAGTGTGTGTACGGTGTAAGTTGTGTCCTGGTTACAGGGAGGGCAGTGTCTATGTCTGTCACTCACCTTCAGAGAAGGCATGTATTTTAGGCATTGTACTAATCGTATCACTAATTCAGGGAATGCTTCCTGGGACCACAGCGTGTGTTGCATTCAAAAGTCATTGGTAACACGTGCAGTTATGTTCTGGGTATGTAATCTTGGTTTGCTGAATGAAAACAGAGTACACACAGAGCCTTTGCTTCAGCTGGTTGAGGCGCTCTGTTCCAAGGCTAACTCCCAGCACCCTACAACTGCTATTCCAAGCAGAGAAAACAGAGGAGGGAAATCTGGGTAGAGGCCCTGGTGAGGTGGGAAAGTTGTCCTAGGCCAGCACTGGTGGACAGACCCTCTCTCGGTTCCCCAAGAACTGAAAGGCAAGAGGCACCCACGACTGGGGAAAGAGCAGTAGCCTCTCCCAGTTTGGAGGATGAGATGAAGGAATCTGGGAGGGATTCCTGGTCTACACAGGGGTTGGAGGAGTTGAGAGAAAGAAGCCAAATCATACCCCGCTTCCCCATGGATGCCCACAGGAAGACATCTGTCTCTAATTCCAGCCCCAGGAGTTTCTGCAAAACTCTATAGTTTGGTCATTTCCCCCCAGTGTTACAAGTTCGGGGCAATGGTTGACTTTCTTCATCTCTCATTTCTTTTCTTTCCTCTCCCTCTTTGAACTTTTGAGTTTCTGTTAGAGAAGATGATCTAAGGAATTCCCTAAGCAAGGACAAAAGTATTTAAGAGAGTTCTTGGTACATAGCAATTATGCCTTAGCATATACAGTCTGGTCTAGATGGCCAGACCACGTGGGTATATGTATATATGTCTGCCAGAGTATATTATAAATACTACGTGAATAGTTTGATACAAAGATGCTGCCAATTTCAGCATGTCCTGGATAATGAGTTGCTACACATGGCATTGAATGAGGTGTACGTGTGTACTTATATGCATGTAAATATCCTCACACTCAGCACTGACAAGATGAGCCCCGCCCCCCCACATTTACACACAAAATCTTGGTCAACCCCACACCCTAGAACTGCTCAGCCAGAGTACTTGAGTTCTGGTGGGGAGCATCCTGCTTTCAGAGGGACCTGAGAGAAATCTTTCCCAGTGCAGTATATGTACCAAGACACTGTAAGGTGAGGACCTAGGGGGTTCCCTGAGATGGCCCTGCATCCTACTCTAGAGGCTGTTCTGGACCTATTTCCTCCTTTCCTAAATAAAACATTCACTGCTGTGCATCCTGGGTTTAGGTGGGCAGGAGGCCCAAGACCTTTCACCTTAGGGTTAGGTGCCCTCGGGTCCTTGTCTGGGCCTCTCACCTTGGGAGGCTGGAGCTACAGATTGGGAAGAGCCCCCTGGTGGTGGGTAGAAACCAGGGGCAGACCAGGGCTTCTTGCACCGACAGGGGCAGGAGAGGATAGGCCAGGAAATTGGGTCAGACCCAACACCATCTGCCTGTGAATAAGCTCTTCCCTTAATGGAGCTCTGGAGCACTGGAACTGCTGATCCAGGCTCATGGTCTCCAGGAGCAGGTCAGGGGCCAGGAAGTGGCCTGGTCAGGCTCAGGAGTCCTGCAGTGCTCCCACTCTGTAAGCCAATGGTGACTATGCCTTCTCTGTCTTGCTGCCTCCACAGGTCAGCCCCTACTTCTGGGAGTAGCCTGTGGAACCTGTAGGAAGAGATGGGCCCAGGAGCCCTCACCTCTCCTCTGTGGTGGGGACCAGAGGCCTGGAGTGGTCGGAAATGGTCTTCATGCCCCAAGTCTGTGTTAGGGAGTACCAGAAGTGAAGGATTCTTAAAACCAAGTGGTCTGATTGGCTTTCTGGAGAGACGGCTCCACTGTGTCACAAGAGTGTCTGGGCCCCAGAAACCCCAAATCTTGTTTACATTTAAGGAATCTGGGGTCCTGAGAAGAGAAGGGGCCAGCCAGAGGTCACCCAGCTGTCTGTGGGACAAACAGCCTCAGAAATTTTAAGGAGAGACCTGAGAGTTTTGAGCCCAGTTCAGCCCTGCTGACTGCGTTGGAGAGCTAAGTGGGTAAAGGGGAAGCCAGCCAGAGGAGAAGGAAGCACAGGGTTGGATCTGAGCCGTGGACTGACTGTACTCTGGAAACTTCTGTTGTGCCAGCTGTTTGCTGCCCAGGCTCCAGCTCAGTGGTAAGCCCTCACAAACCTGTCCTGGGACCAGGTCACCCAGGGAGGGGCAGGATGGGGCAATGACAGAGGCTGTTCAGCCTGGAAGGACTAGTGTGGAGGCCACTGACCTTTAATAACTGTGGGATGTTGGTAAAAATAAATAATAATAATAATTCTGAATTTCAGTTTTATCATCTGTAAAATAGAATATATATATACCTTGCAGGGTTATTGAAATAATTAAATGTTCTACTGTCAAAACGCCCAGTTTACAGTAGATGGTCAATATGGTTTTCCTTCCCCTACTGAAAGAGGAATGTAAGAAAGAAAGAGAATGGATGGAGAAAAGGAAGAAAGGGGGAGGGGAGGAGGAGGAAGGGAGGAAGAAAGGAAAAGCCTTAGGTAGTACCTCTCTGGGGTCTGACCTTCAAACGCAGCGGCTATGGCCACCCAAACGTGCCCCAAGAGCCCGGGCCAAAGATCTCCTTCCCGCGGCAGGGCTCTGCCGACTGCTTCCACCCTGACCCCGCCCTGGGGCTGAGCCTCGTGCTGTTACAGGAATACCCGAGTTTTGAGGGCACAGACCGAGAGCCCAGTTCAGGGCGCCCCCAACCGCCCTCTCTTTTCTCCTAAGGCGCTCTTCGGTACATGAGGTTTTCTCTGAGAAAGGCCGGCTGACCTGAGAAATGACACTGATTCAGGCGCTTGGGTCCGGACACAGCCGCCACTCTCAAGCTCTGGGGCAGACCCCTCCCGCCTTCAGGCACCTCCCTCTAGAACGCAAGGCCTTTAGAAATTTTCTCCTTTTTTTCAGAAAAACAATAGGTAGCCACTTGGCGGGAGCCGGCGAAGATCAGCTTGCGGGAGAAGCTGCCCTCGGTCTTTGCGGAGACACGGGAAACCTGAGGGTAAACGCAGGAAGCGGGTTAGTCGAGCTTCGGCGGGCAGACATGCTGCCCGCAGGTGGCAGCGAGGACCGCATGGTGCCGCGGATCCGCACACCAGCCCGGGCGCCGGAGCCTCCTGTTTGCGGGCCTGGTGGCGGCGCTGCAAGCGCAGATAGTCAGGAGAGAATTCGGCTCCACCTAGCAGTTCTAAACCAAATTCGGGGAGAAGGGCTAGGCCCGTCCGACCTCAGGGTGCTACCGACGGCAGAGCCGGCAGGGGAAGCCCAGAAAGCCCTGATGGTCCCCGGAGGTGGCTAAGCGCACCCGGCATTGGCCGCCAAAGTTCCCGCCACGCCGGGACACCAACTCCGCTTCATGTTAGGAGCACAACCTGACCCCTCGTCCTTAATAATGGCCCTATCAAACCGAATAAAATAAAACCTTTCCCAAATTCTCCACGGAAAGTTTTCTTTAGGCAGACAAAGAAAAGGACAGAATCCCGGGAATATTAATGGACAAACAGGGAAGGGGAATGTGCTTCTTGCTTTTTTGTTTTTTTCTAGGGAGAAAGAAGGAAATTCGACACATATTTTTAAAAGTCTCCCCGCAACAAGCCCTAAAAGTCTGAGTGTGAGCAGAGAATCAGGAAACTGAGCCCCCGCCCGCAGTGACACCGGGCCTTTGTCTTCTTTCCTGAAGCCCCCATGACTGCTGACCGCGCCAAGATAAAGGCCAGGTCAGAGCCCTGTGGAATCCCGAGGGAGGGGGCCGCGGGGCCGTCCACTGGCCACTTCTAACAGGCCAGCCTTGCTGGAATGGGGCCACTCGGCCAGGGTCTGCTCCCCAACCCCCAGGCCCAACTGAGGCATGGACCTGCGTTTCTCAACTTGCCCTGCGTCTTCAGCCACTAAATTTCCTGGACCCAGCCCCACCAGCATTACATTTTCCTACTTAAGGACTCCAGGAGAGAGGTGAGGGCCATGCCCACTCCCTACCCAGACGGACTTTTCCTGACTTGATCCTCTGGAGTGGACTTGTGAGCAACTTCTGCTGCATCTCTGGCGCTTGCGGTCGCTGGGCTCGGTTGACCAACTGGATCCAAACCCGTGCCCTGCCTTTGCGGCTGAGCCTCTGTGCCACTATCTCAGGTCTGTGCAGACCTGAGGCTCCTCTAGCTCTTGGCCTCAAATTTTCTGCGTCATGCCCTCCTGTCAGCAGAGCTGGTCTGCGGTGGTGACGGGAGAGCGTTTGTGACCTTATTCTGCTGCTCTCTCTGTGATCTGAAATGTGGGTAGCAGCGGAGCTCAAGCCGCGGCAATACTGACTTTGCAAGGCGGCGGCCTCAGGCTTTCCAGGGTACTTGCTTGGGGCCGTTTCTCCGCAGACACACGCAGGTGATGGGAGTGCCTCGCAGCTTAGAACTATTCCGAAGAAAGAAAGGGAAGACAAGCCCGGCGACTGCATGAGCAGATAGTGGGGTCTCCAGCAGCCACGCTGCACGCCTCCCATGAACACCAGGTTGTGCCCTGGGGCTGCCCAGCCAGTGCTGCAGCCGCACGTTTTCCCAAGCTGATAACGAATCTTTGGTCCCCCTCCCTTCATGATGGCTTGTGGAGTAGGGGCCTGGGCCGCCTTTCCAGAGCCGAATGGAAGATCCGGGCCCCACTTTAATCTTCCACAGAGATGCGACCTGGAGAGGAAAAGAAAAGGCGACAGACCAAGGAAGTGAGGTCCCCAGGTTTCGCGTGCCGGAGTGCCCTCCACCTCTTCCTTCTCTCCACTCTTGCTCCCTCCAGCCGACTCGGGGATCCTGGTCCCTATTGAAACTGGAGCTGGCCAGGGGCCGTCTGATGAGAGATAAAGGAGCTCGGCGGCGCTGAAGCGCTGACCGGATCCGGGCTTTCTTGAACCCAGGAAAAGCACCTGAGATCCTTCTTCCCCAGGTGGCACTGACTCTGAGAGAAACGGTCAGCTGAACGGTGTGCACATTCTGCCTCCAGACACAAACAGTAGCGTCCGCATGCGGAATATGCATAGACACATCTACATGAGAGAATCCCATATCTGTGTGCATGTGCATGCACACGTGTGTGCATCTGAGCCTAGAGAGACAGACACATCTACACACGTGTGATATACCTGTGCATATATCTGAACACTCATCTTGCCTCTGTCCTGTTCGTGAGCTGTGCAGACGCTGATGGAGCCGGCTGCTGGTGAGTGGCAATTATGCCTCACATTTACACAGGCATTGACAGTTTCTAATCAGGATTTTTACAACTCACGCGGAGAATATTGCCCTTCCGAATTTTCAATGGGGAAACAAGCCTAGGCAAGTTAATGGGTGCCGTTTTCACACAGACTCTGAGAGATCCGGGCCAGCCAAAGACCTGGCCAGTTTGTTAAAGGTGGATGTGTTTGCTAGAGGCTCACCAAGGTTGGCCTGCTTAGCTCACTAAGCTACCCCCCAGGCCCGGCTGGCCTTGGCCCTTGGCCCAGAAACCCACCGCGCCGGGTGTCTGGTCTCAATTCGTTTGATGATAAGTGCGCTCTGCCGAAGCTCGGTGACCCCGGTGCCCAGGGCAGGGGAGCTTAGGGCTCGCCGGAGTGCCGCGGAAGAGCGCCGAAAATTCCAGGGCTGTGACCGCCCACGCCCAGCCAGGTCCCCAGAGCCTGGCGGGCCTGCGTCCTCACGACAGCCACGGCAGGCAAATGCGCGATCCTTTCACGCCAGCCGCAAGCCCAGGAGCCGTGAGTTGTGTCAGAGCAGGAACAGTAACGAACGAATTCTGCTGTCTCAAATCTCGAATGGCCCTGCAAACCCCGGAGCCCACCATGCCCAATTTACAGAAGTGATTAGTCGGAGGCAAGAAAGGTACAGTAAGTTGCCCCAGATTCAACAGCCGAGAAGTGGCCGGGGTCGGGGCGGAAATCCCGTTAGCCGAGTCTGGATCCTAAAGCGCGGCTCCTCTGCTTCCAACCCGAATCGCCAGGTCCCTCCTTGCGCCAAGTCTCCTGCGCGCGGTTCGGAGTCGCCCGGCTCTTAGCCTCTGACTTCCCTCACCAAGGACGCAAAGACTATTCTAGCTCTCATCCACATCACTAAAAAGGTTCCTACACGCTTGTAACATGTTGCTTATATAGCAACATCCCTGTGTGTGTCGGGCTTTGCTGCTTCTCCTGGGTTATCTGGTTTCCCGGCCCCAAGCCTTCGCACTCCTGAGACTGGAGTTGTCCGAGGGCTACAACTTGACCACATCTCGCCGGGTGCCCTTGGGCCCCGGAGCCCGGCTCCAGCAGGCTGAGGTCTCTGGGCTCCGGGCTCCAAGGCCGCCCGCACCCCGCCGAGCCGGGGCGCTGGAAGGGAGCCTGCTGCGTGGCGAGGTCGCCCGGCGGCCTCACAGCCTCGAGGCTGCCCTCTGCTGGCCTTAAACGACATCATCGCCGCCTCCCTCGGCGGCCCGGGGCCTGAGCCGACAAGAGGGGCTCGTGCAAGGCAAGACAACCCCACAGCGCCGAGTGGGTGACACCACTCTCGCCGGATCCCCGGAGTGGCCGACGCGCCTTCAACCACTGCCGGTACCCTCTGATACCTCTCAGCTTCTGGTCCCTGCTGCCCGCTGGCACCGGACACTCCGCGTGCTCCAACCCGGAGCCGCTCAGAAAGCCAAAGCTCTGTGCTGGCAATCTAACTGACCTGGGGTTTCTGCCCAGATCCCGGACTCACCGTCCCTCCGGGAAAGCGGACTGGGGTTCTGGGGGTGGGGGACGCCGCAGCCTACAGGCGCCCATCAGGCGCGTCACAGCAGGCCACTGGCAGACTCGAAGAGAACCCCAGACTGCTCAGGCTCCTCGATTTTCGGCATCGTGGCATTCATTGGCACCCCTGGGTCAAGACCCAGAAAACACTGCCCCCCCACTCCGCTCGACTTCCAACTCCACTGTATAGTCGCCCTGGCGCCTGGCTACCTCTATTTCTCCCAGTGCACTTGTCTCCTCAACCAAATTAGGATGCTTCAAAGAACCGAAAGGACCGGTCCCCAGCCTATACCGCGCGGCCTTGCCTGGAGTCTGCCTGAGCGGAGATGGAGCAGCCATCCTTACTCTTGAAAATAAGCTCTGGGCAGTGCGGTGGGAAGACTTCCGCCTGCTGAAATCCAAGGTGGGATAAAAATTATTCAGTAATCATACCTATGCCCGTCCCTTCCAGTGCTACATATCAGGACTTTGCCTGTTTTCACTTTTTCTCTCATTTATAAAGCTAATCCAGATTAAAGAAAATTGAGAAAAAGAGAACAAAAATTACAGTGATTGCACCCCTCCTCCGTTGTGTAACCACAGTTAATATTTTGATGACTTTCCTCTGATATTCCATCTATTTTAATAAATCTAATTTACATAATTAAAATAATATATTTTATATGGAATTTGCCATTTTGCATAGTACTTCTTTTTACCTTTCACCAAGAGGGTTTCTCCACATCTGATCCTTTGAAAGAGGATTTTCAATGAATGTTTAATAATCCATCAAATAGGTGAGCCATAATTTTTTTAATATAATGGCACTAATCCACTTTGTTTTAGGTCTAGGAAACACACTCTCTTGGTCATTAAATATAGAATCAATAGTTAATTAAAAAAAAAAAAGTCTTGAGTCCTTTGCTAGCCCAAAAAGGAGTGTTGTGGTCCCACTCTCAGGGCACAAAGGATCCACCCAGAAATTTGAAATTGCATTGAGCTGGGAGAGAGCCTTCCACAGCCTGCTGACAGCTATTTCCCTCNTGTGTGACTGTGTATGTGTGAGTGTGTGTGAGTGTGTGTATGTGTGTGTGTGCGCGCATGTGGTGGGGGGTGGGGGTGTGAATACACGTTTGTTTTTGTGGGCTTTGGTTGTACTGTTGCCTGTGCGTGTGTCAGGCCTCCTTGGTCATAAGTAACATAAACCCACTGGAGCTGGCTTAAACCAAACAGAGGGGGTGGGGTGAGATTGTTAAAAAAGAGGCTGGGGTGATGGCAAGAACCCAGGTAGACTTCCTCTACAGACTGACTTCTTGTTGCTCTGAACAGGCATCTCCTCTGCTGTGTTCTAGACAGGAGCCTAGTCATAGCTCAGATCTCTGAATCCCAATTCTCTTTTCCTTTGAAAGAGAGAGTAACTGGCCTACCAGTGTTGGGTCCTGTCTACTGGAACTGTTGGTGAGGGACAGGGTAGGGGGTGGGGGCGTCTGATAGTTTTGGATGGTTCCTCCCTGCAGGGAGAGAACAGTCATGATGCTCATTGTAGGCTAAGCAGACACCCCCAAAAGCCTAATTTGTTTCAGCTTGGCCCCTCCAACCACTCAATCAGTAGCTCAGAGCTTCTGCACTCCAAAAATCACCCAGGGAGCCTTAAAAAACATTGTGTCCAGGCTCCATATATGGGATGTAAGCAGGGCATCAGGATTTTTCAAAGCAACCCTGGTGATTACAACACACAATAGCAATAACTAAATAGGGAACCTAGAGCCAATTTGGAGAAGGCAATGGCACCCCACTCCAGTACTCTTGCCTGGAAAATCCCATGGACAGAGGAGCCTGGTAGGCTGCAGTCCATGGGGTCACTAAGAGTTGGACATGACTGAGCGACTTCACTTTCACTTTTCACTTTCATGCATTGGAGAAGGAAATGGCAACCCACTCCAGAGTTCTTGCCTGGAGAATCCCAGGGATGGGGGAGCCTGATGGGCTGCTGTCTATGGGGTCAAACAGAGTCAGACACAACTGAAGTGACAGCAGCAGCAGCAGAGCCAATTTAGCCATTTCCTAAATCCACAGTTTCAAAGTACAACTAATTAAGAGGAAAAGTATGAAAACCTAATGGGTTGCTGCTGCTGCTGCTGCTAAGTCACTTCAGTCATGTCTGACTCTGCGGGACCCCACAGATGGCAGCACACCAGGCTCCCCCATCACTGGGATTTTCCAGGCAAGAACACTGGAGTGGGTTGCCATTTCCTTCTCCAATGCATGAAAATGAAAAGTGAAAGTGAAGTCATTCAGTCATATCCGACTCCTAGCGACCCCATGGACTGCAGCCTACCAGGCTCCTCCATCCATGGGATTTGCAGGCAAGAGTACTGGAATGGGTTGCCATTGCTTATTTTCATCTAAATTGGAGACTGACAACCTAATCCCAATGTTAAATGCCATGATTATTCACATTTGACATTCTCTAAACCTCTTGGTGCAAATGTTGTTACATTCCTAAAGAAACTTGCCTTTTCTGGAGATCCTGAGCAACAAAAACCAAAGGATGCCTCCTTGTGGCTTTGGTTGACCCCCGCCTCCCAGGGACTACCTACCCTTTCTTTTCCAAGGTCTCCAGCTTGCTGGGGCAGTCCCAAAGCTCCCAGCACCAAAGCACACTGACCTTGCTGGCTCCCACCCCACATCTGTGCTTCAGGGTTCCCACCCAGGAGCCTCTGACACAGGAGACTATAAAGGAGAGAACTTGCCTCCTTAGCCAAGCTGAAAGATGCTGATCAAAACCTTGTCCTAGGGAATTCCCTGATGGGCCAGCGGTTAAGACTTGGTGCTTTCACTGCAGTAGGCCTAGGTTCAAATCCCTGGTCCAGAAACTGAAATCCCACAAGACGTGCAAAGTGGCCAAAAAAATACCAAACACCTTGTCCTAGTCCATGGAAAACTTGGGGAAGGTCTTCATTTTGTTTTGTTTCCCCTTCTGCTAAGTTTCCCTAAACAGTTAATCAGCTGAACAGCAAATATTTCATAAATTGCTATAATGTACAAAGCACGAGAGGACAAGGTGTCACTCTCCAGACATTCTGTTGCTGGCAGAAGAGCAACAGCGACCCCTCTGGGCCTGGCCTTGCATGGATCCAAAGGAGTACATTAAAGGGCCCTTTCCAGCCCCTGCCTCGACCCCAAAGAGGACTCAAGCACATCTAGAGGGTGAGGGATAGCAGGAAGGAGAGGGGAGCTGTCGTATCTGGTTGTGTGCAAGAATGGGAGTGGGGAATGCTGCTCTTCCCATGCCTGAATCACCCTGAGAACTGTTTCCTGCCCCAAGAACCAGACAGCACAGAGAGTAAGACCAAACTGCTTCTGAAAGCTGGAAAGGCAGTCAACACAAAAGCCAGTGACTGATGAAGGATGTACAGAGGGTGGGGTTGAGCACACATACCATGACCATATTGCAGCTACAGTAAGGGCTTTGTTGCTATTATTGTTTAGTCAGTGTCACATCCAACTTTTTTGCAACCCCATGGACATGTAGCCTGCTTGGCTCCTCTGTCCATGGAATTTCCCAGGCAAGAATACTGGAGTGGGTTGCCGTTTCCTTCTCCAGGAGATCTTCCCAACCCAGGGACTGAACCTGTGTCTCCTGCATTGGCAGGTGGATTCTTTACCATTGAGCCACCTGGAAATAAAGCCTAGAGTAATGGTTTTCAAAGTGTGGAACCCAGATCATCAGCATCACCTAGGACCTTATTGAAAAACCCACTGAATTAGCAACACAGGGGTGGGGGTGGGAAGCAGTCCAAGCCCTCCAGTGGTTGTGGTGCACTGGAGTTGGAGAATCAGTGGGCTGCGGCACTCTTTCCAGACTTAGTAACTCTGACTCTTCCGGGCCTCTCAGTGGTTTCCATGAAGCCAGGCAGGGCCTCAGAGATATCACCCCAGCAAGAATTACTGCTCTGTCCTCTCCAGTATCCACCTGATCACTCCACATACTCCACTCCCCTCCCCCCCACACACACCCTACTAGGAACCTCTGGCCCAGGCAGGACAACACAGAGCCCAGGAGCTTCTCTAGAAGCCAAGAAGCTGGAACAGAAGCATCACCCAGAGAAGCTGCCTAGAATCCTAGAGCTGGCATCAGTTTTTTTCAAAGGCCTTCGGCAGTTGCCCACTTACCCTCAAAGGCTGCTGGGAAATTCCAGACAGGGAGCTTTGGAGCAGAACTTGGTTGGTTCATTTTTGGACAGATATCCTTTAAGCAGTTCCTGGATAGCTGACCCCCTGTAGACCTCTGTGGGACTCAGCCATCTGAATGTCATATTTGTCTGATGGTTCTCAAAGTGATGTGTCTGGATGAGCAGCACCAGCATTACCTGGGACATGCGAATTCTCAGCCCCTACCCTACCTGAACCCCACCCTATCTGAAATTGTGCGGTAGGGCTTGACAATGTGCTTTTTAACAAGCCCTCTGGAAGATTCTAGGACACCCTAGCCCAAGTTTGAGGACCACTGGCCTGAGGGCGATTTCGGCTCAACCAGCAGCCCACCCAGAAGCGGGGTGCTCAAATGACAGGAAGGATTCGAGCCCCGCGGGCCAGGACCCCCTACCCCCATCCCCGCCGCAGTGCAGGGGGCGAGTAGCCCCCCAGGGCACCGTCCCTGCGAATGCGGGGTCTTCAGGCCCCG
The DNA here is from genome assembly GCA_006410935.1 of Redunca redunca. Lineage (NCBI taxonomy): Eukaryota > Metazoa > Chordata > Mammalia > Artiodactyla > Bovidae > Redunca > Redunca redunca. The sequence continues at coordinate 104,368 of SJYQ01008516.1, forward strand.
CGGCCGCCCGGCAGAGGCCTTGCGGGTTGGAATGACGGCCGTGAGACTCCTCTCTGATTTGTTTTGTTCCGTTCCGGGAGGAATAATTTGTTTCGTATTGGAATCAAAGCGCCTCTTGCGGCGCTTCCGTTTTATCTCAGAGGCTCTCGGCTGGGGTGCGGCGGCTGCTTCCCATTAGGGCTGGCATGGTCCCCATTACGCGCTGAGCCCGTCCGCCGAGGGTACTGACGCTGACCCACCCCTGCGCCGCGACATCCAGAGACCCACCCTCTACCCCGTTACAGATGAAGAAGAGAAGGTGGAGCCGACCCTGGCTGTCCCAAGAGCTGGCCTCAGCTGCTTGGCTGCCCCGCGCCTGCAGCTACAGCGTGAGGGCACTCGGGCTCAGGCTGTGCATTTTAGTCGCTCAGTCGTGTCCGACTCTGCGACCCCGTGGACTGTAGCCTGCCAGGCTCCCCAGTCCATGGGGATTCTCCAGGCCAGAATACTGGAGTGGGTTGCCATTCCCTTCTCCAGGGGATCTTCCCAACCCAGGGGTTGAATCTAGGTGTCCTGCATTCTGGGCGGATTCTTTACCCTCTGAGCCACCGGGGCTCAGGTCGTGGTCCAAAATTGCAGGTACAGGCCCCTAGCTCTTCAGTGGAAGTAAGTTCAAAGGGCTCTCAGATTTCGGACATGGGCCTACGGAAAGTGTCCCCTGAGGGGCGAAAGCTTCGCAGGGATTCCCTAGGTGGAGAGGAAAAGGTTTCCAGTTTACCTGTTTAACAGCACCTAAGCCCAGGCCCTACACAGCTGCTCAGGGAAAACAGGTTGACCTGGTTTTTCTCCTACTTTGGTATTCATTTTTCCCTGGTGTCTCAGCTGGTAAAGAATCCACCTGCAATGCCAGAGACCTGGGTTCAATCCCTGAGTTGGGAAGATCCCCTGGAGAAGGGAATAGCTACCCACTCTAGTGTTTTGGCCTGAAGAATTCCATGAACCATCCATGGCGTCTCAGAGTCGGACATGACTGAGCGACTTTCACTTTACAAACAGTATAGAACCTCACTGATAAGAAGATTAAGAAGGAAAAGCCACAGTCAGTCTCCCTGCCTTAATATCCTCTGCAGACAAGGGGGACCCTGAAGCTTACCACCACCTATTTAAGAAGGGATAGGAGCCAAATGAAGCGGCTGTGCCTGCCACATCCTGGTGTCCCCAAGGTGACAAAAGTTCTGTGCTGGGGACCTGCCAGTGCTTGGGAAAGAGCCAGACACCCCAACAACCACCAAAGTGTAACAAATGGCCATCACAGTCCCGTTCAACTTCACACTTATTTCCTTTGATCTCATTTCTTTTTTTATTGCACAAACAATATTCTAATAATCATGACAACTTTAAAATAGGATAGAAAGCCAACAGTCATCCAAAGTCTGACCACTAACAAAGCAGTTCTTTTCATTTTTCCATTTTGCTACACATTTCACAACTATTTAACAAGTGTGTGATATTCAGCCATGTGGATGTGTTATAAATTATTTTACTCTGCCATTTATGATGGTCCCATGTTTTTCACCATTATAAAAAGAAAACACTGGTTGAAGAATAATAAAATAATAAAATGTATAGTGTATTTTAATAACATTTATGCGATTAGGCAATGGATTTTTTACAGGGAATTTGAAAAGTTCAGAACGTTATAAAAATCAACTATTGGGAGTTCCCTGGTGGCCTAGTAGTTAGGATTCCAACCTTTCACTGTCATGACCCGGGTTCAATCCCTGGTCAAGGAACTGAGATCCCAAAAGATGGGCAGCTCGGCCAAAAAAAAAAAAAAAATTCAGTTGCAATTCCAACTCCCCTTTTGTTCAGGTTTTTCTCACCACTGAGCACATGTCCCTGTACTCCTACAATTCACACCCTTTCATTTGTCAGGTCTTGCTTTGTATTTAATGGCTGTTTATCTTTTCCATAGTCTTTGATTGTAATGCTACTGAAGCAAAGATTATAACCTTTTCATCTCAATAATAATCATAAGAGCTAGTTTTTACTGGGTGCCTAGTCTGAGCCAGGAAGGCTGAACCCTAAAGAATTGATGCTTTTGAATTGTGGTGCTGAAGAAGACTCTTGAGAGTCCCTTGGACTGCTAGGAGTTCAAGCCAGTCAGTCCTAAAGGGAATCAACCCTGAATATTTACTGGAAGGGCTGATGCTGAAACTGAAGCTCCAAGATTTTGGCCATCTGATATGAGAAGCTGACTCATTGGAAAAGACCCTGATGCTGGGAAAGATTGAAGGCAAAAGGAGAAGGGGGAAGCAGAGGGCGAGATGGTAAGATAGCATCACCAACTCAATGGACATGATTTTAGCAAACTCTGGGAGACAGAGGAGAACAGAGGAGCTTGGCATGCTACAGTCCACGGGGTCACAAAGCCTTAGACATGACTTAGCTACTGAACAACAGCAGTCTGTGCCAGATATAGTACATTATCATGATGAATTCCCACCCCTATATTTTATTTCCTTTTACTCTATGAGGAAAGTGAGGCTGAGCAAGATTAAACAATTCATGCAGGGTCACCCAGCTTGTAAATAGTAGCCCTGGGAGAGAAACTGACTTCACATTCATGCCTTTTCCATTGTGTGAACTTAAGAGCAGAATTGTATTGGGAGACAGCTTCTAAAATCTTTACTGGTTCAGGATTATAGTAATCTGGTTGTTACTAATAATAACCTGTTGTATCTTTGCATCAATTACAATGTTATTGGATTTTTATTAAAAAGAACTTTAACGGTGAGGTCTTTATTATCTCATGAAAGAGAAGACTCGGAGATTAGTGGCTCCTGCCTATGAGTAGCCACTCAAGGATTTGAGTATGAGTCCTGCTCCTTGTCATCTTTCTCCTTTGTAGACTGTAGCTGGTCCAAGCATCATGTTATTTTTAAATGTCCGTGGGAAAAGGAACCATTTCTTCCAGGTTCTTTCTTAGGAATCTGGACCACTTACCCAGAAACCCTCAGTAGACTCCCCACTCATCTCATGGGCCACATGCTTGTTCCTATTTGCTGACCCACATGCTTGTTCCTATTTGCTGACAAAAAGATGAGAGCACTATGGCTGGCTCAGCTAACTGTGGCCTGCCCAGGAGTGGGGCCAGGGTCTCAGCAGTATCTGAGTTACCTGCATCCCTGAAGAAGATTAGGATTCTCTGAAGAAGGAAGAGAGGGAGAGATGGCTGCTAGAGGGGCAGCTAACACAGTAATCTGAAAGGGAAATGTAGGACTTTCCTGGTGGTATAGTGGATAAGTATCCACCTGCCAGTGCAGGGGATATGGGCTCAATCCCTAGCTCAGGAAGACCCCACACTCCGTAGAGCAACTAAAGCCCCTGTGCCACAACTACTGAAGCCTGTGGGCCTAGAGCTAGTGCTTGGTAACAGGAAAAGCCATTGCAGTGAGAAGCCTGGGGACCGCAAAGAGGAGTGACCCCCACCTGTCGCAACGAGAGCGAGCCCGCGTGGTGCAGTGAAGATCCAGTGCAACCGAATCAAAAACCAAGTTTTAAAAAAGAAAAGAAAACACTGAAGGGAGGACTTCATCTTCCCCATTGTTTAAAAAAGGGAGAAATATGCATTAATATAAATTAATCTATGTGAGCTAAAGTGAAATTAATTTGAAAACTTCCTCCCTCCACTTGGAATATTATTATCTGTTTTTAAATTTGTAAGTATTAACAAAGCAGTTAAACATAAACTGTCAAATGACTGTGTTTTAGACTGTGAAGTGACCGGGGAAAGAAAAGGGGTTCAGTAGTGTGGTCTGAAGACTGAACTGCTGTCTGGATCAGAGGTTCCTCTGCTCTCTGATCCTGTCTCTCTCCTCAACTGCCTAGCCTCTCCCAGCATCCCCACCACCACCACTCTGGCTTCCCTTGCACGTCCCCAGTCCCTCTGCCTTATCAACTGCTCCCTCAGGCCACTGGGTCGCCTCCTGGATTTGGTGGCCATTCCCACTGCAAATTAACAGCCTCTCTTGAAAATCCCTCCTCCCAGTCTCCAAGAGAGTGACTGTTTGGGCTGCTCATCCTGTCAAGACAACTACCTCAGAGGTTGCTGACCTGGCCAGCATCTGGAGTGACCACCGTGGGGTCACGAGCTACCCTAGGTCCATCTGGCTGACCAAGGAAGGAAGCAGGGTCACTTGTTACAAAAACTGACTGCTGAGATCAGCACCTATGGGGAGGCCTCAGCTGTGGGGATGCAGGTGTGATGGTGAGGCTGGGCACATCCCATTAGAAGGTCTGACCCTTGGAGTTCATTTTGCTTTTCTGTGGCCAAACCTACACTCCTGGTATGTCAGGAGCCGAATTAGGCATTACTGACAAAATGGAGGCAGGGCCCCAAACCCCTCTCCTCATCTCGCAGGCACGGTCCCAGGATGAAGGAGTTAGGCCCTGTGATTCTGACTTGTTCTTTCCTTTCTTTGGTTGATTTGGCTGGAAAGAATGTTAAGGTGCTTGAGAAGCATGAGAAAGCACAAAGCCTTCTGCAGTTGTGCCCAGAAAATAATCTATAAAATAACCATTGACATTTATTCAAGGATCTTTACAAAGAATGTTCCAGGATGAACACGTAGGCCACAGCTTGAGGCCATGGGAAGGATTGTTTTCTGAGACCTGTTTGTGAGGGAAATATTCATGGCAAAAGTAGTTTGCTGAGTTTAGGGTTTAGGAATAATTAAGAATAGCTAGAAGACTTTTTAGAAGATAGTGATCTTAAGATGCTAGGGGCAAACAGGAATTAGAAAGAGAAGAAATAAACTGAGGACTGTGGCGTGAGTTACAATGTAATCACAAGGTAAGTATAGGACACACAAGAGAAAGTAGATAATAGATAGTAAGGCCGATTCTGAGAGAATCGCTGAAGGAGGAACTCTGTAGAACAACAGTGATTTTTGGAGACAATAAATCTGGGTGGGGGAAACTAAAAATGTCAAACCTCTGACCTAATGCTTTTGTCAAAGTATAAAAGAAAACCTGAAACTTGAAATAAACATGTAGTTCCGTACTATGCGTCAGAGGCTGCATCATCACCTGCTGACACCACTCACCCCTTCAGGCTGATTCCCTGGCTGCTGGAGCTGGACTCTAGCACTGGTTAAGTCAGCTCCTTAATCTCATTCAAATCTGAGCACACAGTAGGTGCTCAATAAGTGCAAGTTGGCTGGTCTCCTCATCCTAAAGGGCTGTTAGGTGCTGTGCTGTGCTGAGTTGCTCAGTCATGTCCAACTCTTTGGCACCCCATGGATTGTAGCCCACCAGGTTCCTCTGCCCATGGGGATTCTCCAGGCAAGAATATTGGAGTGGGTTGCCATGCCCTCCTCCAGGGGATCTTCCCAACTCAGGGATCGAACCCAAGTCTCCCGCGTTGCAGGCAGATTCTTTACCATCTAAGCCACCAGGGAAGCCCAGAGTACTGGAGTGTAACCTGTCCCTTCTCCAGGGGATCTTCCTGACCCAGGAATTGAACCAGGGTCTCCTGCATTACAGGCAGATTCTTTACCAGCTGAGCTACTAGGGAAGGGGCTGTTATAGGCCACTCTATATCCAACTTTCATGTGCATGCAAATGACCTGAAATTGTTAAAAATGCATATTTTAATTCAGAACAGCTGGGATGGGGCCTGAGCACTGCATTTCTTACAGTCTCTTCCAGGCTCACAGGAGGCAGCTCCAGCATATCTAGGGCACAAGGTTGTAGATGACCTCAGGATTCCCTTTCAGCCCAGATATCTATGGTTTTAGTGTTCTGTCAGCATGCACCCTCCCCTCCTGCTAGGCTGCCTATGACCTGCCCCCATTGACCAGATACTTTCTCCTGCAGTAGCTTTACTTGGGCACTTCCTCTGCTAGGAATGCCCTCCCATGGTTCCATGAGCTCCACTCTACCTCAGCACTACTGACATTCTGGACCAGGTAATTCTTGGTTGTGAAGGGCTGCCCTGTCTGCTGGAGGGTGTTGAGCAGCAGCCCTGGTCTGCACCCATTAGATGCCAGGAGTCCCCTTCCTCAGTTGTGACAACCAAAAATGTCTCCAGACACTGCCAAAGTCACCCCTGGCTGAGAACCACTGACATAAGACCTTGAATCAGAATCTACATTTTAACAGGGTCCCAAGTGATTCACATGTATGTTCACTCTGTCCTCTGAGTTCTCAGAGTCCTCACTCTCTCTGCCTCTCATTTGAGGGGTCCTCACCCTTCATCTCTACCAGTATTTAGTGGGAGCTGGGACCCCAGCATGACCCTCAGTTGCTCCCAATGCAGGGATGCAGGTGGGCCTGGGTGTAGCACACACCTGAAATTTTGGTCCTTCCTGGCACTTGTTCTCCTTTCTCCTTCTAAGAGAACTTTGATTTTTCTGGGGGAACCACCTCTCCCTCACTCTCATTCCAGTAGTTCAGATGGAGCCATACACCCTCCCACCTCCACTCTCATGGGAGGGGATGTATATTTCACCCCCCATCTCCCACAGGGATTGCTTCAACAGCAGACAAGTGATTTAAGGCAAGGAGACCCAGTTCCAGAAATTTGTAGGCACTGAGGGCAAAGAGAAGCTTTCTTTCCACCAAGACTGATAGCTCTAGAGAAGACATAAGCCTGGAACTTATGCAGACACCCAGTTGGTGAAAGCCTGCCTGAGAGTGAAGCCAACACAATGGAAAGCAGAATAAACAGAAGAGACTGAATTCCAACCACATTATTTGAGTCCCTGGTTCAAGCCATACCTGAAGACTTGCGATGAGTTTTCAGTGACCTAAATCAATAAGTTTCCTTTAAAAACCAAGGAGGCAGCTTGAGTTGAGTTTCCATCAATTGTGAACAGCAGACTCATGACTAATATGTGACTATCAGCAGTTCAGTTCAGTCGCTCAGTCATGTCCGACTCTTTGTGACCCCATGAACCACAGCACACCAGGCCTCCCTGTCCATCACCAACTCCTGGAGTCCACCCAAACCCATGTCCATTGAGTCGGTGATGCCATCCAACCATCTCATCCTCTGTCATCCCCTTCTCCTCCTGCCCTCAATCTTTCCCAGCATCAGGGTCTTTTCAAATGAGTCTAACTTTCTTAGGAGTTAGGTCATCATGAATGTATGGCAGGGTCCTATGGAACCATAGACTGAGGCAGAAGAGTCCTCCTCAGGAGGGTCCTAAGAACCCAGGACAACAGGCAGCACTACATCCGTGCCCAGGTCACCAGGGCAACCTCCCACCTCTGCTGAGGTCGCTGCCTGGCTGCAAGGAGACCACAACTGTGTGGACCCCTAGATCCTCAAGGTCTGCAGCTTTGAGACGCTGGTTGATGCCTCCTGGACAGGAGAAGAGCCTCCGAGTCATCATAGACTTGGGCAGCAATGGCAGTGAAGAGTTGCCTCCCTGAAGTGGTTTCTCAGGCAGTCAGATTCCACCAGGGGGCGGGGCAGACCTGAGTATAAGGTGAGAGCACCGTGTGAGCTCTCCTGAAATGTTGCCTGGCAACCCCAGCAGCAAGAGAAACTGGCAGTTTTGCAGCAAGTCAAGGTCTTGCATCCCACAGATGGAGAACATAGCTGTCCAAGTTGGAGTCAGACCTGAGTAACCCTTAGCTCCCACACATAGGAAAGGCTCCGTGGCGCTAAGTTTCAGTAAGTTTCCCTGAAGATGCCCTGAGGAGGCAGCAGATGACCACCCCAGAGGCGATGACCACGGGCTACATCTGTGACCTGGGAACTGAGGTTCCCAGCTTCACCAACATGGCACCGACAAAGCAGAGATGCCAGGCCCAAAGGGACCGTGCAGCCTGGGAGAGCAAGCAATTTGGCGGTAACTTCTGAGAACTGATCTACCAAGACCCCGGACATCAGGCAAGGTCAGGGATTGGACAGAACTGAAGAGGACCATAGGTTGCGCTGTTTCTTTCACACTTGAATTTGTGGAAGAGCATTCCGTTCTCTCTGTGTGGTTTCCCTGTCCAGGGCAAGCTGTCAGGGAAAGAAAGGTCCCTGAGCACCTGAGCAGACTTGGGAAGGGGATCCCAGCAGGAGAGACCCCTAGAAGTCCAGCTTTCCCTTGTGCCAGGGCTCCTGTCCCTAGAAGCCTGGGTGTGAGGTCTGAAGCATCCTTTTTAGCCAGGATGGGGTAGCCATGATTCAGTCACTCGGGCTCTCTCCTGAGCAAAAGGGCAAGTGCCCCAACCTGCAACCACTGAGGAAGCAGAAACCAAGCTCCCGTAATAAATTAACAGAGTGGTAGGAAACCTGCTCTGCACATGGAAGCATCAGAGGAAATTCTAGATTCAGAGGCTCCGAGATGGAAAACTTCTCACAAATCACCAAGCCCAACCCACTTAGGAAGCTAAAAGCCAAAGAAGGCAAGGGACTTGAGTAAGATCACACAGAGAGTTGGTGGCACAGCCAGGAGCCAAAACCAGGCCTCCCAGCCCCACATCTGGGGCTCTGTGGCCCAGGCTTCAGGAGACCCCCTCCCCACACCAGGGAATCTCCATGTTTCAGAAGAAGAATGAGACAACCTCATCTAACTGAGTTCTGGCTAAGGCTGGTTTCAGGCAATAAATAGCCAAAATTCAGTTACATGGTAACAACAGCACCTATCATTCATTGAGCACTAGTATTAGTCAGGATGCTGCTGCTGCTGCTGCTAAGTCACTTCAGTCACGTCCGACTCTGTGCGACCCCATAGACGGCAGCCCACCAGGCTCCCCCATCCCTGGGATTCTTCAGGCAAGAATACTGGATACTTCAGCAAAATAGAACCAACAGGGAGAAAGAAGGAGAGGGAGGGAGAGAGACTGATTTTAAAGAATTCATTTCAGTTCAGTTCAGTTCAGTCAGTCATGTCCGACTCTTTGCGACCCCATGAATTGCAGCATCTGTCCATCACCAACTCCCGGAGTTCATTCAAACTCAATGTGCATCGAGTCAGTGATGCCATCCAGCCATCTCATCCTCTGTCATCCCCTTCTCCTCCTGCCCCCAATCCCTCCCAGCATCAGAGTCTTTTCCAATGAGTCAACTCTTCGCATGAGGTGGCCAAAGTATTGGAGTTTCAGCTTTAGCATCAGTCCTTCCAATGAACACCCAGGGCTGATCTCCTTCAGAATGGACTGGTTGGATCTCCTTGCAGTCCAAGGGACTCTCAAGAGCCTTCTCCAACACCACAGTTCAAAAGAATCAATTCTTCAGTGCTCAGCTTTCTTCACAGTCCAACTCTCACATCCATACATGACTACTGGAAAAACCATAGCCTTGACCAGACGGACCTTAGTTGGCAAAGTGATGTCTCTGCTTTTGAATATGCTATCTAGGTTGGTCATAATTTTCCTTCCAAGGAGTAAGTGTCTTTTAATTTCATGGCTGCAATCACCATCTGCAGTGATTTTGGAGGCCCCAAAAATAAAGTCTGCCACTGTTTCCACTGTTTCCCCATCTATTTGCCATGAAGTGATGGGACCAGATGTCATAATGTTCATTTTCTGAATGTTGAGCTTTAAGCTAACTTTTTCACTCTCCTCTTTCACTTTCATCAAGAGGCTTTTTAGTTCCTCTTCACCTTTTGCCATAAGGGTGGTGTCATCCGCATATCTGAGGTTATTGATATTTCTCCTGGCAATCTTGATTCTAGCTTGTGCTTCTTCCAGCCCAGTGTTTCTCATGACGTACTCTGCATAGAAGTTAAATAAGCAGGGTGACAATATACAGCCTTCTGCTACTGCTGCTGCTGCTAAGTCACTTCAGTCGTGTCCGACTCTGTGCGACCCCATAGACGGCAGCCCACCAGGCTCCCCCGTCCCTGGGATTCTCAAGGCAAGAACACTGGAGTGGGTTGCCATTTCCTTCTCCAATGCATGAGAGCGAAAAGTGAAAGTGAAGTCGCTCAGTGGTGTCCAACTCTTAGCGACCACATGGACTGTAGCCCACCAGGCTCCTCCATCCATGGGATTTTCCAGGCAAGAGTACTGGAGTGGGGGGATTTCAGTGGCAAATCTGAAAAAGCATGACAGCAGGCTAGAAATTTCAGCAGGAATCCATGTTGCAGTCTTCAGTCCAAAGACAGAATTGCTTCCTCTCAGGAGGACTTCATTCTTTCCCCTCCAAGGCCTTCAACTGTTTCAAGGCCACTCAGACAATGAGAGGTAATCTGTTTTACGCAACTCTACTGATTTAAATGTTGACCACATCTAAAAAATAACTTCATATCAACATCTAGACTGGTGTTGAACCAAAAAATCACCTAGATCATGACACATAAAGCCATCACCTAGACCATGACACATAAAACCAACCATCTCAAGCACTTACTCTGTGCCAGGCACTCAGATATTTCAAACAACCCTATGAGACAGCCAGCATCATCACCATCTCACAGAAGAAAAGCCAAGGGATAAGCCCACAGGAAACTGTGGATCATGCCTGGAACCCCAGCCTCCCTTCCTTGTTCACAACTTCCCTCTACCTCGTCATTTCCTCTCATTCAATTGCTAGAGCACAAAAAGGTGCTTCTAGGCTTCAGGCTCTCAGTCACTGATGCACTTTAGAATCACTGGGGAAAAACCACTTTAAAAACCAAAGATAACTCACTACTGTATGTAAAGCAGATAATGACAGGGACCTATTGTACAGCACAGGGAACTACATTCAACATCTTATAATAACCTATAGTGGAAAAAAGAGTCTAAAAAATAACTGATATATATATCATACATGTACATCACTAAATAATAATTGAATCACTTTGCTTACAGCTGAAACACTGTAAATCAACTATACTTCAATTTTAAAAAAAGAAAGATACAACATTGTAAATTAACTATACTCCAATAAAAAATTAATTAAGAGTTTTAGGGATTTCCCTGGTGGTCCAGTGGTTAAGAATCCAACTTGCAGTGAAGGGGATGCAGGTGCAATCCCTGATCAAGGAACTAAGATCCCACACCCTGAAAATACTGAGCCTGTGCGCCATAACTTGAGAGTCTATGTGTTGCAACGAAAGATCTCACATGATGCAGTAGAGATCCTGTGTCCTGCAACTAAGATCTAGTGCAGCAAAATAAAATTTGTAAAGAAAAAAATTTCGATTTTTAAATTATTTTTGAAAATTAGAAAAAAGAAAATGTGAGGCTGCACTTATATTCCAGATTTCCTCTTCTGTTTTCCTGTTATGTGTATTTCTTAATCCCTCTGAGAGCTAATCATTAAAAAAAAGTAAAAATAAATAAATAATTTTTAAAAATTCAAAACAAATNAAAACAAATTAAAATAAACAAAACCAGAAGAAAAAAAAAAAAGTCAATGCTCAGACCCCATTCTGGTTCCACTGGTCAGAAGCGAGCCCAAGAACCAGTATTTTAACTCCTTCCTATTGGTTCTAATGTGCAGCAAGACTGAGAATCCCTGTTCTAAAAGGTGTCATAGTGAAAGGCATGAGTTCCTCTTGGTTTTGGAGTGTAGGTTGCCCAACAGAAAATATACAGCCTAAAAGGAAATCAAGTAGCTATAAAATAGCCTGTGGGGAAAACTAGCAACTATATTTCCTCTCTCAGCATGAAATTAGCCATTTCCCCTCTGATTTTGAAGTAGCTTACAGTGAGGACTTCCTTAATTATTTAATTGGAAATACAAAAGAGTGAAATGGACGCTAATTCATTCGGGCAATAAGCATTTGGTGACCACCTGCTGAGAGCTGGGCACAGCGCCGGGCAGCCAGCAGCCAGATCTAATGCAGCTCCTGTCTTTAGCCAGCAAGCCTTTGAGCGGGGCCATCAGAACAGCAAAGCAGTGTGGGGAGGCCAGTGACAGACAGCTGTCCCGGAGGTCCCAGAGTCCGGAGATGGAGGGTGAACTGCCGCAGACCGGGCAGGTGGAACACTGCATTTTATACAGTGGTGTCTGTGTCCTCAGAGACTCACACCCTGGAGGGATATCCCTTCTAGATCAGCAAGCCCACAGGGGCTCAGGTGAAATGAAAAAGGGGCTCGGTGAAATGAGAAAAACTTCACGTTTTGAGTTTTCTCAAAACTCTTGGGGTTAAAATGTCCTTTCTTTTCTAAACTGATCATAGAATTTTGTTTTGACAATATCAACTTTAAAAAAAGCACAACATGAGAGTTGTGAGTTAAGTTTTATTTGGGGCAAAATGAGGACTGCAGCCCAGGAGACAGAACCTCAGATACCTCTGAGAAACTGCTCCAAAGAGGCAATGGAGACAGTTTAGTGTATATATATATGTGATTTTTTTCGAAGGGGGAATACATGCAATCAAGTACTTATTTTTCCAAACGTTTTTTTACTAGTCTTATGAGGCTTTTGCTAGTCACGAGGAACAGTCATCACCACGAAGAATTTTAGTGGTTTTCTAGATATGAGGAGATACAAGAATTGGGCTCATAAAATCAGCTCCCGGAAATATCTAACTATCTGAAGACCTGTCTTGCCAGTTTTTCCCTGAGCACAGAGTGCCTTATTTCTGCTCTCCACCCTTCAGGGGGTGTTGAAAATCAGCAGCTGCAGCAGCATATGATTTAATCCTTGTAGAGGCAGATGGCAATTGACAATTGTAGTTGACACTAATGTCTTGATGTACCAAAACAACAGGCTTCCCAGGTGGCACTAATGGTAAAGAATTCACCTGCCAATGCAGGAGATACAAGAGACACAAGTTCCACCCCTAGGTCAGGAGGATCCCCTGGAGAAAGGAAATGGCAACCCACCCGCTCCAGTTTTCATGCCTGGGAAATTCCAAGGGCAGTCAAATCTATATAGTTTCCCCAATAACTCTGGGGGATACTTCGCTGGTTTCCAAAACCTGGGAACAACCACTCTAGGACAATGACCTGGGGCCACATATGAGCAGGAATCTCTGGAAATGTCACCTTTTGCACCCAGACTTGTCCCCACCCTATCCACCCACAGACTCCTGAATAAACTACGTGATACACATAAGCTGTCAGCTCTTTGAAAGAGGATATCTATGTTTTGGAGCATTGTTGCTGTTTGTTGTTCAGTCGCTTTGCAACCCCTGGACTGCAGCACACCAGGCTTCCCTGACCTTCACTATCTCCTAGAGTTTGCTCAGACTCATGTCCATTGAGTCGGTGATGCCATCCCACCATCTCATTCTCTGCTGCCCCCTTCTCCTTCTGCCCTCAATCTTTCCCAGCCTCAGGGTCTTTTCCAATGAATCAGCTCTTTACATCAGGTGACCAAAGCATTAGAGCTTTTGCTTCAGCATCAGTCCCACCAACTAATATTCAGGACTAATTTCCTTTAGGACTGACTGGTTGGATCTCCTTGCAATCCAAGGGACTCTCAAGAGTCTCCTCCAACACTACAGCACAGTTCAAAGCATCAGTTCTTCAACGCTCAGCCTTCTTTATGGTCCAACTCTCACATCCCACCTGACTGCTGGAAAAAACCATAGCTTTAACTAGATGGAACTTTGTCAGCAAAGTGATGCTTTTTAATACATTGTCTAGTTTGGTCATAGCTTTTCTTCCAAGGAGCAAGCGTCTTTTAATTTCATGGCTGCAGTCACTGTCGGCAGTGATTTTGAAGCCCAAGAAGATAAAGTCCATTGCTGTTTCCATTTTTCTTCCCCACCTATTTGCCATGAAGTGATGGGATCAGATGTCATGATCTTAGTTTTTTGAATGTTGAGTTTTAAGCCAGCTCTTTTACTCTCCTCTTTCACCTTCATCAAGCTGGTACACTGAGACGACCCAGAGGGATGGTACGGGGAAGGAGGAGGGAGGAGGGTTCAGGATGGGGAACACATGTATACCTGTGGCGGATTCAGGTTGATGTATGGCAAAACCAATACAATATTGTAAAATAAATTAAAATAAATAAATTTATATTTAAAAAATAAAAAAAAGAAGCTCTTTAATTCCTCTTCCTTTTCTTCAGAATTGCTGAACTGGGTATTTTCAGGTGTTTATTGGGAACAAATACAATTTTGTACTGCGTAAAGTAGAAAATGAGCATAATTTTGCTACTCATGGAACCTGGACTTCTGGGACTGGACACCCTTGACTAAACCAGGAGAGGAGGCTACAGAGTCAGCCTTTGCCACCCTACATATGCAATGCTGTCCCATCGAGGAGGTGGCCCTTTGTAAGCAATTCAGATCAACTGAGAAAGGGGCTCACCCATGGCATTAGCGGCTGCTAGTATATCAAAGTAACACTACTTCAATAAAAAAAATTGTCCTTGAGTAGGTAAGAACCTGACAAGGACAAAAAAATTATAATCAAGTTATGAAAAAAGAGAACAGTAGGAAACCCAAAGAGATGCCCCTGCCTTTTCTCTGACCACCACCAGGCTCTTCCAGTGCTACCCGCCCCCCCCCCTTTTTTTTTGTGGCCACTCCTCTAGTTCTACAGCTGCCTCCAGTGTAGTTTCCAGCCCTGGGGGCAGATGGACCAGCCCTACCAACATCTGGAAGGAAATGTAAACCCTGGATTAACAATCCTGGAGTTAACAATCCATGGATGGAGTCTTCACACCATCCATGAAGGCAGAATTTGAATACCAGCACCAAAAGGAACCATCCATTCAGCAATTCAGTGCTCAGCTGTGGATGTGTCTTGTGGCAAAAGAAAA
>SJYQ01008520.1:0-33463 GCA_006410935.1 Redunca redunca
TCCTAAAGGAAATCAGTCCTGAATATTCATTGGAAGGACTAATGCTGAAGCTGAAACTCCAATACTTTGGCCACCAGATGGGAAGAAGTGACTCACTGGAAAAGACCCTGATGCTGGGAAAGATTGAAGGCAGGAGGAGAAAGGGATGACAGAGGATGAGATGGTTGGATGGCATCACCGACTCAATGGACATGAGTTTGAGCAAGCTCCAGGAAATGATGAAGGACAGGGAAGGCTGGCGTACAGCAGTCCATGGGGTCACAGTCAGACACGACTGAGCAACTGAACAACAACTGTTATTAACCCCATTTTATAGAAGACCCTAAAACACAGAGAGCCCAACTAACTCACCAGAGACAAAGAGCTGGGAGTCCAGCCTTGGTGGATCTGATACCAGAGCTTGGAAACACTGAATTATAAGGTGTATTCAGGTAATCTCAAAGAGTCATGACCTTGTCACTTTGTCCGAGGGGGCAGGATTGGCTCCTGTGGAGTGAGCAGGGGGGCCCCGGGCCCAGGGTGTTTAAGGGGTCCCCTCTGAGGCTACTGTGCAATGTGCCCTCCTCCCCCACCCTTTCTCACCTGTGAATGCAAGCAACCTGATTATGACTTAGCCTCTTATACCTTAGTGGGTGGAAAGCAGGCTCTGGTCTCAATACAATTTTTGGAAAGAAAAGTCCTCTTTGTTTGTAATCTGTGGCGGACACAGCAAATCTGCCTAACTAAGAAGAATGTTTTCTGTGGGGAGTAGTGAAAGAGCAGAGGGTCAGATTTCGAAAGGCCTAGACAAGCAGAAAGAAGATGGGCTACACTGAATTAATTTGTTTCATACCCATGTAGTCTGTCTCCTTAATTAGATTATAAAATTCTGTAAGAAAAGGGACCATTTTCTCTCCCTAAAACTACAAATGGGGAACTTAACTGCTGGTTTGAATGTACTGAATGAAAATTTAAAGGCTGTTTTAATGTCTGAAGTATAAAAATTTTAAATATCACCTTTTTCTCAGAATCAAGTACTCTGGGTCAGCCAGGGCTATCTCTTGGTCCACTGTTCTTTGGAAGTCTCTGTTCTGCAAACCTGTAGGTACTTGTAGAAAGAGTTAGCAATACCAGGTTTATTAGTTGGAGGTATCTATTTTAATGATGAACTGGTTGTTTTCACTTTTTTTGTTGTGATAAAATATACGTAATATAAAACTTACAAATTTTTCATCATCCAAGATTGACATTCTGTCCTCTTTAAATACTAACTCTCCATTTCCCTCGCCTACTTGTTTGTTCTTTTGAGGGACTTTTTTGTTGTTTTCCTCTGGTAATTTTCTGACTGGTTTTTTTTTTTTTTTTTGGTCATGAGGCACAGCTTTTGGGATCTTAGTTCCCTGACCAGGGATCAAAGCCATTCCTCCTACAGTGGAAGTGCCAAGTCCTAACCACTGGACTACCAGGGAAGTCCCTAAAGTTCAATTCTTACATGTATTTTCCAATATTAAAGTCATGAGTGAGTAAATTTTCTCTGATTTTAATTTATTTCTAGTTGTTTTGAGCCATTTTGGAAAACAGAGCTTCCTGGAAATTTTGGTAAAAACCTCCAGGGCGTTCGTTCTTAGGGGAAGGCCCAGGGACACAGCAGGCCTTACAGGCTGGCCACCTTGCCAGTCTCTGCAGACCTGCCTCTCCGGCAGCGTCCGACATAGAACCCTGCTTCATCCTCCAGATAGCCGCTCTGCTTCTCAGATGAGTAATGAAGTATGTGGTTGCATAAGTCAGAATTGCTCAATAATTTAAGATGTGTTCCCAGAAGACCTCAAAGAAACACTGTCAAGATAAAAATCACATTCTGCATTTAAAAAATTCTTATGTTGACACTTTATATTATTGAGACAATTGCTAAAACAAGTTTTCTTTTCTTACCACATCCTCCATTCATTTACCTTTCACGCTGAGTGAGCTGTGACAGCAACACGGGCGATCCACTTACTTTTCTCATTGCATTTATAGTTGGCTGCAACTTCTGTTTCCTTTGCAGATATAGGCAGGATGTTTTTGTGTCTGTAATTGAAAGAAAAATCCCACCATGAAAGTCTGGAAGCTCCTAGATGTTTTAAAACTTTCCTTTCAGATCTTAATCTAATCATTTGCAGTAAATATTGGTAAAACTTGCTTTAGGGAGGAAGAACAAAGAACATAAGGCTCCAACACTTGTCTCAATGAAATCAATTTCTGTAACAAAATTAACACCAAATTTTTTCGGACAGATGATGTTGACCTTTTTCTTTACATTTTGTTTATTTATTATTGGCTGCTCTGGGTCTTCATTGGCACACCAGGGTTTTCTCTAGTTGCAGCGGAGCAGGAGCTATTCTCTTGCAGACCTAGAGCATGGGCTCAATGCTTGTGGTGCACAGGCTTAGTTGTCCCACAGCATGTGGGATCTTCCTGGACCCGGAATCCAACCGGTTCCCCCTGCATTGGCAGGCAGATTCTCAACCACTGGACCACCAGGAAAGTCCAAACCTAATATTTTCAAAAGAAAACAGCTAAGCTAATCTAAACTGACAAGAAATTTTTAATTGTGTAATTGCAAAAGGGACATTTTAACAGTCTATTTTTAACTTTTAGTTTACAGTTAACTACTAATGCCACTGGGGCCTCCCTGGTGGCCCAGTGGTAAAGAATCCAACTGCCAGTGCAGGAGACACAGGAGACGTGGACTCAGCTCCTGGGTTGGGAAGATCCCCTGGAGAAGGAAACGGCAACCCACTCCAGTATTCTTGCCTGGGAAATCCCACGGACAGAGGAACCTGGTGGGCTACGGTCCACGGGGTTGCAAGGAGTTGGACACAACTTAGCAACTAAGCAATCACAAAAACAACTAAATGTCATTATGGTTGTTACTGAACATTTGCTTCTAAGACCACTGTGTTTTGCTTTATCAAAGAGATCTGAAAAGAAAACTGTGTGTTCTCTTCAGATGCTGGGTAAGTGGATTTTGAGCCTGAAAACCATGATGAGGTTATGATAAGGTGATTTCACATGCAGAAGTGGAAGACAGCCTATGGAAGACTGACAGACTGCCCCACTTGAAAGAGCAAAGGGAAACCTATAGGAAGCAGTCATGAAGATTGTATCTGATGGCTAGTAACCCCAGGACAAGAAGAGTTTCTGGGCTTGAGGGTTGGAACTTGAAAAATATTCCAGAGCTACTAGACTTCAGAAAGTCAGAGGTGAAAGGAGGAATTAGAGTTCAAGGTACAGGTCTCAGAAGAAGGAGAGAGCAGAAACAAAGGTCTCGGCAGACAGGAATTTAAGGCAGGTGGAGAACCGGCTCAGGCAATCCGGTGCTATTGAATCAACCCTGGCGGGTGGTGGTGGAGGGGGTGGCAGGAAACAGGCTGGAGATACATTTGAGAGCTCTCACAGGAGGTGAGGTTGGAGGTGAGACGGCTGCAGGGCGGTGGAAGGCATCTTGGTGCCCGTGGTTCACAAGACAAAAGGGTGGAGCACGGTCTACAGATGACCTCAAGGCAAAACAAGATCTTAAGTCTGCCCACCCTGTCTCTCTCTTATTTTGCATACATGAGACTTCTTGCTGTATTCGTGGGTCACAAAAGTTATGATCCGCATCACAAAATCCCAAGTTTTCATTTTCACTCTTCTAACCACATGCTGGACATTTTCCCATTGGTCTCTTGATGAGCTTTGAAAGTCAAAAGGAGAAATACTTTGTGAGAACTTAGGACAGGCCAGGTGTGTCACCCTTTCCAGCAGCACTAAATTTGTTCAATATTATTGGAAATCCAGATACTCTTAGCTCTGGGGACACAACAATGACAGCAAACATCACTGTGGTGCTGTGCTCAGTCGTGTCCGACTCTTTTCGACTCCATGGGCTATAGCCCACCAAGAATACTGGAGCAGGTTGCCATTTCCTACTCCAGGGAATCTTCCCAACGTGGACCCAAGGATCAAACCCATGTCTCTTAAGTCTCCTGCATTGGCAGGTGGATTCTTTACCACTAGTGCCACCTGGGAATCCCCCCAAAGGAAAGACACTACAGCTCCTTGAGCTCTTATCATAGAAGGAGTATGACCTGGTTGGTCTAGGAAATGTGGGAAGCACTTTAGCTGAGATGCCAAAGTGGAGAAGAAATTAACAAGGAGTGGGAAAATGTCGGAGAGCCAGTGAGCTGCATATGCAAAGGCCCTGTGTGGGGAGGGACAGGACCCAGCATCTCAAATCCCGGAGAAGACTCTTGTGAATGGAATGCAGAGATGCAGGGAGAGATGGGAGGTGAGGAGGAGGAGGAGGGCACCTGGGGCTTTTAAGGGCACTTTAAGGATTTAAGTCTTAATACTCAGAACAGTGGGAGTCATGGCTGTAGGGGGTGGGGGGGAAGTAGAGGAATGGCAGGGTCCTGATCAGCTGTGGAGTGTCTGGGAGCTGGGAGGAAGGAGGGGGCTGGGCCAGAAGGTTACTAGCTGCAGAGGGAGGTGATGGGCTTAAGCCAAAATGGTAACAATGGACGAGGGAAAAGTGGCCAAAATGGAGAAATAATTGTGATAACACTTTGAGATCTCAGTGGATTTTTTTCTGGAATTATCTTCTGAGCTGGAGCAGAGTGGATGGACAGAGACCTTAGGAAGACCATGGTGGACACCAATCTGTAGCCAAGGTGCTCTAAGTCAACTGCAGATGCTATGGGCAAGGTGTGCAGGAAGGGGCCTGACGCTGAGGAAATGCACCATCCATGGTGAGTTTGCACAGGAAACAGAGCAGCTGCAGGGACCCGAGAGAAAATATGGCTTCTCAGAAACAGAAGGAAGAGTGCTTCTAGGAGGGAGGGATCAACCATGGTGCAAGCTGCTAGGAAGCAAGTAAAAGGAAACACCCACTGGACTGAAGCCCTGCAGCCACCGGAGCCTGGAGCCCACTGGGTGGAGGAGGTGGGAGGCGTTGTGGCCAAGAACCAAGAAAGCTCTGGGACCTGCTGCTGGAAAGAGCAGGCAGGGACAGTGCAGCAGCTGGAGGAGGAGGAGGCCACTGCTGTCAGAAGGTAAACAGCACAGGTTGTGTCCTGAAAAAGCCTCCACTCATTGCATGACGGGAAGCTAGGTCAGAAGACAGCCCCTGCACCTCTGGAAGCTCTCAGCCTGTACCCAGCAGGAAAACAGGGTCCTGGGTCCCACAGCCCCAGAGAGCCACGCAGAAGGACGGGAAGCAGACTCTCCCTGGAGGCTCCAGGACGAAGGCCATCCTGCCAACACCTGCGTTTTAGTTGCTGAGGTTGCACATGGGTTTCTGGCCTCCACACCTGGAAGACAGTAAACCTGTGATGCTTCAGCTGCTGGTGGGGGCGTCATGGCAGCAGGAAAGAAACCATCACACACCCCACCGGGGCCTGGCTCTGTGGCAGCGTATCCCAGAAGCCATCCTGGAGGATCTCCGCTGGGAACAACCCCTTTCCTTTCCTGTGAACTCCCAGCAGCACCAGCTGAGAAGTGGTCATTCGAAGACTCGTCCTGGTTCTCCGGTGAGTCTGGCTCGCTGAGCTTAGGGCCCAGGGTCTAGCTACCATACTATCTGGCCCGCAGCCTTGTACATAGAAGTCACCCGCTAATTTTGTTACATAATAAACAAGCATGTGGCGTCCCCGTGGAGACGGCAAAAACAAAATAACCACAGTAAGTGGCCTTCCTCACCCAGTTGCCCTCAAGTTGACATAGAATCTCTCTGAAATTAGAAGCCATTCCTTTGTCAGTGGCCCCAAAATCATTGGAATATTTTCTGTTAACAGGAAATGTTATTCTTGTCATGTAAGTAGTTTTAATTAGTTATATTTCATGGGCTTTCCTCAGAAGAGGACCTTGGAACTTTAAGGAATTAATAATAAATAAGAATGGATAGAGAGACACTATCTCTTGTAAATAGCTGCTGACAACCAAGGAATTCTTTTTCTCAGCACTGCTGATAATAATAAGCTACATTCCCACCAAACAGGACTTGGCTTATTATGAAGGACTACGTCTACATTTTAATGTTTTTCTTCCAGGGTGGAATGATGATGGAGGGAAGAAGATGATGGTGAATGGAAGTTTTATTTAGATCTAGAAAGAGAAAAAAAAAAGCTTTTAAACAAAGGTTTCCCCCAGATCAGGGGCAGGTGCACACCCATCTACTCTACACACAGCTGAAAGTGTGGAGAGGCGAAGCATCGTGACGATCCCTGTGACGAACGTGTAACGACTCTGCTGCTGCTGCTGCTGCTGCTGCCAAGTCGCTTCAGTCGTGTCCGACTCTGTGCGACCCCATGGACAGCAGCCTCTAGTACTGAACAAAGCTGCAGAAATCTGGAGACACTTTAGATGAAATCTGGCCAGGAAGGGAAGAAGTGGCAGGAGACAGAGGGAGAAGCCAAGAAGCACAGCCGGTGGGGTGGAGGCTGGGAGGGAGACCGTCTGTGAGCGGTTGCAGGTCGGGAACACGGAACGCCGTGGAACATGCTCCCCAAACACAGGCTGCTGGACACAGCCCCCACCACATACTGTGCACATTTATCAGTCTCTTCTCCAGACTACTTTTTAATCACTAAATACAAGAAAAACAGTGCAGGATCGCAAAGCCCAGATCCTTTTCATCAGCGGGCCCAAGACATCCGGCCTGGTCCTCACCGGAGGAGACTGTTTCTCCATGCCCCGCCTATGGTCTCTTAGGAGGCCACATCTGGCCCCTTTGGGGCTGCAGGTCCACGTCACTGATAACCACTGGGTATTTGTGCATTGCGTTGGAGAGGGAAATGGCAACCCACTCCAGTATTCGTGCCTGGAGAATCCCGGGGACAGAGAAGCCCAGTGACACAGCAGCAGCAGCAGCAGCACTTGTGCTTTAGAGGGAAGCCAGGAGCGGGAAAACCCTTAAGGTTCACAAGGCTGAATCTCCTTCGGTGGAATTTCAGGAATCATAAGTATTTTTTTGTTCATTCGTCCACCATATGTGTGTTGAATTCCAGGGACAGTGCTGGGCGTTGAGGTCATGACGGTGAGCGAACCAGACCAGACGGGACCCTGTTGTCATGGAATGTATAGCTTCCAGGAGGCAAACTCCCCACTGAATCGCCTGGGGCTGCCCTTCCCCTGGAAGGGGCCCCTGCGCGCTGAGGGACGATGGTAGCCAGTCGGGCACAGAGCCCCAGGCCTGAGGGGCAGGGTGTCTGGGAAGAGTTCACTGCTCACAGCCCTCCTCTTGGCGGCACTGACAGGGGCCCCACTGAGGATGAGTAAGGGCGGGGGCTTGTCCCAAGGTGCTTTTGCAGAGCAGCGCTGTAGTAACTGAGCTGCGTGTTTAGCTGGAGGGGCTAGGGGCAGGTGATGGCCTAGGTCCCTCTCGCATCTCCCGTGAGCCTCAGCACCAGACCCAGAGGCCACAGAAATGTTTTCCTTTTCTTAAAATCAGAAGAAAAGTATGAATGGACTAACATTGAGTGTATAACAGCCAGTCCAGTTTGGATTATACACAGGTATAGACAGCATTTTAATTTTCATGGAGGAAGGGGACCATGAAGGCAGCACTCATCACACAGCCCCGGAAGTGCTGGTGGAGGAGGGCAGGGGTAGCTGGGCCCCGGGACTGGTAAGGCCTGTGGCTCAGCTACCAAGAGCAGCGAAATCACTGAGAAGGTCCACACGGAGTGGGGACAGAAGATGGCGGGCTCGGGGAGGGGCGATCAGCCAGCAGAGTGGCTCTGAGGCCAGACACGTACTCATGTGGATTGCGGCCCACCCTAAAGATCTCATTGCAACTTGACTTTCTCCATGAAGACCCTCTCTCCAAATGGGGCCACAGCCCAAGGTCCTGGAGGTGGGGCTCCAGCAGGAGTTCTGGAGGCTGGAGACTCATCTGGTCCAGGGCCAGGGCCCATCGAGCCCACCACCTGTTCTTCAGTGGTCCATGAGATAAGAATGCTGTTGGCATTTGCAAATGAGGCAAAATCAGAAAACAAGTATTTCATGACTCATGAGAATCACATGCAGTCTGTGTCTCAGTGCCTGTGAGCAAAGCTTTTGGTGGACGTGACACGCATCCACTCGCACGCTGTCTGTGTTGCTCTCACCCTGAAGCAGCTGCAGGCTCAGAAGTCTGATGGGGGGCGGTGGGGGAGCGGGCTGTTGAGAAGGCGTGGACCCAGCTCAGCCTCAGGTTAGGCTGGGTGGGGGGACACCGACAGAGACATGGATTGCCACCCCTCAAACAAACAGGTACCTGCAAGGACCACCAGGTGAGGCCCCAGCATGAGGGAGACTCACCTGGATGGTCACAGAGTCAAAACACTTTCTCAAAGTGTTTTTTTAAGAAAACACTTTGCTGATGAAACAAAACCCATCTGGAAACCAAACTTAGGCAGATTTGCTCACTGGAAGGGCAGGTGTATGGAGGCCAGGGAATAAGGAGGCAGGAGACAGCCAGAATCCCCCCGACCTGTTGTGGGCACCCCTTCCACTTGTGGCCTGTGGCTCCTCAGGCTCTGTCGTCACCCTGGGGTGCCCATTCCCACCCGAGTGGAGCTGAGGGCAGGTGGGAAGAGCCTTCCCCGAGCCCCAGGGATGCGAGGCCCCTAGGATGCAGGCAAGGTGGGCATGCAGAGGGCCTACAGGTACTGGTGTGGGGGCAGGGCGATGGGCAGGTATAGGTGTCCCTGGCGGGTTGGCGGGCCCGGGCAGCCATGCACAGATAACAGAGCAGTGGACCAGGGTCAGGTGCCCTGTCCCACTACTAGCGGGTGCCTTCCCATGATCCCCTTCACCCTCAGCCTGTGGCAACCCCACCCTCGGGCAGCTCGGGACCGACAGACCGTCCTGGCACTGCTCCGCCACTGATTCCAGGCTTCTGTCTGAGACTCGTCTTCTGGCCCTGCTTCTGAGGCTCATGGAAAAGGCGGGGCGGATGGGTGGGTAGATGGAGGTTGTGGAAGGAGAGGCCTTACAGCACTATTGCCCACAGGGCTGGACCCTCTCAGCCTGAGCCCCATCCTCTGCACCTGGAACAGGGACGGGCTCATGGGCAGTGATCAATAAATACAAGAGAACGTTAAAGTTAACTGCTGCCAAAAGGGTGATTTTGGGTGCCCAGGAATGCTATATGTACACTGTATTTCCATTTATTTTCCATATGGCTTTGATCCTTAAATCTTTTTCCTACTCACTGCTCTGAAAGTTCTATCCTCCTGATCTTAAATCAGCTCCCCATCCTGCCACCTCCTCCAGGAAGCCTTCCCTGATCCTGGCTTGCAAGCACACAATGTCTGGTCCAAGAGGCAGCCAAAGGTACTGGAGAGACCCAACCAGTCTTTGGAGCCAGCTCATCTGGTTACTTGTGAGACTGTGACCAGGTTTCTCATAACTTTTCAGAGCCTTGGTTTCTGCCTTCACAGAGCAGGGATTCATGTCTGTCTCACATGAATCATGAGGACCCAGAAAGAGAGACACAGGTGTGAGGTCTCTAGCATATGGTAGGTGTTCCTTGAACCTTCTATCTGAGGAAAAATTCTGAAGAGCTGGAGCTCACCAAATATCAAGAGGGAAAAGAAAGTTCTATTTAGACGAAACGGTAAAGCTCATGATCTTTCTGTTAGTTTTCCACCTAATGATTAATGTCAAATCTGGGGAGGGAAATGAATTTCTACAGAAGATAACAGCACCATCTGCTCCCAGTTACAGCCTGTAGCTGATCATTCCTAGGAATCAAGATCAGAAAATCTAAAGAAGTCATCTAGGATGATTCTGTGACCAGCATCCTGGAGATAGTGAATTTTGTAGAATGATCTAGCCATATTAAATTTTATGGGCTAGACATGCTGAAAAAAACTAGAAGAACTTGGGAACTTTGAATGGAATTTCCCTAACCTCAGGAAGGAACACCATAGGGTGAACACCATGACGGCCAGCCATGGAGTTAATTCTAAGCNGAATCAAGATCAGAAAATCTAAAGAAGTCATCTAGGATGATTCTGTGACCAGCATCCTGGAGTTAGTGAATTTTGTAGAATGATCTAGCCATATTAAATTTTATGGGCTAGACATGCTGAAAAAAACTAGAAGAACTTGGGAACTTTGAATGGAATTTCCCTAACCTCAGGAAGGAACACCATAGGGTGAACACCATGACGGCCAGCCATGGAGTTAATTCTAAGCCATTTTAAGGCCTGACGAGTATTTTATTTGGCAAAAGCAGAGTGGTGTGTTTTGGCGGGGCGGTCTCTGAAATTCAGGGTTCTGGTACAGGGATAGTCCTAGTTTTCCTTGAATGATGTTATACAAGGAGAAGACCGTGGGATGCACAGGTTAGAGCTGGAAATATGCAGATGGCTTTGAACTTGCCGACCTGTATAGGTATTATGTCACGAATCCACCTTTGAGTTTGTATTTACACTCATTTCATAATTAGCTGAACTGATCAAAGTTGAGCCCTGTCATTTTTCTTAAACACACAGACACACAGACACACAGACACACACACACACACACACACACATGAGGAGGCTCAGTCTCAAAAGCGGCCGCTGGTTCAGAGGGTTAGGACTGCGAGGCCACACCCCGTTGGCCTGTGTCAGTGAAAGACTCAGGAAGTTGCGACTACGGTTGAAGAGCCACAGTCCAGTGATTTCAGCTCCTTTCCCGAGTGGAGTGGTTCCTCCCCCTAGGAGGAAGGCGCAGGGAATTTGCCGTCTTCCTTCCAGGAAACGGCTCTTCTGTCTAAGAAGCTGATCTCAGGGGCCACAGGGGCCAGCCGGGCACAGCCCTGAGAATCCCCTCGCAGCACTGGCCGTGACTGTGCAGTGAAATCATGGCATGGAAGTGCCCAGGCAGGCACAGTGAGCCAAACACTGACACTTGGACTGCGGTTGTGTGAAAAACAAGTGCTCGCATCTGCTTAGCTGAGAACACATTTCAGGCGTGAAGTAGACTGCTGAACGCTGAACACAGTCCGGGGGCCACACCTCACTGTGTTTAAAAGGCCCAGGATCCCATAGTCACGTGCCATTCTGTTTCCTCTGGTGCACTGCTGACCATGGCAGGACAGGCCTGCGTGCCAGCTGTGCCAAGGGGCTCAAGGAGAGTGGACAGAGGGGCCGACGAGAGACCCCTGCATGGGAGAGGAATCCTAATGCGAGGCGATTCATGGAGCAGCGTCACCACGGGAGTTCAAAGCAATGGCCCAGCACAGCGAGGCTGAGAGTTCAGGGGGCGTCGCAGCTGGGATCTGAGGCTCACACACGGGCCCCTGTGGAGAGCACAGATGGGGTACCAGGGGCAGGGGGTGGGGCGCCCCATGGGAGGCTGTGTGGTTTAAACACAGGCCTGGGGGCTTAGAAACACAATTCTAAGATCTTTCCCAAGAATTAGGCTCAGAGAGCTTACCATTTCACCCTTCAAATCTGGAAGGCAGAATTAAATATTTTTTCTTATTGTATTCTAACAAAGGTATCTGCTCCTGCTGAACTGCTGTTACCATATAAAAAACAAACACACACACACAAAATGGTATGTGTGACTTTGCACAGTTGACTGACATTTAGTTTGAAGACAATTTATTCTTAAACATGTACTTAAAAGGACAAAAGGCATTAACAAGTGGATACTGGTTTAAAAACAGGATCGGTCCTTTATGCTTTACTTCACAGCCTCTTCCTGGTGGAAGTGGGGTAGATGAGCAGAAATTAGTGAAATTTAACATAACCAAACAACCAAAATACCCACTGATGAATGCATTTCACAGAAAGGAAAAGAAGGCTCAGAGACCTCAGTTTGCCCCTGAACTGCTGGTTACTACGCAGCTAAGCCAGGTTTCAAATCCAGATCTGGTGCCCGGTGCACCGTACCCAGAGCGTGCTGGCCAGCAAGGGCCTGTCTTCTCAGTGTCTTTAAGAGACCTAACAGGGCTCTCCTCCCCCTACTCCTCTCAATAAACAATCGTCTTCCTACTGAGCTTGAAACAGCTTTCAGGTGGGTTTTACAGCCAGCAAAGCCAGGCTGTCCCATGCATTTCTGAACAGCGGGCCAGGCTGAGCTTCACGGAAGACCGTGCGGTCCATTCTCGGTGCCACTGAAAAGCCCGAGGCTCTCACCAAAGTGAGGACTCTGAAGATGATTGTTTTTAGGAGCAAAGGCTGTCTCCATGATGATGAGATGCCAACATGTCCCCAGGCCCCGGGGTGGCGGGCCCTGGACCACTGACGGAGGGCAGGAGCCAGTTCTTCAGCCAGCACTGTCGCCACCTGCACTTCGCCAACCCCCCTCCTGCCAGCTCCTTTGAGTTCCCAGTAATTGTTGAAGTCCCGCTGGCACAGCCCTGAGAGTGGGGTCGTGTGTAGGGGATGGGTTTCCAACCATTACATGTTTCAGAAATAAATAACATCTCTCAGTCTGGCTAAGCAAGATTTTTTTTCTTCTTCACCTTTTCTGAGCCAAGAGCCTCTATAATAATCTGGGGAAGCCAGTGGATGTCTCAGATTATTTTCTAAGGCATAAAATAAAATACATATGATTCCAAAGCAACCTAGTTTTATTGAAATACAGTGATCAAATATTGTAGCCATCTGGTGATATAGTAATATGTGTTTTTTTATTCATGTGTTAAAATCTATTGGCAGACCTAACAACTTCCCTAGTTTTGAGGCAGTGGTGACCATAAGTGGTCTTTCAACTATAGGGGCTTCCCTGGTGGCTCAGTGGTAAATAATCCGTCTGTCAGTGCAGGAGACACGGGCTCCATCCCTGATCCAAGAAGACCCCTCATGCCATGGAGCAACTAAGCCCGTACCACAACTACTGAGCCTGGGCTCTAGAGCCTGGGAGCTGCAATGACTGAACTACTGAAGCCCGAGCACCTCAGAGCCTGTGCTCCACAACAAGAGAAGCCACTGCAGTGACAAGCCTGCGTGCTGTAACTGGAGAGGAGCCCCTGCTCACTGAAACTAGACTTAAACTGAAGAAAGTAGGGAAAACCACTGGAGAAGGCAATGGCACCCCACTCCAGTACTCTTGCCTGGAAAATCCCATGGACAGAGGAGCCTGGTGGGCTGCAGTCCATGGGGTCACCAAGAGTCGGACACAACTGAGCGACTTCACTTTCACTTTTCACTTTCATACATTGGAGAAGGAAATGGCAGCCCACTCCAGTGTTCTTGCTTGGAGAATCCCAGGAACAGGAGAGCCTGGTGGGCTGCCATCTGTGGGGTCGCACAGAGTCGGACATGACTGAAGTGACTTAGCAGCAGCAGCAGCAGGGAAAACCACTAGACCATCCAGGTATGATCTAAATTAAATCCCTTATGACTATACAGTGGAAGTGACAAATAGATTCAAGAGATTAGATCTGATAGACAGAGTGCCTGAAGAACTATGGATGGAGGTTCGTGACATTGTACAGGAGGCAAGGATCAAGACCAAGAAAAAGAAATACAAAAAAGCAAAATGGCTATCTGAGGAGAACTTACAAATAGCTGTGAAAAGAAGAGAAGTGAAAGGCAAAGGAGAAAAGGAAAGATATACCCATTTCAATGCAGAGTTCCAAAGAATAGCAAGGAGAGATAAGAACCTTCCTCAGTGATCAATGCGAAGAAAGAGAGGAAAGCAATAGAATGGGAAAGACTAGATATCTCTTCAAGAAAATTAGAGATACCATGGGAACATTTCATGCAAATATGGGCACAATAAACAACAGAAATGGTATAGACCTAATAGAAGCAGAAGATATTAAGAAGAGGTGGCAAGAATACACAGAAGAACTATACGAAAAAGATCTTAATGACCTAGATAACCTCGATGGCGTGATCACTCACCTAGAGCCAGACATCCTGGAATGTGAAGTCAAGTGGGCCTTAGGAAGCATCACTATGAACAAAGGTAGTGGAGGTGATGGAATTTCAGCTGAGCTATTTCAAATCCTAAAAGATGATGCTGTGAAAGTGCTGCACTCAATATGCCGGCACGTTTGGAAAACTCAGCAGTGGCCACAGGACTGGAAAAGGTCAGTTTTCATTGCAGTGCCTAAGAAAGACAATGCCAAAGAATGTTCAAACTACTGCACAATTGCACGCATCTCACACACTAGCAAAGTACTATTCAAAATTCTCCAAGCTAGGCTTCAACAGTATGTGAACCGTGAACTTCCAGATGTTCAAGCTGGATTTAGAAAAGGCAGAGGAACCAGAGATCAAATTGCCAACATCCATTGGGTCATAGAAAAAGCAAGAGAATTCCAGAAAAACATCTGCTTCATTGACTACACCAAAGCCTTTGACTGTGTGGCTCACAACAAACTGTGGAAAATTCTTAAAACGATGGGAATACCAAACCACCTTACCTGCCTCCTAAGAAATCTGTATGCAGGTCAAGAAGCAACGGTTAGAACTAGACATGGAACAACAGACTGGTTCTAAACTGGGAAAGGACTATGGCAAGGCTGTACACTGTCATCTTGTTTAACTTACATGCAGAATACATCATGTGAAATGCCAGACTGGATGAAGCACAAGCTGGAATCAAGACTGCAGGGAGAAATATCGATAACCTCAGATATGCGGATGACACCACCCTTATGGCAGAAAGCAAAGAAGAACTAAAGAGCTTTTTGATGAAAGTGAAAGAGGAGAGTGAAAAAGATGGCTTAAAATTCAACATTCTAAAAACTAAGATCATGGCACTCAGTCCCATCACTTCATGGCAAATAGATGGGGAAACAGTGGAAACAGTGTCAGACTTTATTTTCTTGGGCTCCAAAATCACTGCAGATGGTGACTGCAGCCGTGAAATTAAAAGACACTTGCTGCTTAGAAGAAAAGCTATGACCAAGCTAGACAGCATATTAAAAAGCAGAGACATTACTTTGCTGACAAAGGTCTGTCTAGTCAAAGCTATGGTTTTCCCAATAGTCTTGTATGGATGTGAGAGTTGGACTATAAAGAAAGCTGAGTGCCAAAGAATTGGTGTTTTTGAACTGTTGTGTTGGAGAAGACTCTTGAGAGTCCCTTGGACAGCACAAAGATCAAACCAGTCAATCCTGAAGGAAATCAGTCCTGAATATTCATTGGAAGGACTTATGTTGAAGCTGAAACCCCAATACTTTGGCCACCTGATATGAAGAACTGATACACTGGAAAAGACCCTAATGCTGGGAAAGATAGAAGGCAGGAGGAGAAGGGGACAACAGAGGATGAGATGGTTGGATGGCATCACTGACTTGATGGACATGAATTTGACTAAACTCTGGGAGTTGATGATTGACAGGAAGGCCTGGCGTGCTGCAGTCCATGGGGTAGCAAAGAGTTGGGCATGACTGAGCGCCTGAACTGAACTGAACTGCAACTAGAGAAAGTCCATGCAGCAACAAAGACCCAGCACAGCTAAAAATAAATAAATTTATTTTTTAAAACAGAATAACTAAAAAATCATGTGATATGAACCTATCTAATTCCTACTGGAGACAGAGACACAGGTTTGCTAACCTGTCTGTGCTGTTGCCCACATTCACCACAGAAGGAAATGCTAAGTTTCAGTTGCAAGTTGGAGAAGATAAAGACACAACTCTTCCCCATCCAAGTTCACAAGCCTCTTGAATTTGATCCATAGACTCCAGGATCTGTGACAACAAGGTGAAGAGCCCTATACAAGGGGTCAGCCTGGAAGAGGCATCATTAACGTAGAATTAAATGTCAAGTCTGATCATAATATGGGCTTCCCTGGTGGCTCAGAGGTAAAGAATCTGCCTGCAATGCAGGAGCCACAGGAGATCCAGGTTTGATCCCTGGGTCAGGAGGATCCCCTGGAGAAGGGAATGGCAACCCACTCCAGTGTTCTTGCCTAGAGAATCCCATCGACAGAGGAGCCTAATGGGCTACAGTCCCTAGGGTCTCAAAGAATCAGACAGGACTGAAGTGACTTAGCATGCATGAACACAATATACGGCCTGGTTAGACTTCCTTCCATGTAGAATGAACATCCTTGAGTGATCAGTCAATGTTCTGGAAAATCTGGGAGAAAAGGACATGTCCACCTAACAAAAGAAGGCTAACCGGGATTTAAAGGAAGTCTAAAAGCCTTATGTGAATTGCAGTGAATACTCAGGAAAGAATTTTTAAAGGACTGACGGCAAACGGCTGAACTTCTGGTAAGGCACCCTCGTGGAATTTCCTAAACTGCCTAGATATCAAGGAATCTGTCCCCTGCTGCTACAACTGGCCTGAGTTGATCTGGTCACGGGAGGCCCTGCTGTTCCTTTTAGGGGGTGATGGCTGCCACAGAATTCTCAAGGGGTTGGAGTTAGCTCCATGCCCCTCCCCCCAGCTCATTCCTGGGTCAAAAGGAAAGCGAGTCTCAGGCTGAATCCAGATACAAACAGGCATTTATGAGACATTTATTAGCAAAGTAGGCACAGAATAGTACATACAACATGCTCTGGAGGCTCAAAGAAGTTCCAGCTTTTGGTCCTCCGCCCATAAGCACCTCCTTCCCCCCTACCCACAGATACAACATTCCTGAGAGATGAAGGCTGAGCCCCCATGAGGCCTCCACAGCCCAGGCCCGGTCCGAGGGACACAGGCCACAGGGCTTCAAATTCCCATGCCTGCCCTGGCAACTGGACCAATCTCTACTTAAATACCTTTAATTTCATCATTTTGGGCATTTATCATGCTAAATAACAAGACACGACTTTACCCACAAAACCCCATTTTAGATAGGGTTATGAGAGAAGTCAGGGCTATTGACAGAGATGGGGGAACAGAAAAGGCTGGAAAGCCCCTCTCCCACCCCCCACAAAGGGCCCATGCCTTCCTGAGGCAATGCTGGGGGCTGGCTCCTAGGCTTACACAGGCTCTGCCCAAACATATCATCACGAAGATGTTCAAACACACAGAAAACTCAGAGCTGTACAAGGAGCACCAACATACCAGCATCTAGTCAAGCGTTCTCTGACTCCAGCCTGCACTGGAGTCACTTCAAAGGCTTAACGCACAGGGCGGGGCCTCCTCCAGTTCTGATTCAGTGGGTCTGGCCTGAGAACATGCACTTCTAGCAAGTTTCCAGGTGAGGGTGATGCTGGGGGTTCCCCGGCACAGCACTTAGAGAACTGCAGACCTCGGTTCTCCCATGAACGTTTTACTACACCTGCTTTGTGGCACATCTGTGCACACCTGTGTCTGACTCTCTCTATATCTCACTTCTGATACATTTCAGGGCAGGTTGCAGGACTCAGCCTGTCACTCCTAAACATACCAACAGGCACAACAACTAGATCCCAATATTCCAATATGGATTTCTTTGAAGTCAAATTTACAGTAAAATGTGGACTGTGCATTCTTTTTTAATATGGAAATATAATTTACATACAGTAAAATTTCCTCTTTTCAGTATAGAGTTCTATGAGTTTTTTTTTTCTCTCATTTTTTGGCCATGTGACTTGTGGGATCTCAGTTTCCCAATAAGGGATTGAATCCCAGCCCTTGGCAGTGAAGACACCAAGTCCTAACCACTAGGCAACCAGAGAATTCTCCTCTGTAAGTGACTTCAGGCAAATATCTAAGCTGGATACCACGGTTAAGATATAGAACTTTTCCTATGATATAAAACATTCATCAAACCCCTTTGTATTAACTTCAAGCCCTGGGTGACCACTGATCAGCTTTTGGTTTTGCTTTCTTGACATTTTATTGAGGTATATTTGATTTACAATGTTGTGTTAATTTCTGCTGTACGGCAAAATGACTCAGTCATCCATGGATATATACGTTCTTTGTAATGTACGCTGGTGGAGCCACTATGGAAAACAGTATGGAGGTTCCTTATAAAACTAAGAACAGAACTACCATATGATCTAGTAATCCCACTCCTGGGCATATATCTGGAGAAAACTCTAATTCAAAAAGATATTTGCTCCTCTCATGTTCATAGCAGCACTATTTACAATAGCCAAAAGACAAGGCAGCCTAAATGTCCATTGACAGCGGAATGGATCAAGAGGTGGTATGCCGTGTGCTCAGTCGTTCAGTTGTGTCTGACTCTTTGTGACCTCATGGACTGTAGCCCACCACACTATGGGGATTCTACAGGCAAGAATACTGGAGTGGGTTGCCATGCCCTCTTCCAGGGGATCTTCCCAACCCAGGGATTGAACCCAGGTCTCTCAAATTGCAGGTGGATTCTTTACCACTTAGCCACCAGGAAAGCCCCAAAGATGCAGTATGTATATATAATGGAATACTACTTAGCCATAAAAAGAATGAACTAATGCCTTTCATGGCAACAGATGAACCTAAAGATTATCATACTATGTGAACTCAAACAGATAAGTTTCATATATTGCTTATATGTGGAATCTAAAAAAAAATAATGCAAATGAACTTATCTACGAAAAAGAAATAGATTCATAGACATAGAAAACAAACTTATCTTTCCAAAGGGGAAAAGGCAGGGAGGGATAAACTGAGTTTGGAATTAACAAGTATACACTGCTGCTGCTAAGTCGTTTCACTTGTGTCCAACTCTGTGCGACCCCATAGACAGCAGCCAACCAGGCTCCCCCATCCCTGGGATTCTCCAGCCAAAAACACTGGAGTGGGTTGCCATTTCCTTATCCAATACATACACTACCATATATAAAACAGATAACCAACAAGGACCTACTTTATAACACAGGGAACTATATTTAGTATCTTATGCAGAGAAGGCAATGGCACCCCACTCCAGTACTCTTGCCTGGCAAATCCCATGGATAGAGGAACCTGGTGGGCTGCAGTCCATTCGGTGGCAAAAAGTCTGATATGACTGAGTGACTTCACTTTCATGCATTGGAGAAGGAAATGGCAACCCACTCCAGTGTTCTTGCCTGGAGAATCTCAGGGACGGGGGAGCCTGGTGGGCTGCCGTCTATGGGGTCGCACAGAGTCAGACACGACTGAAGCGACTTAGCAGCACTAGCAGCAGCTGCAATGAACAATAAGTGGGCTTCCCTAGTGGCTCAGTGGTAAAGTACCTACTTGACAGTGTAGGAGACATGGGTTCGATCCCTAGATGAGGGCATGGCAACTCATTCCAGTATTCTTGCCTGGAGAAACCCATGGACAGAGGAGCCTGCTGGGCTATAGTCCATGGGGTCACAAAAGAGTCAGACACGACTTAGTGACTAAACAACAACAAATAACCTATAATGGAAAAGAATCTAAAAAACAACATACACGTATTATTTGTATAACTGAATCACTTTGCTGTACACCCAAAAGTAACAACAACATTGTAAGTCAACTATATTTCAATAAATGTTAAAAAATAAAACCTAATAATATTCAGATCTGTCACTTTTTTTTTTTTTTGCCAAGCTGTGAGGCTTGTGGGGTCTTAGTTTCCAGAGCAGGGATTAAACCTAGGGTCCCTGAAGTAGAAGCACAGAGTCCCAACCACTGGACCACCAGGGAATTCCCCAGACTAGCCACATTTTAAATGTTCAAAAGTCACGTGTGGCTGCTATACAGGACATCACAGGTGTAGGAGCAACTGTTAACCAGGACCCCTCTATGGCTGAGAGGGAAAAGGGTAGAACTGTGGAGAATAATAATGGTAAACAAATTGTAGAGCAGGTTTTGTTTTGCAGAGACTTCTCAAGCATTATCTCAAGCAGTTCTTGGAGCATCCCTGGGAGATAGTTATCTTCACCATCAACGTTTTTCAAGGAGATAATCCAGGCTCTGAGGGTAAAAGTGGGTGAGCAAGTGATGGAGCCAGCTCGCCCCCTCTAAGGCATCTCATCTCCACACAACCTCCTGCTAAGCGGAGACCCTACAATCTAGGAGCTATGGAAGAACACAAAGCTCCTTCCATGAAGAACATGAGGGCTACCACCTCAACCAATCTGGAAAATGACACACCAAGAAGGTATGCTCACATTTAAAGTGGTGAAAGGCCAGGTTCTCTCAAACTTTAATGCTCATAAGACTTCCTAAATGGGCTTACTTAAAGTGAAGATTCCTGGGCCCCAAACCCAGACATGCTTATTAGCATTATCTTACTAGGGCTTCCCTGGTGGCTCAGTGGTGAAGAATCCGCCTGCCAATTCGGGAGACATGGGTTCCATCTCTGATCTGGGAAGATCCCACATGCCAAGGAGCAGCAAGGCCCGTGAGCCACAGTTATTGAGTCTGTGCTCTAGAGCCCCAGGGCCACAATTACTGAGCCCACGTGCTGCAATTATGGAAGCCTGAGCACCCTAGAACCCGTGCTCCACAACAAGAGAAGCCATCGCAAGGAGAAGCCAGAGAACCACAATAGAGTAGTCCCTGCTCTCTGCAACTAGAGAAAGCCTGAGCAGCAATGAAAACCCAGCACAGCCAAAATTAAATAGGTAAAATTAAAAAAAAAAAAAAAGAGTTGTACTGGGGAATTTCATGGCAATCCAGCAATTAGGACTCTGTGCTTTCACTGCTGAGGTGCTGAGGGCATGGGTTCAGTCCCTGATCAGGGAACTAAGATCCTGCAAGCCGTGTAGTTCAGCCAAAAGAAGAGAGAAATAGAGAAAGAATCCTCCTGAACAGCTGAAATTCATATCAGAAAGTTGTTTGACCACAGGAAATTCCAGAATCCCAGAGAATGGTAGGTTCACGGAGGAATGCTGCAGTTATCAAACACTCTGCTGCAGAAGAGGATATAATGATGGGTTAAGGTGATTGCTATGTACTGGGTAAAAAAGGAGGTAGTGCATTTTTCTGTAGTGTATGTTGATGAAATGTTTAGAAGAAGATTATCAAATAAATATAATAACGTCATTCCATATTTTCACATATTTAATATATGTGTATCTACACAAAATGAATGAAAAACACAAAAATATTCACAGTGGTTATTACTATACCTGACAGGGTTATGGATAATTTTTAAAAATTCTTCTTTCACTTTGATATTTTCTTCTGAATTTTGTACAATTATTATTATGATTTTAATAAAAAATAAAACATTTCAGGAAATAAGCAATCATAAAGAATGGTCTTGAAAGATTAGTCCAACCAGTGATCACTCCTCTGTATAGATGAGGTCTGAGGAGAAGATGCTTTCTCATCTGGGTGATACGTGAACATGGCTCATGCTCAGTGTACTCGCGTGTTGAGTGTAGAGCTGTGGGATCTGGCCACTCCTTCAAGGTGGGGAGCTCCTCAGAGGAGTTTGTGTCCTGGGCACTGAGCCACCTGGGCATTCTGCACCTCATGCCAGGTAACCAGAGAGGGCAGTGCCAAGACCTCAGGTCTGGCCACATGCCAGGCTGCTGGCACCTGAGGAAGGGAGAGGGCACCTCCAGATGACCTGACATCAAAGCCCAGGGAGCCTCGTGCATCACAGGGCCAAGCAGCTCTGAATCCTAAGGGCAGGCTCCTGAGCTGCACTGACAAGGACACCAAGGGAAGGTACCTTGACCCGCCCTTGCTGGACCCACTTGCATCCCTGGGCTCCCAGCCGGCCGGCCGCAGGGTCTCCGCACCTAAAAGAAGAAGAGTGGGATTTACTTCAGCAGGTTTTTGTGAGCCTTCCATGCAATAATTCATGTGAAGCGCTGAGCACTCCCAGATGAGTGAAATGGAGAAAGCTTTGCCAGAAATCCCAGCCCTGTGGTTGACTGAGCACCACTAGCTAAGAGCAGGGAGGGCCAAGCACTGGGCCCAGGCCCTCAGGGCTTGTCCCCACTCGCATCTCTCCCGGAAGGTCACCTGCAGGTCCCAGCATCGACTCCAGTTCCAGCTTTTCTCCTTCTTCTTGGTGTCACCCCTCCTCCTGGGGCAGTTTCGTGGGAAGATGAGCAACCAAGATGATGTGGACGGGACCTCAGGGGCCTTTGCTCCCCTGCCACCCGAAGCAGGTAGCACAGCTCGGGGAGCAAGCACAAGCCCCTCTCCTCCCACAGCTGCGGAACTCAGGGACCACAGGAACCTAAGGCCTCAGGACAAAACAGGTGGAAAAAGAATGGGGAGGAGTTTTGTGAAAATGGTTAAGCCATGTCAACCACTGCAAAACTGCCAGAAAAACTCTAATTTGATGAAAAAGCAGAGCACAACTATTCCTTCTGTTCTGTCTAGTGGAAAGGTGCATGTCCCTCAACAGAACACAAATGAAACGTCAAAGAAGGAAAAAGACACTGCACAGCACTAACGAGAGGCTTCTGAAGGAGGCCCCTCCTGCTGCAGTCACCCATGGGACCCAAGAATTCACACTGCGGGGAAGCCTTGTTCCGGGGTCTTCCACACTGACCTGCGGGCAGCCTGCGCCCCTCCCCAGCCCACCTCCAGCGGGCCTCCAGCCCCAGCTTCACTAGTCTTGCTCTCGCTGCCACAGTCAGGTGTTTCAAGGTGGTCTGAGGGCCCTCAGCAGACAGCATCTGTTTGACATCGGGATCAGAGCAACACCAGCTTCACATGTGTTGGGAAGTGTTCCCCTTTCCCGCAACATCTGTGTCAAGTTGGTCTTCAGTTCAGTTCAGTTCAGTCGCTCAGTCATGTTCAACTCTTTGCGACCCCATGAATCACAGCACGCCAGGCCTCCCTGTCCATCACCAACTCCCGGAGTTCACTCAGACTCACGTCCATCAAGTCAGTGATGCCATCCAGCCATCTCATCCTCTGTCATCCCTTTCTCCTCCTGCATCCCTCCCCGCATCAGAGTCTTTTCCAATGAGTCAACTCTTCGCATGAGGTGGCCAAAGTACTGGAGTTTCAGCTTTAGCATCATTCCTTCCAAAGAAATCCCAGGGCTGATCTCCTTCAGAATGGATTGGTTGGATCTCCTTGCAGTCCAAGGGACTCTCAAGAGTCTTGACTCTCTCCCTTAAACGGATGGGAGAATACAGCAGTGGAGTCATGCAGGCCTAGAGTTGTCCACATGTAATAGGGCATTCCTTCTCTTGTAAAGAGGCCTTTAAGTCCTTCTGAGTGAATGTCCATCCACTTACTTACACAGTGACTAAAATAGAAATTCTTGGAGCTGCAGTGAAGGTATCCATCCCAACAGCATTAGAACAACAATTACAGGTGCTGCTGCTGCTAAGTCGCTTCACTTGTGTCCGACTGTGCAATCCCGTAGACAGCAGCCCACCAGGCTTCCCTGTCCCTGGGATTCTCCAGGCAAGAACAGGTGACATGGGCAGTCTTAAAAATGACTTGAGGATTGGCTGAAAACAGCTACAATTTTAGCACTGTGTAACAGTTTAAAACCCAGATGCCTGGCCAAGAACCATATGAAAAGATGCTCAGCATCTCTAATTACTACTGCTGCTAAGTCACTTCAGTCGTGTCCGACTCTGTGTGATCCCATAGACGGCAGCCCACCAGGCTCCCCCGTCCCTGGGATTCTCCAGGCAAGAACACTGGAGTGGGTTGCTGTTTCCTTTTCCAATGCTTGAAAGTGAAGCATGAAAGGGAAGTCGCTCAGTCGTGTCTCACTCTTCGCGACCCCATGGACTGCAGCCTACTAGGCTCCTCCGTCCATGGGATTTTCCAGGCAAGAGTACTGGAGTGGGGTGCCATCGCCTTCTCCCACTAGGTAAATGAAAATCTGAACCATAATGAGATATTGCTTTAATACTGGAAGGCCACTATTAACCAAAGTCAGATGGAATAAATATGACCTGTGGACCATCTGGGTGCTCTCCCGCTGTCTTTCTCTAGCTATCCCAGAAAAGCTTCCACGTGCATCTGGAGCCCCAGGTTTTACAACAGCCTGGCTCTAGTGGCCAATAGGGCTTACACTTACCCTCCCACAGGGCTGTATATACTTCATTCTTTTAGAAGCTGCTGCCTGAGGGTCTGGCTAAATGGAAAGATAGTCTATGCTCCTGGATTAGAATAATTAATATTGTTAAGATATCCATACTACCCCAAACAATTTACAGATTAAAAGCAATTCCTCCAAAAATTCCAGTAGCACTTTTCACAGAAATAGAAAAATAAAACAGTCCTAAAATTTGTTTGAACCGCAAAAGAACCCCAAGAGCCAAGCAATCTTGAGAAAGAAGGATGAAGCTGGGGGCGTCATACTCCCTGAGTCACCTATCTGTGACAAATTCCACTTGGTCATAATGCATGATTTTTTTATACATTCTTGAATTTTATGGGCTAATATGTGGTAAGTATTTTACATCTATGTTTATGAGAAATATCAGTCTGTTGTTTTTCTTTCTTGTAATGTCTTTGTCTGGTTTGGGTATTAGAGTAACACTGGCCTTACAGAATGAGTTAAGAAGTATTCTCTCTTCTATTTTCTGAAAGAGATTGTATAGCATTTATATATTTTCTTCCTTAAGTGTTTGATAGAATTCACCAGTGAACCCACTGTTGCTTTCTGTTTTAGGTTATTAGTTATTGATTCAATTCCTTGTAATAGACAAAGGTCTATTCAGATCATCTATTTCTTCTTGTGAGTTTTTTCAGAGATTTACTTTTTAAGCATTACTTTTGCATTTCTAGAAGTTAATATATACTTAGTATAAAAATGTGGAAAAATATGGAAAACATAAAAAAGATGGTAATCACAACTCTCTCCCATTACTTTCCAACTTAGAAGAATTTGTAAATTATTTCTTCCCAAAATGTGTATATGTGTGCACATATTTTAAAAACATAATTGAATTAATTTATAATATTTTGTCCCTCCTTTTGATCCAACCAGTCAATTCTAAAGGAAATCAACCCTGAATATTCATTGGAAAGACTGAAGCTGAATATTCATTGGAAGGACTGAAGCTTCAGCTTCACCTGAAGCTCCAATACTTTGGCCATCTGATGTAAAGAGCTGACTCATTGGAAAAGACCCTGATGCTGGGAAAAACTGAGGGCAAGAGGAGAAGGGGGCTACAGAAGATGAGATGGTTGGATGGCATCACTGACTTTCAATGGACACGAGTTTGAGGAAACTCAGGGAGATAGTGCTGGACAGAGAAGCCTGGCGTGATGCAGTCCATGGGCTTGCAGAGTTGGGACATGACTTAGTGACTGAACAACGATTCTTCCTTTAAAAATGACATTCTATTATTATTGTAGTTTCAGTCATTAACACCTCTTAATAAATATTTTCTAGATTAGAAATGTTGTTATATAACATCCCAGTGTTTTTTTTCCTCATCTGTAAAATAAATTTAATAATTTACACATATCATAGGACACTTGTGAAAAATAAATGATAATGCATGAAAAATGTAAAAGTGCTTGGTATGTAGATTGTTAAAAATTGGCCATAAATTCCTCCATCCTATGTGCATGCCCCTTTGTATTGTGTCTCAGCTATAACTGGCCAGGAAGTGAAGTCTATTTCTCTGTTTCTTGATTCTTGGCATGGCTTTGTGACTTGCTTTGTCCAATAGCATGTGGCAAAAATGAAGTTGTGTAACTAATGAGTCAAGTGCTTAAGCTTCTGTTCTGACTCTACTGGTACTCCAGGACCACGATGGGAAAGACACATGGCTCAAACAACAGCTAGAGCCATCAGCTAGACAGAGAGAGACGCGAAGTACCTCAGACCACCTACCCCACTTCCCCCAAGATGAGCTATCAGATAACCACAATTACATGAGCGAAACCAGGTAAGACCAGAACTGCCTAGCTGAGGCCAGTCCAAATAGAATGGTTGTCTTAAGCGTCCATGTTTTCAGGTGGTTGTTACACAGCAATAAAAAGATAACTGATACAGTAATCATTAAATACTATTATTACTACTGCCACATAAATCTAAAAGGTGAGAATATGATACTGAGATACTTATCTCAACACTTTAAAATGTCTTTAATCATTTAACCCATATTTTACTGTCTGATATATGTAAAGCAAAGCCTTAATTTTTATTCATGCCATTGTGGACATCAATATCACAAATAAATCTGTTCACATACATTTCCCAATCCTAAAGAAGCAACATATTATTGCACATTAACATGTGGAATCTTTTTTTTAAAATACATAGTTTAAAAACTTTGTTATTCTTAGTTCCTTGACCAGGGATTGAACCTACAGTGGAATTAAATAGATTGTACAGTAGATTGAATCTACAGTGGAAATGTGGCATATTAACCACAAGACCACCAGGCAAGTCCCCTCGTCACATGCAACCTTAGAATCAGAATCAGAAGAGCCACCCCAAGTCCCTCCCAAAAGACACTCCTTACAGATTTTAGTTAAATAACTAAACAAAATAATTTCTGTAGCAATTTTTAAAAAAGAAAAAACTGAATAAGCATACTCTCAGTATTTTGCATGATTGAAGATTAGTACTCCACCTCTCTCACCCTCGCCGTGCTGTGTGGCTTGCGGGATCTAAGTTCCTAGATTAGGTATTGAACCTGGCCAAGGCATTGAAAGCGCCAACTTCTAGCCACTGGATTGTCAGAGAATTCCTAGGATTAGTACATTTTTATTTGAATGTGCATGGTAGTGGATTGGCAAAAATATATAATTAAGTAATAATGGCAGCAATGCTATTTTTTTTCATGAAGTTTTCACGAAAACTTTCATGAAATCAGCTACCCTTGAGCAACAGAGGGAGCTGACAGAAAATTAGCCTCTTATTTTGCATCCCCCTTGACTCACTGCAAAAGGAAACAGAGTGGACAAGATGATGGTGGTGATTTCCCTGGCTTACATTTGTTGAGTGCAGACATTATGCCAACTATTTTAGATGCACTTATTCTTCATAACAGGTTATTTGGTATTTTGTTATCCTAATATAGATTACTTAATGGCAGATAGATGGGGAAAAGTGGAACGTGGCAGATTTTATTTTCTCGGACTCCAAAATCACTGTGGACAGTGACTGCAATCATGAGATTAAAAGATAATTTCTCCTTGGAAGGAAAGCTATGACAAACCTAGACAGCATATTAAAAAGCAGAGACATCACTTTGACAACAAAGGTCTGTATAGTCAAAACTGTGGTTTTTCCAGTAGTTGTGTACAGATATGAGAGTTGGACCATAAAGAAGACTGAGCAATGAAAAACTGATGCTTTCAAACTGTGGTTGCTGGAGAAGACTCTTGAGAGTCTCTTGGACTGCAAGGAGATCAAACCAGTCACTCCTAAAGGAAATCAACCCTGAATATTCCATTGTAATGACTGATGCTGAAGTTGAAGCTCCAATACTCTGGAAACCTGATGCAAAGAACTGACTCACTGGAAAAGACTCTGATGCTGGGAAAGATTGAGGACAGGAGGAGAAGGGGACGGCAGAGGATGAGATGATTGGAAGGCATCAATGAACATGAGTTTGCGCAAAGTCTGGGACATAGTGAAGGACAGGAAAGCCTGGCGTGCTACGTACAGTCCATGCAGTTGCAGAAAGTCAGACACAACTTAGTGACTGAACAACAAAAACAATACAGATCCGGAATCTGTGAGTCAGAGCAGTTAAGTGATTCAAGATTAACCAGCTAGCAAGTGACTACTAAAGTTTAAGATCTATCTAACTTCAAAGACTTAATCTTTTTTACCGTAAATTAAGCTTTTTAAGTTGCCTTCTACAACTTGCTTCTAAGTTGTAGACACTCTGGAGACTCTTCAGGGATAGGGTATCTGTTTAAAAATAATTTTCAGTCTAATCATTTAAATGCTTAAAATAGGGGGTCACTTTAAAAGTGAGAGATATTTAAAATCTCTGAAAAACAAATATGACTTATTCAGTCCCACTGGCTTAAAACGTACCATAAATGAGATGGTTCTGAGAACCAGAAAAGGGGTTAATAAGCAGATTCCCAAACCCCACATCTCAGAGTGTGCTGTAGTATCAGTGGCCTTGAAAAATGCTACCAGCTGTAATGTGAAGAATGACTAGAGATGATGAAATAAGACCACTTAGGAATATCAGGACTGGCTCATGGCAGCACTGCCTGTAGTGCTAATGCCAAGCTGGCATGTATGCTCATTTGTAAACAATATAGTTTTTAGGGCAATATAAAACAACCTATCTTCTCGGTAATAATTATACCAGCTCTAGGCTAAATTCTTCTTGGAATGGTTCAGTTCAGTTCAGTTCAGTCGCTTAGTCATGTCTGACTCTTTGCGACCCCATGAATCGCAGCACACTAGGCTTCCCTGTCCATCACCAACTCCTGGAGTTCACTCAAACTCACATCCATCGAGTCGGTGATGCCATCCAGCCATCTCACCCTCTGTCATCCCCTTCTCCTCCTGCCCCCAATCCCTCCCA
Source organism: Redunca redunca (assembly GCA_006410935.1). NCBI lineage: Eukaryota > Metazoa > Chordata > Mammalia > Artiodactyla > Bovidae > Redunca > Redunca redunca. Next base: position 28,214 of record SJYQ01008520.1, read on the forward strand.
GCATCAGGGTCTTTTCCAATGAGTCAACTCTTAGCACGAGGTGGCCAAAGTACTGGAGTTTCAGCTTTAGCATCATTCCTTCCAAAGAAATCCCAGGGCTGATCTCCTTCAGAATGGACTGGTTGGATCTCCTTGCAGTCCAAGGGACTCTCAAGAGTCTTCTTCAACACCACAGTTCAAAAGCATCAGTTCTTCAGCGCTCAGCTTTCTTCACAGTCCACCTCTCACATCCATACATGACCACAGGAAAAACCATAGCGTTGACTAGACGGACCTTTGTTGGCAAAGTAATCTCTCTGCTTTTCAATATACTATCTAGGTTGGTCCTAACTTTCCTTCCGAGGAGTAAGCGTCTTTTAATTTCATGGCTGCAATCACCATCTGCAGTGATTTTGGAGCCCGCCAAAATAAAGTCTGACACTGTTTTCACTGTTTCCCCATCTATTTCCCGTGAAGCTGCCATGATCTTCGTTTTCTGAATGTTGAGCTTTAAGCCAACCTTTTCACTCTCCTCTTTCACTTTGATCAAGAGACTTTTTAGTTCCTCTTCACTTTCTGCCATAAGGGTGGTGTCATCTGCATATCTGAGGTGATTGATATTTATTGATATTTCTCCTGGCAATCTTGATTCCAGCTTGTGCTTTTTCCAGCCCAGAGTTTCTCATGATGTACTCTGCATATAAGTTAAATAAGCAGGGTGACAATATACAGCCTTGATGTACTCCTTTTCCTATTTGGAACCAGTCTGTTGTCATGTATTTTATCTATTCCTGGAAACAAGCAGATGCTTTACCGAGAGTGTTTACATACACAATATTTTGAAACAGAACCCTTAAAATAAACATTATGCTTATAAATTCCATACATCTGGTCTCCCACAGATACACCTGAAGGAAAAATTTGATAAGGTTTAATAATGCCCCCAGAGAGATTCAAATTTATAATCCACAACATCTATCAAGTCAGAAAATTCTATAAAAAATATATTCCATCAAATCTTTTCCATTAACGTTTTGTACATATTCATGAATACCTATTTTCCTGCTGTCAGAGCTGTCCTTCTTAATCTCAACAGCAGAAATAGCCGAGGAGCTATAGTCACTAAGAAGTATTTTGTAAAACTTCACATTACATATTTCTGACTTTAACTAGGATAATTTACCTTTCTTTCAATTCAAAATGCTGGAATATGTTAAAAGAAAGAGGGAGAAAAGAGTGAAGACACCTTGATTACCTTGACACCTTGATTTTCACATACCTCAAATGTCAACTCTTTAAAAAAGTTTTATTGTGGTAAAATATACATAAAACATGATTTTAACTATTTTTAGATGTATAATTCAGTGACAGTAAGTGTATTCAAAATGTTATGTAATCATCACCACTGTACATTTCCAGAAATTTTCATTGTCCCAAACAGAAAATCTGTACACGATAAGTAATAACTCCCCATTCCCGTCTCCTTCCAGGCCCAGGCAACCCCTATATTTTACTTTTTCTACCTATGAAGTTGCCAATTCTATGTCCCTCATATAAGTGGAATCATACAATATTTGCTCTTTTATGTCTGGCTTATTTCATTGGGCATAATGTTTTTAAGGTTCATCCCTATGGTGGCAAGTACTAGTACATCATTCCTTTTGGGGGCAGAATAATATTCCATAGTATTTATATCCATTCATCTGTCAACAGACACTTAGTTGTTTCCATTTTGACTATGGTGAACAATGCTGCTATGAACATTGGTGTTCAAACACCCATTTCAGTCCCTGCTTTCAATCTTTTGGGTATACACCTAGAAGTGTAACACTCATTTGAGTAAATTCTAAAGAGAAAGAGAAAGGATACATAAACTTTAATATTATAACATGTGTTCAGATCTGGACCTTGAAGGCCAAGTTAGGTAGATTAAGGGATGCCTGAAGAGCTACCTTAAATGTTCTATAATAACATTGCAGTTCCACTGACTCAAGGTATTGATAAATTCTGTTTTGATGAGACCTTGTTATTTGGAAAGGTCCAAAATGAGAGCTTGTATCTAAATCTACCCATATCACCAATTAAAGGTTGTGAGTTTCTTCCAGTTTCAATGTTTTCCATTCATTTCAAGGCTTCATGTTATTTCACTCTATACTCTTGACATTCAGATTGTTTCTAGTTATTATGAATAAAGATGTTAAAATAACATTATTCAGCACATTGCATGGTGATCAGGTGTAAGTTTCCCTGGGTACAGTGGATGGGAGTCCACCTACCTAGTTTCCCTAGGGTATACTAATAGGAGTGGAATACATGCCTCTTGAACTATGGTGTTGGAGAAGACTCTTGAGCGTCCCTTGGACTGTAAGGAGATCCAACCAGTCCATTCTGAAGGAGATCAGCCCTGGGATTTCTTTGGAAGGAATGATGCTAAAGCTGAAACTCCAGTACTTTGGCCAACTCTTGCAAAGAGTTGACTCATTGGAAAAGACTGTGATGCTGAGAGGGATTGGGGGCAGGAGGAGAAGGGGATGACAGAGGATGAGATGGCTGGATGGCATCACTGACTTGATGGACGTGAATCTGAGTGAACTCCGGGAGTTGGTGATGGACAGGGAGGCCTGGCGTGCTGCGATTCATGGGGTTGCAAAGAGTTGGACACGACTGAGCTACTGAACTGAACTGAACATGCCTCTTAAGGTATTCACATATCCAATCTTTCTAGGTAATACTGGTTTTTCCAAAGTGGATGGCAGTAGTCCATAATAATTCCCTTTTCACCATATACTTGCTAGCACTTGGTCATCAGACTTTTCCATTCTGGCCAATCTAGTCGAGTTGAAATGTTATTTCATTGTGGTTTAAATGTGCATTATAATTATTTATGAGGCTGGGCATTTTTTCCATGTTTATATGTAATTTGTATTTTCTCTATGAAACGCCGATCATGTCTTTCCTCACTTTTCTATTGGATTGTCTTTGTTATTGATTTACAGGCATTATTTTTTTAATTTAAAAATAGCAAGAAATAACATTCATAGACAACAGTATGTACAACATGAATGCACTATTTAAAGAATAATTTAAAATCAAAGAGCTGTGTAACCACCAGTAGGTCAAAAAATAGGTTGCCAACAGTCTAGAAGTACCTCCTTTGCCCCTCCCTGATTACAGTCCCCTTCTTTGCTCAGAGGTAATTACCAGTCAGACTTTTGTGATAATTATTTCACTGCTTTTCTTTTTATAGTTAAATCACCTGGAAATGCATCCTGAACAATATAGTCCAGTACTGCCTGCCTTGGGATGTTATAAAAATGGATTCACACAGTAAATATTCCTTTGTCTTTTGCTTCTTACACCCAGCACCATGTTTGTGAATTTCATACTATTTCATGTAGTTATCGGTTGGCCATAAAGTTCTTTTGGTTTTAAAGTAAAAATAAAAGACATATTTTTCCATTTTTACCAAGAACTTTAGTGAACAATGTATTCACCATTTTGTTCCACTATCTTCTGCCATTTTTCAGGCAACTTCATAATTCCATCTTCCCAAAATATTTTATCTTTTCAAGCAAAGAACTGTTCCAGGTGCCTTTTACAATCTTTCAGGAAGTTGAAATTTTTTCCATTAAGAGAATTTTGCAAAGACCAAAATAAATATAAATCTGTAGGTGCCATGTCTGGTGAATACAGCTGATAAATCAGAACCTCCCAGCCAAGCTATAACAGTTTTTGCCTGTCATCAAAGAAACACTCAGTTTTGCATTATGCTGATGGAAGAGTATGCATTTTCTGTTGACTAATTCTGATGCATTTTGTCCAGTGCTGCTTTCAATTGGTCTGATTGGGATCAGTACTTGTTGGCACTAATTGCTTGGTTTTCCAAGGAAAGAGCTCATAATAGAGGACTCCCTTCCAATCCCACCGTATACATATCACCTCTGGATGAAGACTGGCCTTTGGTGTGGTTGGTGGTGGCTCATCTTCTGTGCCACAAGATCTCTTCTGTTCCACATTCAGCCAAGGTTTTTGTGGCTTAACTTATGGGGAACCTGAACATCAAAGCAGTTAACATAATCAAGCTTGATTGTTCTCAATTAATGTCTCCATCTCAATCAATGTCAACTGGTCTACCTGACCATGGAGCATTGTACAGAGAGAAATCTCCTGCAAGAAACTTTGCAAACCACTTCTTTTTAAAAATCAAAAAAAATAATTTTTTTTCTGGCCATATTATGTGGCAAGTGGGACCTTAGTTTTCTGGACAGGACTGAACCCACATCCTCTGCACTGGGAGAGTGTAGTCTTTACCACTGGACCACCAGGGAAATCCTGGAAACCTCTTTTGACATGTTTGATCAGTTACAACACCTTCTCCATACACTGCACAAATCTTTTTTTGTGAGTGTATTTTATTTGTGTTTTTACCTTTCTTGAAATAAGAAAGTGAAAGTGAGGTCGCTCAGTTGTGTCCGACTCTTTGCAACCCCATAGGCTGGAGACTACCAGGGTCCTCTGTCCATGGGATTTTCTAGGCAATAGATCTGGAGTGGATTGCCACTTCCTTCTCCAGGGAATCTTCCCAACCCAGGGCTCAAACCCGGGTCTCCCGAATTGTAGACAGACGCTTTACCGTCTGAGCCAAAAGGAAAGCATCCTTCCATCTTTAGGTAGACCAGTTGAAGTTGACAGAGATCCAGAGATGGAGACATTAGCTGAGAATAACCAAGCTTGGTTATATTAATGGGGCATGTTAATAGTTTTAAAATGGCTACACAAAAATTCACCATTTTAAAGTTCTGTTTAAAAAAACATGCTGATATGACAACATAATCTAACAAAACTGTTTCAAACGAAGTAAAGACAACTAAGTGCTACTAGAGCCACCTTACAGAAAACACCTAACAAACTTTTGGCCCAACCCAATAGTGTGTTTCTTTTGGTTGCAGTATGACATCTACTGCTTTTGGGAATTCTGTTGCTGCCTGGCCTACTACAACTCAGTGAAGTATTCGAGCCTTGGACACTTGGGTGGTTTCAGACTTTCGTTCTCATGAAAAACCGGCCAGGATTATTCCTGTAACATCTGAGGATGTCCTTGAGCCAGCTTTTCTCTAGAGTACACACCATAGAACGGAACTGTTAATTCTGAAGTACAGGCACCTTCACTGTTACCATACGACCCTCTGCCCAGGGCGGGTGCCCAGTCTATACCGCTGGCTGCCAGCCTCAGAGAATCCCCTGTCTACCCACAAAACAGGTCACGTGTCT
>SJYQ01008521.1:0-21645 GCA_006410935.1 Redunca redunca
CCTCCGGGTTGTCACAGAGCACCTGCTTTGGGTGCCCTGGCCCTGCCTCATACTTCAAACTCACATTGGCTATTTATTTTACATATGGTAATGTATATGTTTCAATGCTGTTCTCTCAAATCATCCCACCCTCTCTTTCTCCCACTGAGTCCAAAAGTTTGTTCTTTACATCTGTGTTTCCTTTGCTGCCTTGCACGTAGGATCATCAATACCATCTTTCTAGATTCCACATGTATGTGTTACTATACAGTATTTGTCTTTCTCTTTCTGACTTACTTCACTCTGTATAATAAACTCAAGGTTCATCCACCTCATTGAAACTGACTCAAATGCATTCCTTTTATAGCTGAGTAATACTTCATTGTTTATATAATTTCTTTTTTTTTAATTTTAAAAGTTTAATTTTTAAAAATTTTATTGAAGTAAAGTTGATTTACAATGTTGTGTACTTCCATGCTTATAGAATTTCATGTATATGTTGGAAATGTTTGAAATCTGCATTTTTGCACTTTTTTTTAAAGTGATAGGTTTTTAGAAAGCACTTTATTGAATAAAGTGAGATTCAACCAGTCAAGGAGATCTAACCAGTCAATCCTAAAGGAAGTCAGTCCTGAATATTCCTTGGAAGGATTGATACTGAAGCTGAAGCTCCAATACGTTGGCCATCTGATGCGAAGAACTGACTCATGAAAAGACTCTGATGCTAGGAAAGATTGAAGGCGGGAGAAGAAGGGGACGACAGAGAATGAGATGATGGGATGGAATCACCCATTTGATGGACATGAGTTTGAGTAAGCTCTTGGATTCGGTGGTGGACAGGCAAGCCTGGCATGCTGCAGTCCAAGGGGTCACAAAGAGTTGGACAGGTCTGAGCGACTGAACTGAACTGAACTTACTGAATAAAAGGAGCAAAATATAATTAATTTCAGTCCCATTGTTATCGTTGTTAGTCACTCAGTCGTGTCCGACTCTCTGTGAGCCCAGAGCTTCCCTGGTAGCACAAGTGGTAAAGAATCTGCCTGCAATGCTGGAGACCTGAGTTGGATCCCTGGGTCTGGAAGATCCCCTAGAGAAAGGAATGACTGCCTACTCTAGTGTTATTGCCTGGAGAATTCCATTAGATAGAGAAGCAAGGTGGGCTACAGTCCACGGAGTCAGAAAGAGTTGGGCATGACTGAAGAACTAACGATTTTAGTTCCATAGGCAAGAACAAGGTATGAGTTTTGGAGATGAAGGTAAGGAATGCGGATTAAAGGGAAACAGCGCTGATGGTCTTAGAGGGAAGGACCACGTTTGAAACTGGCTTCACAGCGACCCCTGGTGGACGAAAATGTAAGGACGCCAAGGACTGACTGACAGACAGCCCTGACACTTGCTGAACCGGGAAATATAAAATGGGAGCCAGAAAGAAGAAAGGTATCATGACAGGTAAGACAATGCTGCAAGAAGGCTAGGAAATAGAGATTCAGAGCCCTCTTACTTAAACAAGGACATTTCCAAGAAGTGCCAAAAACTATCCTTTGAAGTGAGACGAGTTATTTTAGGTATTAACTTGTGGAAGCTTTGACTGGTAAAAAAAAATATTATTATTATTTTTTTTTTTGCAAAATTTCTTCTCTAACTCAGGGTACATTTTTTTTAACTTATTTTATATTGGTTTTATGTGTGAAGCCCCATGCTAATGCACCTAGAATTTTTCACGTTGAATGAGCTTCAAATATTCTGTAGACTCCTACTCTATAATTAAGTGTGGTTTAAAAAGCAACATACATACTCATGCTCATAGCTTGTGTTTAACATGTCATTATCATTGGTTGTCACTGGCAGTTAGTCCTTTTTATTAGATATTAATATTCCCAGCCTTTAAAGTATTACAAGTCTTTAGCTTAAGAATGATAAAGAGAAGAGAGCTTAGATCATTTGGCTTTGCCTACCAAGACTTCGGTTGAATTTAAGCTGAAGAACTATGCAGTTTTGGTGTTGGCTGTTTTCCAGGCTACTGATAGCTCAGGTAAACTCCAAATTCATCTTACAATATGAAGCCAGATTACTCAATGAAATTTTAATTTTTAAAAAATTTAGACTGAGATGCTGTCAAATGTTGGTTAACATCATCTGAACAAAGCAACCATTAAAAAAAATGAGGCAAATGGAGGAAATTTGCATACTGACTGGATAATTTATATTAAGGAATTATTATTAAGTTTTATATGAGATGATAGTATTGTGTTTCAGTTCAGTTCAGTTCAGTCACTCAGTCGTATCCGACTCTTTGTGACCCCATTGAGTATTGTGTTTATGTATTTTTAAAATTCATTATTTTTTGGAGATATAAATGGGAGGGCAATGGATAGTAGTTTAAATGAAACAACATTGGCCATGTAATGATAATTGTTGAATCTGAGCATGGTTTATATGGGCGTTCATTCATACTCCTACTTTTTTGTTTGAACTGTTTTTCATACTAAACCATAAAAATTTGATCAGACCTTTTGCTTCTATTTGTGAATTTTAAAAAGACCAGGCTATCCCAGAACAGTTCTAACCCTTCACAGTTTATCTTTACACAAAGTGTAATACCAGTAGGAAATCAAGTCTGTAGCTACCACAATGCTTTTCAAATGCATTTTCCACCTCTTAAAACTTTTATATATCATGCCATCTGTGAATTTCATGATGACCTTACCGACCCCACCAGGATACTACCAGTAGAGGCAGAGGTTATGGGGAAGTCAGATCTGAATGAACTCAAAACATATTTATATGCTCCTGGTAAGTTAGGAGGATGGTCCAGATTGATTAAAAGTCAAGTAAGGATTTTGCTGATACCAGTGGACTGGGTGATCTAAGAATAAACAGATACCCCAGAAACTGGAAGTGAGAAGGCAGTACAGCATAATGAAAATTTGAACTTAAGTCAATCATAGATTCATATCTTGATTCAATCAATTGCTAGATGTGATCTTACTATATGTTACAGAGCATCAGTTAACTCATATGGTAGTCCATATAATAGGGGACTGTTGGGGATTAAATAAAATATGTGAATGTGAGGAAAGTATTAACACAGCAGGTCTGGTTGTTTGGTCCTTGTACGCCAAGGGAACTGGAAACCATGATTTGACTATTGGTCAACCCTGGGGGAATGTTCTATTGTTAATTGATTGATGATCATGTTTTGTTCACATGATTGCTTTGCACAAACATCAACATCGATAATGTGCATCTGGTGTCATTGTTGGGATCCTGAGTTTCACTTGCCATGTCTGGTCATGGAGCATGACGTACCTATGGGACCTGTTCTCAATAAAAGCCTCGGATGCTGAGGCTTCCCTGGGCAGAGCCATGTTGCACACATGCCTCTAGTTTATTGCTAGAGAAGAGAGCACGTCCTAGGTGGCCCCAGAGGGACAAGTACTCAAAAGCGCATACCCAACCTCTCTGATTCACCCGAAAAGACGTCTTTTTCCTGTTGCCCTTGGTTTGTATATTTTTGCTCTAATAAACCTCAGCCATGACTATAATCTGCTTTTGAGTCTTGTGAGTCCTCTTGCTAAATCAGTAAAATTGAGGGGAGGGTGGCCTTCAGATATCCCGGACATAAAAGGACTAGTACAATGTCTGGCAAGTAGTACACATCCAATATATGCTAGCTATGGAATTTAACTGATCCTGCTGGATGTGACAGGGGACGGACCTCATTGTATTAGAATATAGGCTGGGACTCCAGGATTTTGTCTGTTTTTCTGAACCATGCTCTTGGAAGTGGGCAGGGATAACCTCTCATCAGTGAGGAAGTTAGAAAATATAACTCCAAGGTTTTCCCCCGGCCTCCCAGCCCTCCTGATTCTAAGTAAGAAGGTACCCTGTGAAGAAAATGGGTAGATATCCGACCTCTATCTGGACCATTCGGAGAATGCACAACAGGGCAAACTCTTTTTATCAATTTGAAGGGTAACAAAAAGAATCAAAAACCTTGAGAGTGGGGGCTGGAGCCTGGACCCTTACTTTGGTAGCAGTCATCAGAGGCAGTGGTATTAGAAATGAGTATTGGGACTTCCCTGGTGGTCCAGTGGCTAAAACTCCACACTCTCAATGCAGGGGGCCTGGGTTCTATCCCTGGTCAGAGAATCACATGCTGCAGCCAAGAGTTTGCATGCCACAACTAAGAACTGGCATGGTCAAATAAATATTTTTTTAAAAAGGAAATGACTATCAGGAATTTCCACAATGCAGCCAGAACCAAGCACACAGAGCCATTTCTGCCACACACTAGGCACCACAGAAAGATAGTCTAAAACTGTGAGGACACTATGTCAAAATTTAAAAAAATAGTTGGGTTGAGACTTCAGTTGAGGGCTAATCCAAGGGAAAGAGGAGCCCAGGGTACCCATCTTGCAATACCTTTCTATATTTGTGTGTGTGTGTGTGTGTGTGTGTGTGTGTGTGTGTGTGACTATGGTTCCCATTTAACCGTGTACCTGAGTCCAACTCTTTTCGACCCCATCGACTGTAGCCCTTCAGTCTCCTCTGTCCATGGACGTTCCCAGGCAAGAGTACTGGAGTGGGTTGCTATTTCCTCCTCCAAAGGATCTTCCTGACTCAGGGATCAAACCCACATCTCTTCCATTGGCAGCTGGATTCTTTACCACTGCACCAGTTGGGAAGCCCATCCAAGTGACCAGATCTATGTTGTTGTTGTTCAGTCAAGTCGTGTCCAACTCTTTGCGACCCCATGGACTGCAGCATGCCGGGTTTCCCTGTCCCTCACCATCTCCCAGAATTTGCCCAAGTAGATCTAAGATACCTCCCAAAGAGATTTATACCTCTAAAATACAATAATAATTATGACAAAATCAGTTATGTCACACATTTATTTACTATTTTTCAAGTAAATTGCCTTGAGATGGATATAAGTCTAATCTCAACAGTGATACCAAGTGGAGTTTTCCTCTACCAGGTTCTTAAATATGGTGAGCATATAATAATTCATAGAAATTTGCTTCTTCTGCATGAGTGGTCTTTTTATTTTTGATCCCTTAATTATTTCGGGAGTCTTTATAGATGTCTTCCTTGCATTTTATATCGCACAATATAGTCACCTCCTTGTCACTCTCACCATCACTGTTATATGTTGTGATATCACTGTCACTCATGTTGCCATACAGTGCGTTGTATTTGGGTTGTTTCTTTTTATATGACTTGTAAAAGTGCTTCAATTCACGTGAAAAAAGTGGACCTGGAACATGCTTTATATTTGCTTCTGAAATGTGAGTGATGAATGGCTCAGAAACAGCTGTGCAAACAAGGCATTTTTCCTTGTAGTATCGACAAAACTTCGCTGGTTGAGGCCTAGATAATATTTCTGCCCTACCTGCATTAGCTGGGCATTTTAGTTTAAGATATCTCTGGCGTTTGGTCAGTTTATCTACACTTGATTGGTCAGGGAAGCTTTGATCCTTTGGATAGGGTAGAGGAGTTTTTGTTGGCTTGACCCAACACTGTAGACTTGATGACCAAGTTGGCTTGATGACCTTCTTTGGATAGGATGGACTGACCCGATCGACTAGCTTATGGGCATGAGCCTGCCTATGTGCCTTTTTTGGACTGCGTGTTCTATGCAACTTTTCCTGGCAGGGTGATCCTAACACTTTTTTGGGAGCTGATGGCTTGGATGTTTTCCTTTGACTCGAGGGCCTGACTAACTTTTCTGCACTTGAAGGAACTTTTCGTGGACTTGAGGGCCCAGATGACTTATCTCTTCTGGATACCACGGATTGTTTTTCTGGATCGCCCGGACCAGCAGTCAGTGACTTGCAATCAGTTAATGATATTTTAGATGACCTGGATGCCTTGATGGTGATATCTTCTTTCTTGACCCTGAAAATACAGAGGACTTGCAATATGACAATTTCAATCAGAAGAGTAAAATTGCTGTTACCAGAAAATATGGGCTATTGTGTCAATTTAGACTTCTGGTCTTTTTTTGGCTCTAGCAGGAAAATTGAACACAGTAAGAACTGGAGTGTGGTGAAAACTATGACTCAGGTTACAGATTTGAACCATGTTGAATGCTTTTTCTTTTTCTTAATTTTGCTGTTTCAACCACAGTGGATAACCATATAGTCTATATATGCAATAACACAAACTTGTCTCAAATCTACTGTTGAGAGGGAGAGAATTTATCTATTCCAGAAATTAAACTTTTTATAAAAACGCTACAACTTGATATGCAACTGAGGCACAAATGTCACAACCTGTCACATAAAAAAGTCTTTAGACCAAATTCATTGTTTTCCTATCCTATTTACTAACATCAAGTTTTGTAACCATACATGTAATCCTCACAAGATTACTCTAAAACTGAAGGAATAGAACAGGGGTATATTTCAGTCACCAGTCCTTGGACTGGGAAATTTTTAGAGACCCAGTATATCAAGTGCCAGCCTAATCCTCCTATATTAAAGGCAGGGACTAGAATCACTGAACACAGTTAAAAATTGTTCATGTTATTACATCTCAAAATGATAGATTATCCAAAATGTGTTACTATCTTTGGAATGCAGAGACCCAACTCCTTCTCCCCTGAGAAGATTTTGATTCTGTCTTATTTAGATAGTCATCCCCTCTTTTCATAGACTCAACTTACAGTGAAATTAGCAGCCTGGGGCTCAACTGAACCCTGAATAGGAGATAATTTTGGCTAAAGTTGATAATGTACTTGAGATAATTTAAGAGCTTCATTTAAGTGAACATATGCAACCCACAAGATGTTGGTAGCTCTTCTGAAGTCTAAAGTTAATGTTAAGTAACAAAACAACAGTGAACCAGCTTGTGTGTGTGTGCACATGCGTGTGCAGGTACAGTCGCTCATGCGAGTGCGCACCCACCTCCTCCCTTCACCCCTACACCCCGCCACTTTGTATTTTTAGTTCAAAGGTGTAAGACTCAATGTTGTTGCTTTGGGGACTTTCTCGGTCTCACAGTTATAGAGTATAGTGAAGAACGCGCGCCTCCCCTCAACCTTGTACTTTTATTCAAAGGTGTAAGACTTACTTGGCTGCTTTATGGGCTTCCTCACTATCACAGCTATAGTGAAGAAAGCAGGAACACGTGACAATATAGCCAGTGATGAGGGTACCAATTACAATAACGAGTAGACGTCGCTTTAATTCCTCCAGTTTGGTCTGCTTGAATTCAGCACGTGTAGTTACTGTGAAAGAAAATGTATCATCAGAACATGTGCTTGGTAACCAAGTTTGCTTCCATTTTGATGGGGGTTTGTTACTGTAGATCCAAGTCAAATCTCATCATCAATTATTTCTTTAAGCATGATAAGTGTCCACTGTCATTTTCCTCCCTCTGTCACCTCCCCAGCCCAGCCACAGTCTACAAGCCACATCTGGGAGCTGTCTTTGGCTAATTAGTATAATTACCTAGGTTATCTCACATCGTGGCTTGTTCAACCCATTACCTAGGTATTTGAATGTGTGAATGCACTTGAGTGTTGATGTGTGTGTGAATGTGTATGGTGGGAAAAGGGATGGGACAAGAAAACACGGTTCTTGAAACCTGCTATGTGTTAGGTACCATGCTAGATTCAGTCACAAAAAATTTTCTGGTATGGCTGGTGGGGGAACGGCAGTCGTATGGCTGTACTCTTCGTGTTTCTATGTTTGGAATTTTTACACAGAAGTAAAACTTTCAGATGTTGTCCTAGAAACTAGCTTGTCTAATTAAGTACTTGAATATATTTAAAACAATAGATCATAATTTCTAGGTTTTATGGTTAGGGACATACCTGCAGTAGTAGATCCATTGCTTTCATTTCTATCTAAACAACTATTTGTCCAAATTGATAAAAGGAGGACATAAATGAAGAGGTTCATGTCCAGGACCTTGTTATCCTGTTTCCTCTCCCAGGGAAACTGCTGGATTTAACATGACTGAGCTTGTTTTATGGGCCTATGACTTCATAATCATTCTATGTCATATCCTGACAGCATAATCTCACCATGGTGACACATGAGCTCCTGGGTACAAATATTATGAAAAGACTTTTAATCCTTTATTTCTCCATTACATCAAATATTCTATCAAATTTGAATCAAAAAGTTTGAATCAAAAAGTTTGAGGCACAGAAGGCAGAGAAAATGAGTTAGCTCTAGATACTGAAGAACTATTTTTCTTTATTAAATGTTAAGGAGGCACCCTACAGCCCTATAGTAGTTCTTATGTGTTTTAGAGGTTAAATCATCCTGGGATATAAGTTTGTAAGAATTTTTCTTACTAAAATTAAGATTTTGAATATCCCTCAAGCTTTTTATTGAGCTGCTTTTAATGGGTACCACTAAAGACTTTCTGGCTAGTGAGTGACATGATGAGATCTCCATTTTAGAAAAACCCCTCTGACTCTTGTATGGGAACTAGATTGCTGGGGTTAAAGTAATTTAGACAATTAGAAGGCTGTTGTGTAGGTCCACCTGATAGAGGATGGTGGCTTGAAGCAGAGTAGTAAAAGATGGAGCGTAATCAATGCATTGGGGGAGTATTTTGATGTGGGTAGGACTTGAGGAAGGGCAGGCCATAGGGCATGAAGGAGAGAGAGATAGCAAGGATGATTCATTGCTTCAGCAAAAGCATCTTGGAGATCTATGTGACAGGAAGCTTTGTGTTAAGTATGAGCATTCAGACAGTCACAGTCCCTGCCTTAAGATTTGGAAATCTAAAGGGAGAGACAGACACGTAAATAACCAATCACTAGGCTATGTAATGGGGCTTCCCTGGTAGCTCAGCTGGTGAAGAATCTGCCTGTAATGCAGCAGAACCAGGTTTGATTCCTGGGTCAGGAAGATCCCCTGGAGAAGGGATAGGCTACCCTTTCCAGTATGCTTGGGCTTCCCAGGTGGCTCAGACAGTAAAGAATCCACCTGTAACGTGGGAGACCTGGGTTCAATCCCTGGGTTGGGAAGATCCCCTGGAGGAGGACATGGAAACCCATTCCAGTATTCTTGCCTGGAGAATCCTCATGGACAGAGGAGCCTGGCGGGCTGCAGTCCGTGGAGTTGCAGAGTGAGACATGACTGAGCAACTAAGCAGCAGCACAGCAGAGCACAGCACAGCACAGTGTATATCATGGGCTTTCCAGGTGTCGCTAGTGGTACAGAACCCGCCTGCCAATGTAAGAGATGTGGATTCAATAGCTAGGTTGGGAAGATCCCCTGGGTGGAGGGGCATGGCAACCCACCCCAGTATTCCAGTCTGGAGAATCCCATGGACAGAGGAGTCTGGCAGGCTGCAGTCCGTAGCATCACACAGCGTTGGACACGACTGAAGTGACTTAGCATGCATGCACACAGGGTGTGTATGTCATAGGCAGGCTGTGATGTAACAGGATACAGTGCCACAAGATCATGCAAAAGGACTCTCTCTTCAAAGTGGGGAGTCCTAGAGGAGATGACCCTTGATCTGACGTGGATTTGTGTGTGTGTGTGTGTGGTTTTCATTTTTATTCATTTAAAAATTATTTATTTTAATTGAAGGACAGTTACTTTACAATATTGTAGTGGTTTTTGCCATACATCAACATAAATCAGCCATGGGTGTACATGTGTAACCCCCATCCTGAACCCCCCTCCTACCTCCCTTCCCACTCCATTCGTCTCAATTGTCCAGAGCACTGGTTTTGAGTGCCCTGCTTGATGCATTGAACTTGCACTGGTCATCTATTTTACATATGGTAATATACATGTTTCTTCTTTTAAAATGTATAAATTTATTTATTTTAATTGGAGGCTAATTACTTTACAATATTGTATTGGTTTTGCCATACATTGACATGAATCCACCATGGGTGTACATGTGTTCCCCATCTTGAACCCGCCTCCCACCTCCCTCCTCATCCCATCCCTCTGGGTCATCCCAGTGCACCAGCCCCAAGCATCCTGTATCATGCATTGAACCTGGACTGGCGATTCATTTCACATATGATAATATACATGTTTCAATGCCATTCTCCCAAATCATCCCACCCTTTCCCTCTGCCACAGAGTCCAAAAGACTGTTCTATGCATCTGCGTTTCTTTTGCTGTCTCGCATACAGGGTCATCGTTACCGTCTTTCTAAATTCCATACATATGCATTAGTATACTGTATTGGTGTTTTTCTTTCTGGCTTACTTCACTCTGTATAATAGGGTCCAGTTTCATCCACCTCATTAGAATTGATTCAAATGTATTCTTTCTAATGGCTGAGTAATACTCCATTGTGTATATGTACCACAGCTTTCTTACCCATTCGTCTGCTGATGGACATCTAGGTTGCTTCCATGTCCTGGCTATTCTAAACAGTGCTGTGATGAGCACTGGGGTACACGTGTCTCTTTCAATTCTGGTTTCCTCAGTGTGTATGCCCAGCACAGTGGGATTGCTGAGTCATATGGCAGTTCTATTTCCAGTTTTTTCAGGAATCTCCACACTGTTCTCCATAGTGGCTGTACTAGTTTGCATTCCCACCAACAGTGTAAGAGGGTTGCCTTTTCACCACACCCTCTCCAGCATTTATTGCTTGTAAACTTTTGGATAGCAGCCATTCTGACTGGTGTGAAGTGGTACCTCATTGTGGTTTTGATTTGCATTTCTCTGATAATGAGTGATGGTGAGCATCTTTTCATGTGTTTGTTAGCCATCTGTATGTCTTCTTTGGAGGAACGTCTGTTTAGTTATTTGGAACATTTTTTTATTCGGTCATTTATTTCTCTGGAATTGAGCTGCAGGAGTTGCTTGTATATTTTTGAGATTAATTCTTTGTCAGTTGCTTCATTTGCTATTATTTTCTCCCATTCTGAAGGCTGTCTTCTCACCTTGCTTATAGTTTCCTTTGTTGTGCAGAAGCTTTTGAGTTTAATTAGGTCCCATTTCTTCATTTTTGTTTTTATTTCCAATATTCTGGGAGGTGGGTCATAGAGGATCCTGCTGTGGTTTATGCTGGAGAATGTTTTGCCTATGTTTTCCTCTAGGAGTTTTATATTTTCTGGTCTTATATTCAGATCTGTAATCCATTTTGAGTTTATTTTTATGTATGGTGTTAGTCGAGTTTCATTGTTTTACAAGTGGTTGACCAGTTTTCCCAGCACCACTTGTTTAAGAGATTGTCTTTTCTCCATTGTATATTCATGCCTCCTTTGTCAAAGATAAGGTGTCAATAGGTGTGTGGATTTATCTCTGGGCTTTCTATCTTGTTCCATTGATCTATATTTCTGTCTTTGTGCCAGTACCATACTGTCTTGATGACTGTGGGTTTGTAGTAGAGCCTGAAGTCAGGGAGGTTGATTCCTCCAGTTCCATTCTTCTTTCTCAAGATTGCTTTGGCTATTCGAGGTTTTTTCTATTTCCATACAAATTGTGAAATTATTTGTTCTAGCTCTCTGAAAGATACCGTTGGTAGCTTGATAAGGATTGCGTTGAATCTATAGATTGCTTTGGGTAGTCTACTCATTTTCAGTATATTGATTCTTCCGATCCATGAACATGGTATATTTCTCCATCTATTTGTGTCCTTCGCCAGTGTTTTTTGTTTTTTTTTTTCCCCCCCGCCAGGGTTTAATAGTTTTATATATAGGTCTTTTGTTTCCTCAGGTAGATATATTCCTAAGTATTTATTCTTTTCATTGCAATGGTGAATGGAATTGTTTCCTTAATTTCTCTTTCTGTTTTCTCATTGTTAGTGTATAGGAATGCAAGGGATTTCTGTGTGCTGATTTTATATCCTGCAACTTTACTATATCCATTGATTAGCTCTAGTATTTTTCTGGTGGAGTCTTTAGGGTTTCCTATGTAGAGGATTATGTCATCTGCAAATAGTGAGAGTTTTACTTCTTCTTTTCCAATCCAGATTCTTTTTATTTCTTTTTCTGCTCTGATTGCTGTGGCCAAAACTTCCAAAACCATGTTGAATAGTAGTGGTGAGAGTGGGCACCCTTGTCTTTCTCCTGACTTTAGGGGAAATGCTTTCAATTTTTCCCCTTTGAGGATAATATTTGCTGTGGGTTTGTCATATATAGCTTTTATTATGTTGAGGTATGTTCTTTCTATTCCTGCTTTCTTGAGAGTATTTATCATAAAGGGATGTTGAATTTTGTCAAAGGCTTTCTCTGCATCTATTGAGATAATCATATGGCATTTATTTTTCAATTTGTTAATGTGGTGTATTACATTTATTCATTTGTGGATATTGAAGAATCCTTGAAACCCTGGGATAAAGCCCATTTGGTCATTTTGTATGATCGTTTTTAATATGTTGTTGGATTCTGTTTGCTAGAATTTTGTTAAGGAGTTTTGCATCTATGTTCATCAGTGATATTTGCCTCTGGTTTTCTTTGTTTTGTGGCATCTTTGTCAGATTTTCATATTAGGATGATGGTGGCCTTATAGGATGAGTTTGGAAGATTACCTTCCTCTGCAATTTTCTGGAAGAGTTTGAGTAGGATACCTGTTCAGTTCAGTTCAGTCGCTCAGTGGTGTCCGACCCTTTGCAACCCCATGAATTGCAGCGTGCCAGGCCTCCCTGTCCATCACCAACTCCCGAAGTTCACCCAGACTCATATCCATCGAGTCAGTGATGCCATCCAGCCATCTCATCCTCTTTGCCCCCTTCTCCTCCTGCCCCCAATCCCTCCCAGCATCAGAGTCTTTTCCGATGAGTCAACTCTTCGCATGAGGTGGCCAAAGTACTGGAGTTTCAGCTTTAGCGTCATTCCTTCCAAAGAACACCCTGGACTGATCTCCTTTAGAATGGACTGGTTGGATCTCCTTGCAGTCCAAGGGACTCTCAAGAGTCCTCTCCAACACCACAGTTCAAAAGCATCAATTCTCCGGTGTTCAGCTTTCTTCACAGTCCAACTCTCAAATCCATACATGACCACTGGAAAAACCATAGCCTTGACTAAATGGACCTTTGTTGGCAAAGTAATGTCTCTGCTTTTGAATTTGCTATCTACGTTGGTCATAACTTTTCTTCCAAGGAGTAAGCATCTTTTAATTTCATGGCTGCAGTCACCATCTGCTGTGATTTTGGAGCCCCCCAAAATAAAGTCTGACACTGTTTCCACTGTTTCCCCATCTATTTCCCATGAGTGATGGGACCAGAGGCCATGATCTTCGTTTTCTGAATGTTGAGCTTTAAGCCAACTTTCCCACTCTCCACTTTCACTTTCATCAAGAAGCTTTTTAGTTCCTCTTCACTTTCTGACATAAGGGTGGTGTCATCTGCATATCTGAAGTTATTGGTATTTCTCCTGGCAATGTTGATTCCAGCTTGTGCTTCTTCCAGCCCAGCATTTCTCATGATGTACTCTGCGTATAAGTTAAATAAGCAGGGTGACAATATACAGCGTTGACGTACTCCTTTTTCCTATTTGGAACGAGTTTGTTGTTCCATATCCAGTTCTAACTATTGCTTCCTGACCTGCATGTACGTTTCTCAAGAGGCAGGTCAGGTGATCTGCTATTCCCATCTCTCTCAGAATTTTCCACAATTTATTGTGATTCACACAGTCGACGGCTTTGGCATAGTCAATAAAGCAGAAACAGAAGTTTTCCTGGAACTCTCTTGCTTTTTCGATGATCCATCAGATGTTGGCAATTTGATCTCTGGTTCCTCTGCCTTTTCTAAAACAAGCTTGAACATCTGGAAGTTCGTGGTTCACATACTGCTGAAGCCTGGCTTGGAGAATTTTGAGCATTACTTTACTAGCATGTGAGATGAGTGCAATTGTGCAGTAGTTTGAACATTCTTTGACATTGCCTTTCTTTGGGATTGGAATGAAAACTGCCCTTTTGCAGTCCTGTGGCCACTGCTGAGTTTTCCATATTTGCTGGTATACTGAGTACAGTACATTCACAGCATCATCTTTCAGGATTTGAAATAGCTCAACTGGAATTCCATCACCTCCACTAGCTTTGTTGGTAGTGATGTTTTCTAAGGCCCACTTGACTTCACATTCGAGGATGTCTGGCTCTAGATGAGTGATCACACCATCGTGATTATCCGGGTCGTGAAGATCTTTTTTGTACAGTTCTTATGTGCATTCTTGCCACCTCTTCTTAACATCTTCTGCTTCTGTTAGGTCCATACCATTTCTGTCCTTTATTGAGAGCATCTTTGCATGAAATGTTCCCTTGGTATCTCTAATTTTATTGAAGAGAGCTCTAGTCTTTCCCATTCTGTTTTTATCCTCTACTTCTTTGCATTGATCACTGAGGAAGGCTTTCTTATCTCTTCTTGCTATTCTTTGGAACTCTGCATCCAGATGCTTACATCTTTCCTTTTACCCTTTGCCTTTTGCTTCTCTTCTTTTCACAGCTATTTGTAAGGCCTCTCCAGACAGCCATTTTGCTTTTTTGCATTTCTTTTCCATGGGGATGGTCTTGATCCCTGTCTCCTGTTAAATGTCACGAACCTCAGTCCACAGTTCATCAGGCCCTCTATCTATCAGATCTAGGCCCTTAAATCTATTTCTCACTTCCACTGTATAAGCATAAGGGATTTGACTGAGGTCATACCTGAATGGTCTAGCGGTTTTCCCTGTTTTCTTCAATTTCACTCTGAATTTGGTAATAAGGAGTTCACGATCTGAGCCACAGTCAGCTCCCGGTCTTGTTTTTGTTGACTGTATAGAGCTTCTCCATCTTTGGCTGCAAAGAATATAATCAATTTGATTTCGGTGTTGACCATCTGGTGATGTCCATGTGTAGAGTCTTCTCTTGTGTTGTTGGAAGAGGGTGTTTGCTATGACCAGTGCATTTTCTTGGCAAAACTCTATTTTCCTTGGTATCTCTAATTTTCTTGAAGGGATCTCTAGTCTTTCCCATTCTATCGTTTTCCTCTATTTCTTTACATTGATCGCTTAGGGAGGCTTTCTTATCTCTCCTTGCTATTCTCTGGAACTCTGCATTCAGATGCTTATATCTTTCCTTTTCTCCTTTGCTTTTCACTTCTCTTCTTTTCCCAGCTATTTGTAAGGCCTCCTAAGGCAGCCATTTTTCTTTTTTGCATTTCTTTTCCATGGGGATGGTCTTGATCCTTGTCTCCTGCACAATGTCACGAACCTCTGTTCATAGTTCATCAGGCACTCTGTCTATTAGATCTAGTCCCTTAAATCTATTTCTCACTTCCACTGTATAATCATAAGGGATTTGACTTAGGTCATACTTGAATGGTCTAGTGGCTTCCTCCACTTTCTTCAATTTAAGTCCGAGTTTGGCAATAAGGAGTTCATGATCTGAGCCACAGTCAGCTCCTAGTCTTGTTTTTGCTGACTGTATAGAGCTTTTCCATCTTTGGCTGCAAAGAATATAATCAATCTGATTTCAGTGTTGACCATCTGGTGATGTCCATGTGTAGAGTCTTCTCTTGTGTTGTTGGAAGAGAGTGTTTGCTATGACCAGTGCATTCTCCTGGCAAACCTCTTTTAGCCTTTTCCCTGCTTCATTCCATAATCCAAGGCCAAATTTGCCTGTTACTCCAGGCATTTCTTGACTTCCTACTTTTGCATCCCAGTCCCCTATAATGAAAAGGACATCTTCTTTGGGTGTTAGTTCTAAAAGGTCTTGTAGATCTTCATAGGACCTTTCAACCTCAGCTTCTTCAGTGTTTCTGGTTGCGGCATAGGCTTGGATTACCTTGATATTGAATGGTTTGCCTTGGAAATGAACAGTGATCATTCTGTCATTTTTGAGATTGCTTCCAAGTACTGCATTTCTGACTCTGTTGTTTACCATGATCGCTACTCCATTTCTTCTAAGGGATTCCTGCCCACAGTAGTAGATACCACGGTCATCTGAGTTAAATTCACCCATTCCAGTCCAATTTTAGTTCACTGATTCCTAGAAGGTCGTTGTTCACTCTTGCCATATCTTGTTTGACTGCTTCCAATTTGCCTTGATTCATGGACTTGACATTCTAGGTTCCTTGCAATATTGCTCTGTATAGCATCAGACCTTACTTCTATCACCAGTCACATCCACAGCTGGGTATTGTTTTTGCTTTGGCTCTATCCCTTCATTCTTTCTGGAGTTATTTCTCCACTGATCTCTAGTAGCATATTGGGCACCTACCGACCCAGGGATTTTTCAGGATCCTATCATTTTGCCTTTTCATACTGTTCATGGGGTTCTCAAGGCAAGAATACTGAAGTGGTTTGCTATTCCCTTCTCCGGTGGACCACATTCTGTCAGACCTCTCCACCAGGACCTTCCCATCTTGGGTGGCCCCACATGACATGGGTTAGTTTCATTGAGTTAGACAAGGTTGTGGTCCATGAGATCAGATTGGCTAGTTTTCTGTGATTATGGTTTCAGTATGTCTGCCCTTGATGCCCTCTCGCAACACCTACCATCTTACTTGGGTTTCTCTTACCTTGGACGTGGGGTATCTCTTCACGGCTGCTCCAGCAAAGCGCAGCCACTTCTCCTTACCTTGGATGAGGGGTATCTCCTCAAGGCCGCCCGTCTGGACCTTGAACGTGGAGTAGCTCCTCCTGGTCTTCCTGCACCTACGCATCTGCCACTCCTTGGTTGTGGGCTTGTTCCTCTCAGCCATTTCCCCTGACCTCGGGCGTGGGGTAGCTCCTCTCAGCCGTCGCCATGACCTTGGGGGTGTGGTAGCTCTTCTTGGCCACCGCCCGACCTTGGACGTGGGTTTAGCTCCTTTAGGCAGCCGCCCCTGATTTCACACGTGGGTTAGATCCTCTTGGCCGCTCCTGTGCTTACACAGCCTGGCACTCTTGGTCACTGCCCCTGACCTTGGGCAAGGGGTAGCTCCTCTCTTCCCTTTTCAATCACTTGAAAACCCCCGCATATTTGGGAACTAAATGACATGTTTCTAGATAGCCTATGGGTCAACCAAAATTATCGGAAGATAATTTGGAAAGTATTTTGAAATGAATGAAAATGAAGACACAGCATAACAGAATTAGTGGGATGCTCTTAAAGCAGGGCTTGGGGGAAATTTATAGCGCTCAATACCTAAGTTTGAAAAGGAGAATGATCTCAAGTTAGTAACCTCTGCTCCCATCTTAAGAAACTGGAAAAAGAAGAAATTAAACTCAGCACAGGGAGAGGAAACAAAATGATAAAGATTGGAGCAGACATAAATGAAAAACCAAAAAATGAGAGAAAAAGTCAATGAAACCAAATGCTGCTGGTGAAGATCAATAAAACGGATAGACCTCTAGCCAGACTTATCAAGAAAAAGGAGAGAAGACACAACTGACACAAATGGATGAGCAAAATCATATCACTACAAATTCCACAGATACTAAAAAGACAATAAATAAATAGTATAAACAAATGGGAATTCCCTGTCAGTCCAGTGGTTAGGACTCAGTGCTTTCACTGCTCCATCCCTGATTGGGGAACTAAGATCCCACAAGCCACACTGCGGGGTCAAAAAAATGTGTATACAAATGTTGTTGTTCAGTCACTCAGTCGTGTCTGACTCTTTGTGACCTCATGGACAGCAGCACACCAGGCTTCCCTGTCCTTCACCATCTCTCGGAGCTTGCTCAAACTCACTTGCATGGAGTCGGTGATGCCATCCAACCATCTTATCCTCTGCTGTCCCCTTCTCCTCCTGCCTTCAATCTTTCCCAGCGTCAGGGTCTTTTCTAATGAGTCAGTTCTTCACATCAGGTGGCCAAAGTATTGGAGCTCAGCTTCAGCATCAGTCCTTGAAATGAATATTCAGGGTTGATTTCCTTTAGGATTGACTGGTTTGATCTCCTTGCCGTCCTAAGGATGCTTAAGAGTCTTCTCCAACACCACAGTTCTAAAGCATCAGTTTTTCGGTGCTCAGCTTTCTTTATGATCCAACTCTGACATTGATACATGACTATTGGATAAAACATAGCTTTGACTAGACAGACCTCTGCTGGGATAGCATAGACAAAGACTGCATAGCAAACACAATCACCTTTCAAGATAGTGATCTTATGCACTCATGATGTGTGGCCTGATGCAGTTTAACTCTGTACAATCAGATTAGTCACTGCTTTTCCTGTGGGGATGAGGTGTGAAAGGACACTTCCTCCCTAACACTCCCCTATTATTTTCCCCTTATTTGGTCTTAGCTATTTTTAAGGCAACTGCAGACTTCACTCAAGTGTATTAGTTTCAAGGGCTACCATGATAAATTACCGCAAGCTGGTTGGCTGAAACATCAATTGTTTTCTTTTCTTTTTTAATTTTGGCCACATCACATAACACCAACTACCCCTGAAAAACCACTAAACTAAACCACAAAATCTGGCATATGTGGAGGACCCATGGATGTTATGGTCATGAAAAAATATTTTTTTTTCCTTCCAGTCCAACATCCAGTACCTAGTTAATGAACGGGGGAGGTGTTCTTGGGAGGCTGGCTACAGCATAAAAGTGGTTGAAAGTTCTAGAACATCATAAATCTGTATCAGACTTACATGATTTCGTGCATATAACAGTAATGAGAAAAGAAAAGTAGCTTGAATTAGTGTTTAGTAGCCAAGACTGGTTTTCTGATAATCCATGAGTCTAGTAATTGGTATATGGCTCCTGAAGTAGCTTACCCTCCACCATTTTAAGTTTTTACATGACTTGCAGTATGTTCTTATTTTTTCCTGTAAGTAACCTCAAGAGATCAGCCTAGAAAACTTTATTTTTCTGCTGGGGCTCGAACTGCCTGGGGAAAGTCGGGACTGGGAGCCTGGGTGGCCTGGGACCTCTGGTGGTGGCAGCTACAGAAATCTGATGATGCAGATTACCAAAGCAGTTGTGAGACAATTTCAGCAAAAACTGGCTGATACGCTAAAAATGCAGCCTACGTCGGAGGCTTCACTGGAATCCACGTCATGTTATCGTGCTAACTTAGACGATGAGGTACAGGACTGAAATAAGAAATTATGTCAACTCACAAGTCAGACTGTTGATCTTTCAGCAGAGCTGGAAGCTGCATCTTCAGAATGTCTGCACCTGAATGCAAAGAAACAAGTTCTTTGACAGGAATTATTATGAAAATACAAGCAGCATCTCAAGGAAACTTAGAGCAGTTAGGAGAGAAGAATAATGCTTCAATAAGAAGTCAGATGGAACTCAGAATTAAAGGCTTGAAATCTGAACTCTCCTAGGTGAAAACTTTTCAAGAAGATTCTAATACAGCAGATTGGAAAAAATATAAGCCAGTCTACCTAGTGAAACTAGATATTAGAGATTCATTGGCAAATAAAATAAACAAGACTAATGAGAGGCTGGTAGATATGAGCACCCAACTTGTGGTGGAGAAACAGCAGAACAGATCTTGACTCAACCCTCTTACCACGAGGCCAGTCCTGGAGCCCCCTTGTGTTGGAAATTTCAATAGTAGTTTAGTGCTCAATAGAAATCTTACTCCGGGCTTCCCTGGTGGCTCAGATGGTAAAGAGTCTGCCTGCAGTATGTGAGACCCGGGTTTGATCCCTGGGTCAGGAAGATCCCCTGGAGAAGGAAATGGCAACCCACTCCAGTACTCTTGCCTGGAAAATCCCAGCAGCCTGGCAGGCTACAGTCCATGAGGTTGCAAAGAGTCAGACACAACTGAGCGACTTTCTTTCTTTCTAGAAATCTTACTCTGAGAGCAAATGTAGTGTTTTCTATCTCAATTCCACGTCCTTCAAATAACAACTTGGAGACTTACTTGACCAAGATGCAGTGGGAGTTGCAAAAGAATATAACTAGAGAACTAGAAAAACCTGCTGCTGAATTTAAATCTGGATCCTAAAGAGTGTCTCCTCTAGGATCTACAGATGAGTCAAATCTATATCAGGACCTACTTTTGAAAATATCGCAAGAATATGTGCAGATTTTGAAGAAAAAGAATATGATCTGAAAGACAAATAGTAAATGTTTCCCTACTGCACTGTTTTCATGACATTTTAGTTGTTTCCCATTAACCATGATGAGAAAATCTTTAAAACCATAAACCTTTATTTGACAATTTCACTTTGTCTTCACTGTTCATTCAGTGAAACTAAGGTTTATGAAAGAAACTTGTTTACATAACAGTGATGTAGTCCTTTTTGAGCAAATATCAAGAGTTGACTACCTTCATACCTTCATTGTTACTAATTTATAATATCTTCCATTAGTCCTTTGGTACTTTAGAATTTTATTTCATTTTGCTGTGTGTACTTTTTTATTTATATAAACATGTGGAAATTGAAGGTAAGTAGCTCATCACATTCTGTTTTTTTAAATTAAAGTATACTTGATTTACAACTTTGTATTAATTTCAGGTGTGCAGCAAATTCACTGATATATTTAATATATATATTTTCAGATTCTTTTCCATTATTGGTTCTTATAAGATATTGGATATAATTCCCTGTGCTCTTCTTTAACCCTTATAACATCTATTTCATGTATAGTAATTTGTATTAGCTAATCCCAAACTCCTAATTACACCCCCACCTTTCCTTTCCCCTTTGGTAATCATAGGTTTGTTTTGTATATCTGTGAATCGGTGTCTGTTTTGTAAATAAGTTCATTTGTATCAGTTTTTAGATCCTCCATGTAGGTGACTTCATATGATATTGTCTTCCTCTTTCTTAGTTCACTTAGTATGATAACATGTAGGTCCATCCATGTTGCTGCCAGATGGCATTATTTCATTCATTCTTATGCCAGAGTAATATTCCATCGAATATATACATATATTCTTATATATATATATATATATATATATATATATAAAATTCTTAAGCGAATAGTTTATTGACGGGCACTTGGATTGTTTCCATATCTTAGCTATTGTAAATAGGTCTGCTATGAATATTTGGTGTCAGTCACGTTCTATTGTTCTGATTTGCAGGCACACAATTGGACATTTTTACTTATTTATTTGGCTGTGCTTGGTCTCAGTTGTGGCACGTGGGATCTTTGTTGCATGTGCAAGATCTTTAGCAGCATGTGAACTCTTAGTTGCCACGTGTGGGATCCAGTTCCCCGACCAAGGATCAATCCAGGGTGCCTGCATTGTGAGTGCAGAGTCTTAGCCACTGGACCACCAGGGAAGTCCCACAATTGGACATTGACTTTTTTTATAACTGGCAGAGAAGGTGTAGATATGATAGATACAGTCCATTCAGTCTTTTCAGGGCTAATTATTCTAGCCACTCATTAGCATAAGCCTTTGTTTTTTCTCTTCCTCTTTGTGATTACCTGACTTTTGGTAATTCTAAAAAAAAATTAATTGTAGTATAGTTGATTTGCAATGTGTTAATTACTGCTGTATAGCAAAGTGATTCAGTTATATATATATATATATTTATATATATATATACACATACACACACATTCATTTTTAACGTATTCTTTTCCATTTTGGTTTACCATAGGATATGTCTCTGTGCTATACAGTAAGACCTTATTGCTTATTCATTATATATATAAACACTTACATCTGCTAACCCCCACCCCTCAATCCCCTCTCCCTTGGCAACCATCAATCTGTTTTCCGTGTCCATCAGTTTCTTTCACAGATAGGTTTATTTGTTTCATATTTTAGATTCTACATATAAGTGATATCATATGGTATTTGCCTTTCTCTTTCTAACTTATTTCACTTATTATGATAATC
>SJYQ01008521.1:28692-48111 GCA_006410935.1 Redunca redunca
TGTCCATTTTATTGGCATATAATTGCTAATAGTAGTCTCTTATGATCCTTTGTACTTCTGTGTTGTCTATTGTGATCTCTCCATTTTCATTTCTGATTTTATTGACTTCATTTTCCTCCCTTTGTTTCTTGATGAGTCTGGCTAATGGTTTGTCAATTTTATTTATCTTCTCAAAGAACCAGCTTTTGGCTTTGTTGACTTTTGCTATGGTCTCTTTTGTTTCTTTTGCATTTATTTCTGCCCTAATTTTTAAGATTTCTTTCCTTCTACTAACCCTGGGGTTCTCCATTTCTTCCTTTTCTAGTTGCTTTGGGTCTAGAGTTAGGTTATTTATTTGACTTTTTTCTTGTTTCTTGAGGTATGCCTGTATAGCTACAAAGTTTCCCCTTAGCACTGCTTTTACAGTGTCCCACAGGTTGTGGGTTGTTGTTTTCATTTTCATTCGTTTCTATGCATATTTTGATTTCTTTTTTGATTTCTTCTGTGATTTGTTGGTTATTCAGCAGCATGGTGTTCAGCCTCCATATGTTGGAATTTTTAATAGTTGTTCTCCTGTAATTGACATCTAATCTTACTGCATTGTGGTCAGAAAAGATGCTTGGAATGATTTCAGTTTTTTTGAATTTACCAAGGCTAGATTTATGGCCCAGGATGTGATCTATCCTGGAGAAGGTTCCGTGTGTGCTTGAGAATAAGGTGAAATTCATCATTTTGGGGTGAAGTGTCTTATAGATATCAATTAGGCCTAACTGGTCTATTGTATCATTTAAAATTTGTGTTTCTTTGTTAATTTTCTGTTTAGTTCATCTATCCATAGGTGTGAGTGGGGTATTAAAGTCTCCCACTATTATTGTGTTATTGTTAATTTCCCCTTTCATACTTGTTAGCATTTGTCTTACATATTGTGGTGCTCTTATGTTGGGTGCATATATATTTATAATTGTTACTTCTTCTTGGATTGATCCTTTAATCATTATGTAGTGTCCTTCTTTGTCTCTTTTCACAGCCTTTGTTTTAAAGTCTATTTTTATCTGAAATGAATATTGCTACTCCTGCTTTCTTTTGGTCACCATTTGTGTGGAATATCTTTTTCCAGCCCTTCACTTTCAGTCTGTATGTGTCCCTTGTTTTGAGGTGGGTCTCTTGTAGACAACATATATAAGGGTCTTGTATTTGTATCCATTCTGCCAGTCTTTGTCTTTTGGTTGGGGCATTCAACCCATTTACATTTAAGGTAATTACTGATAAGTGTGATCCTGTTGCAGAGAAGGTAATGGCACCCCACTCCAGTACTCTTGCCTGGAAAATCCCATGGATGGAGAAGCCTGGTGGGCTGCAGTCCATGGGGTCACTAAGAGTCGGACACGACTGAGCGACTTCACTTTCACTTTTCACTTTCATGCATTGGAGAAGGAAATGGCAACCCACTCCAGTGTTCTTGCCTGGAAAATCCCAGGGATGGCGGGGAATGGTAGGCTGTCGTCTATGGGGTCAAACAGAGTCGGACATGACTGAAGCGACTTAGCAGCAGCAACAGCAGCATGATCCCGTTGCCATGGGTTTGAGTTTATATACCCTGTGTTTCCTGTCTAGAGAAGATCCTTTAGCATTTGTTGGAGAGCTGGTTTGGTGGTGCTGAATTCTCTCAGCTTTTGCTTGTCTTTAAAGCTTTTGATTTCTCCTTCATATTTGAATGAGATCCTTGCTGGGTACAGTAATCTGGGCTATAGGTTATTTTCTTTCATCACTTCAAGTATGTCCTGCCATTCCATTCTGGCCTGAAGAGTTTCTATTGAAAGATCAGCTGGTATCCTTATGGGAATCCCCTTGTGTGTTATTTGTTGTTTTTCCCTTGCTGCTTTTAATATTTATTCTTTGTCTTTGATCTTTGTTAATTTGATTAATATGTGTCTTGGGGTGTTTTGCCTTGGGTTTATCCTGTTTGAGACTCTCAGGGTTTCTTGGACTTGGGTGATTATTTCCTTCCCCATTTTAGGGAAGTTTTCAACTATTATCTCCTCAAATGTTTTCTCATGGTCTTTCTTTTTGTCTTCTTCTTCTGGGACTCCTATGATTTGAATGTTGTGGTGTTTGACATTGTCCCAGCGGTCTCTGAGGTAGTCCTCATTTCTTTTAATTCTTTTTTTCTCTGTTTCATTTATTTCTACCATTCTATCTTCTACCTCACTATTCCTACCTTCTGCCTCCATTATTCTACTGTTGGATCCCTCCAGAGTGTTTTTGATGTCATTTATTACATTATTCATTATATATTGACTCTTTTTTATTTCTTCTAGGTCCTTGTTAAAGCTTTCTTGCATCTTCTCGATCCTTGTCTCTAGGTTATTTATCTGTAACTCTATTTTGTTTTCAAGATTTTGGATCATTTTCACTATCGTTATTCGGAATTCTTTATCAGGTAGATTCCCTATCTCTTCCTCTTTTGCTTGGTTTGATGGGCATTTATCTTGTTCCTTTACCTGCTGGGTATTTCTCTGCCTTTTCAACTTGCTTATATTGCTGTGTTTGGAGTGGCCTTTTCATATCCCGGCGGTTTGTGGTTCCTCTTTATTGTGGAAGTTCGTCGCTGTGGATGGGGTTGGATGAGTGGCTTGTCAAGGTTTCCTGGTTAGGGAAGCTTGTGTCGGTGTTCTGGTGGATGGAGTTGGATTTCTTCTCTCTGGAGTGCAAGAGTGTACGGTGATGAGTTCTGAGATGTCAGTGGGTTTGGTGTGACTTTGGGCAGCCTGTATATTGAAGCTCATGGCTGTGTTCCTGTTTTGCTGGAGAATTTGTGTGGTATGTGTTGCTCTGGAACTTGTTGGCCCTTGAGTGGTGCTTGGTTTCAGTGTAGGTATGGAGGCGTTTGATGAACACCTATTGATTAAACTTTCCTGGAGTCAGAAGTTCTATGGTGTTCTCAGGATTTGAACTTAAGCCTTCTGCCTCTGGATTTCAGTCTTATTCTTACAGTAGCCTCAAGACTTCTCCATCTATATAGTGCTGATGGTAAGACAGCTAGATTTATGATGAAAAGTTTTTCCACAGTGAGGGACACCCAGAGAGGTACACAGAGTTACATGGAGAAAAGAAGAGGGAAGAGGGAGATAGAGGTGACCAGGAGAAGAAGAGGGGGAATCAAAAGGGGAGAGAGCAAGCTAGCCAGTAATCAGTTCCCTATGTGCTTCCCTCAGTCTGGATCCTTCAGAGATGTTCATGGAATTACACAGAGAAGAGAAGAGGGAGGAAGGAGACAGAGGTGGCAAGGAGGATAAAAAGGGGAATCAAAAGGAGAGAAACAGACCTAGCCAGTAATAAGTTCTCTAAGTGTTCTCCACATCCTGGAACACATAATGAGATTCACAGAGTTGGGTAGAGACAAGAAGGAGGAGGGAGGAGATAGAGATGACCTGGTGGAGAAAAAGGAGAGTCCAAGGGGGGAGAGAGCAATCAAGCCAGTAATCTCACTCCCAAGTAAAAATGGGTACTGAAGTTTGGGTTCTTAAAGCTACAAAATTGATAACAAATACCAAAAAGCAAAGATCAAAAATTTAGAGTGGAGGTTAGATTCTCAAAAATACAATATTAAANTTGCAGACAGTGTGGGGTCAGTTAATTTTCAGATAGTTCCTTGATCTGGCTTATAGTTCTCAAGATCTATAGGCCCCTTCCTATGTAGTCAGTGCTAACTGCAGGGTTTTAATCTATTGCACCTGTCACTTCCAAAGTGGTTCCCTCTGTTTATTTTAGCTTCTTCTGTTTGCTGGTCTCTTCAGTGTCTAATTTCTGCCCTGACACAAGAGGGCAGTGGTGGTCACTTTTTTAGGCTTATTTGTTCTGGCTTACTGTGGGGAGGGAGGAACACTACAAACAAATATCACTGGGGATTGCTTGCAGTGTCTCTGCCACCCTGTGTTTGGCCCCACTCATGGCATGTGTGCTTTCGCAGTCTACACTGTTTAGGCTCTAGATTGCTCTGTCAGAAACTGTCTGAGGCAGGCCCCTGGATTGCATGTACTTCCCAGGTCTAAGCCACTCAAGTTCAGGTTCTCAAGTATTCCACAAAGGGGCACACTTGGTTGGGCCAGTGTTTTTTGCCCTTCCCAGGTCTGAGCAGCTCAGGTGATCAGGTGCTTGGCGAGCGCAGTCACCCCCAGTTGGGGGCTGCATCTTATCACCTCCCCCATCCCAGCCGCTCGGTTTTCTGGGTGTAAAACCAGTGTGCCTTCTCAGGTGTGCCATGTGTCTCTTCTGGGGAGCTGATCTCTGGCTGCAACCCTCCCTGCAGATGTCAATCATCCAGAATCCTAAGAAGTCTTGATTAGCAACGAAGCCTGCTTGCAGTTTGGTAGATGGTGACTCTCTGGGGCCGCAATTGCCCCCTTCTGGCTCTGGCTGCCCTCACCTGCCTGTCTCTGGCGGGGGATGGGCCAGTCTGCAGCCGGCTAGCTCTGCTCAGTCCTTTGTTCTGTGAGCGGGCCTGGCAGTGTCTTGAAAGTGAAAGTAACGTCGCTCAGTAGTGTCCGACTCTTTGTGACCCCATGGACTGTTGTCTACCAGGCTCCTCTGTCCATGGGGTTTTCCAGGCAAGAATACTGGAGTGGGTTACCATTTTCTTCTCCAGGAGATCTTCCCAACCCAGGGATTGAACCCGGGTCTCCTGCATTGTAGGCAGATGCTTTACCATCTGAGCCACCAGGGAAGTATGTATGCACACGGGATAGCTATCCCACAGTCTGGGTTGCTATCTCAAGTTAGTTCCCTCAGATTGCCCTCGGGGCTTTCAGGCCCGGCCCTTACCCTAATCAACACAACCCTCACCTCCCTGTCCAGTCCCTGCTTGCTAGTGGCAGATGCGAGCATCTGCACTGCTTTTCTGCTGGGAGTTGCCGTTAGGCACATAATCTGTGGGGTTTTAATAATTTATTTATTTTTCCTCCCGGTTATGTTGCCCTCTGAGGTTCCAAGGCTCACCGCAGACCCACCAGTGAGTGTTTCCTGGTGTTTGGAAACTTCTCTCTTTTTTAAGACTCCCTTCCCCAGACGGATGTCAGTCCCTACGTCTTTTGACTCTCTTTTTATCTTTTATATTTTTTCCTACCTAGTTTTGAAGACAATGGGCTGCCTTTCTGGGTGTCTGATGTCTTCTACCAGCATTCAGAAGTTGTTTTGTGGAATTTACTCAGCGTTCAAATGTTCTTTCAATGAATTTGTGGGGGAGAAAGTGGTCTCCCTGCCCTATTCCTCTGTCATCTTTGGACCGCCCCCACAATATACGTGTTTCAATGCTATTCTCTCAAATCATCCCACCCTCGCTTTCTACCACACAGTCCAAAAGTCTATTCTTTACACATGTGTTTTTGTTTTTGTTTTTTGCTGCCTTGCATATAGGAATGCGATCACCATCTTTCTAAATTCTATGTATAAGTGTTAATATACTGTATTGGTGTTTCTCTTTCTGACATACTTCAGTCTGTATAATAGGCTCTAGTTTCATCCATCTCATTAGAACTGACTTAAATGCATTCCTTTTTATAAGTGAGTTAGAAGCTATTTCTGCTTTATTGACTATGCCAAAGCCTTTGATTGTGTGGATAACAATAAACTGCGGGAAATTCTTCAAGAGATGGGAATACCAGACCACCTGATCTGTCTCTTGAGAAACCTATATGCAGGTCAGGAAGCAACCGTTAGAATTGCACATGGACCAACAGACTGGTTCCAAATAGGAAAAGGAGTACATCAAGGCTGTATATTGTCACCCTGCTTATTTAACTTATACGCAGAGCACATCATGAGAAATGCTGGGCTGGAAGAAGCACATGCTAGAATCAAGGTTGCCAGGAGAAATATCAATAACCTCAGATATGCAGATGACACCATCCTTATGGCAGAAAATGAAGAGGAACTAAAAAGCCTCTTGATGAAAGTGAAAGAGGAGAGTGGAAAAGTTGACTTAAAGCTCAACATTCAGAAAAAGAAGATCATGGCCTCTGGTCCCATTACTTCATGGGAAATAGATGGGGAAACAGTGGAAACAGTGTCAGACTTTATGTTTTGGGGCTCCCAAATCACAGCAGATGGTGACTGCAGCCATGAAATTAAAAGGTGCTTACTCCTTGGAAGAAAGGTTATGACCAATCTAGATAGCATATTGAAAAGCAGAGACATTACAAAGGTCTGTTTAGTCAAGGCTATGGTTTTTCCAGTGGTCATGTATGGATGTGAGAGTTGGACTGTGAAGAAAGCTGAGTGCCAAAGAATTGATGCTTTTGCACTGTGGTGTTGGAGAAGACTCTTGAGAGTCCCTTGGACTGCAAGGAGATCCAACCAGTCCATTCTAAAGGAGATCAGCCCTGGGATTTCTTTGGAAGGAAAATCCCTAAAGCTGAAACTCCAGTACCTTGGCCACCTCATGCGAAGAGTTGACTCATTGGATAAGATTCTGATGCTGGGAGGGATTGGGGGCAGGAGGAGAAGGGGACGACAGAGGATGAGATGGCTGGATAGCATCACCAACTCGATGGATGTGAGTTTGAGTGAACTCCAGGAGTTGGTGATGGACGGGGAGGCCTGGCATGCTGTGATTCATGGGGTCACAAAGAGTTGGACATGCCTGAGCGACTGAACTGAACTGAATATTTTATTGTGTATATGTACCACAACTTCCTTATCCTTTTGTCTGCCAATGTACATCTATGTTGCTTCCGTGTCCTAACTATTGTAAACAGTGCTTCAATGAACTTTGTGGTACATGTGTCTGTTTCAATTCTGGTTTCCTTGTTGTGTATGACCAGCAGTGGGATTACTGGGCCATATGGCAGTTCTATTCCCAGTTTTTAAAGGAATCTCCACACTGTTCTCCATAGTGGCTGTATCAGTTTGCATTCCCACCAACAGTGTTAAGTGAATGAAGTCGCTCAGTCTTGTTCAACTCTTTGCGACCCTGTGGACTGTAGCCCACCAGGCTCCTCCGTCCATGGGATTCTCCCGGCAAGAATACTGGAGTGGGTTGCCATTTCCTTCTCCAGGGGAAATCCGGACCTGGGGATCATACCCAGGTCTCCCACATTGCAGGCAGACGCTTTAACCTCTGAGCCACCAGGGCAGACCCAGTGTTAACAGTGGCAAGAGGGTTCCATTTTGTCCACATTCTCTCCAGCATTTAGTGTTTGCTGGCTTTGACGGACCAGCATGGCAGAAGCGCACTGGCTGTGATGGACCTTGCAGAAGCATGGCTGAGAGGAGCTACTCCACCTCCAAGGTCAGGGGCAGCGGCCAAGAGGAGCTACCCCACGTCCGAGGTCAGGGGCGGTGGCAGAGGAGAGCAACCCCACGTCCAATGAGCTGTGGCTGCACGGGTGCAGGAGGGCCGAGAGGAGCTACTCCACATTCAAGGTCAGAAGGGGCGGCGGTGAGGAAATAACCTCTCCAAGGTAAGGAGCAGTGGCTGCGCTTTGCTGGAGCAGCCGTGAAGAGATACCCCACGTCCAAGGTAAGAGAAACCCAAGTAGGTGTTGCAAGAGGGCAGACACACTGAAACCATAATCACAGAAAACTGGTCAATCTAATCACCTGGACCACAGCCTTGTCTAGCTCAATGAAACTAAGCCATGCCGTGTGGGGCCACCAAGATGGGCGGGTCATGGTGGAGAGGTCTGTCACGACTGAGCAATTGAAATGAACTGAACTGAACTGAGACTTTTTGATGGCAGCCATTCTGACCACCATGAGGTGATATCTTATTGTGGTTTTGATCTGCATTTCTCTAATAATGACCACAGCTCAGAACACCTAAAGAGATTCAGAGTTATATAGACTAGAGAAGCAGGAGGAAGGAGATAGATGTGACCCAGAGGAGAAAAGGGAGAGTGAAAAGGGGAAAGGGCAATCAAGCCAGTAATTAAAATCCCTAAGTAAAAATGGATACTGAAGATTGGATTCTTAAAGGTACAAACTTGATAACAAATATCAAAAAGCAAAGATGAAAAACCTAGAATAGAGGTTCGACTCTCAAAAATACAACATAAAAAATTCAAAACAGAATCAATCACAAAAATTTTTTAAATATGTATGGAATTTGTTTCTAAAAAATGTTTGTTTGTTTTTTTTTCCCCCGGAAAGGTAAATCAGCTCAGTTCAGTTCAGCTGTTCAATTGTGTCTAACACTTTGTGATGCCATGAACTACAGGAATAGTAGGCTATAAAAATGAAAGTTAAAGGAGTAATAAAGAACTAATTTTTTTTTTAATTAAAAAGTGATAATGGTAACAATATATCTAGGAATTTCTCTGGAGCTGTTGTGGGCAGTGTGGGGTCAGTTCAGTGTCAGATAGTCCATTCTCCCTGCTTGTACTTGTTCTCCATTTCCAGGGTGCACCATGAGGGCACAGTCCCAAGTGTGCTGTGTATCTCTTCTGGGGAGCTAATCTCAGGCTGTGACTCTCCTGGTAGATGTGAACCTTCCAGGATCTTGGGGAGGTGTGGTTAGCAACTGGCAGCTTGCTCAAAGTTTGGTGGATGATGCAGTCTCTGGGGCCGAGATTGCAGCAACCCCTTTCCTTCTGGTTCTGGCTGTCGCACACCTACCTCTCTGCTTCCCAGGAGGGAAGGCCCTAATTGGGCAGCCAGCTTGCTCTCCTTTGGTATTTGCTAGGATGCAATCCATTGTTCTGTGATTGCACCAGGGGTCACCATGCAGCACTAGAGTTTTTGGTGGGAAAGGCCTTTTCTTTTCTTTTCTTTTTTGTCTCTCTGGTGACCCTAGGGTTTGGGTTGCTCTGTCACATTAGTTCCATCAGATTGTTCTCAGGGCATTCAGGCCCAATCCTTACCCTAAGAACCAACCGATGAAGCAGCCCAGGCTTCCCTGCCCAACCCGCACTCGCTGGTCAAGGACGCGAGCGTCTGTGTCGGTTTGCCACTGGTAGTTGCAGTTAGGCACGTATTCTGTGGTTCTTTTTTTTCCTCCTGGTTTGTTGCCCTCTGAGTCCAAAGCTCCCCACAGACACGTCTGTGAGAGGGTTTCCTATTGTGTGGAAAGTTCTCCTTTATGACTCCCTCCCCAGGACGGGTCTCCGTACCTAAATCTTTTGTCTCTGTTTCCTCTTCTATACTTTGTCCTACCTAGTTTTGAAGAGGTTGGGCTGCTTTTCTGGGTGTCTAGTGTCCCCTGCCAGCATTCAGAAGTTGTTTTGTGGAAGTCGTGCAACATTCAAATGATCTTTTGGTGAATTTGTGGGGGGAAACTGGTCTCCCCATACTATTGCTCCACCACCTTGGAATTGTCCCCAGGGTTTTAAATTCATTTGTTTTTTAATATGAGTAGGAATTCCTTGAACCCAAATAGGAAGGAAAGAACATTGCATGAACTTGTGGTTGAGGGAACTTTGTGTCCAGGTGGCCAAAATGAAGATTCTGGGAAGGGGCTAGCTGGAAACAAAGCTGGAGTGGGTAATCAGGGTAACCCTTATAAATGGGTTTTGTGTTAAGAGTCTTTCTTTAAGTCTGTTTCTCCATCTTTAAAATGAATAGGAAAGAGATGAAGGGGTAAGCCTGTATGGGTAGCAGTTTTTGAAACCATTCTTTGGGGGTCATTGGAATAGAACAAAACTAAATGTTCTTTGGAAAATAAAACTCAGTTTTGCCCTGAAGCTCTAAATAATCCTGCTCTTCAAATACTTTTAACTGTATAAAGATCAGAAATGCTATTTGTATGCAATGTTATGTGTCAGTTATATCTCAGTAAATCAAGGGAAAAAAAATAAAAAGAGAAGATGTTACTTTATTGCTTTTTGAATCAAATAATCTTAATTTGGTGCTTATAAAGAAAAGAATATCTGTCAACACTTTTTTTAAAAAACTCAGTATTTTCTCTAGTGATGGATAGATGATAAACAATATGTTAAAGTCAATATTTCAGAAATAGCTTCCAATTTAATTTATCATTAACTTCACATTGCCAATGGATATAAAAGCTATGGTGTACTTTTTTTTTGCTTTCACATAGATTTATATGATTTTTTTAATTGTGATCTCACACGCCTAGCATGTTAGAAATTCAAATTCATTTCAACTCAGAAATTCTGGGGTACAATTTTGATTAAAATCATGCATAATAGATGTGCTTTAAAATCCCATTTCTTGCTTCAAATTTGTTGTTATTGCTTTTCTTTTTGCTAGAACTAAGATGAGGCTCAGAGACTCTTGCCTCTGGCAGAAAACTTAAGGGGTGCCCAAACACTCCATAATCAAGATAAGTAACATTTTCATGTAATATTTTAAAAACAAAAATGAATCCACAAAAAATCCATGTTGTACAAAATATGAAATATTTTAAATAAAGACAGGATCTGACCCTGTGCTAGCCCCTGCCAATCCCAACTCTGTGTCTTAAGTCTGCAGGGCCATCCTTATCTTGTCCATTTTAAAAAGCAGAGGGGCAGGTTCCAAGGACTCAGTCACTGCCTCTAAACAGGCCTGTGAACCCAAGAGTTCTAGCAATGTCTCTAGCCTTCTGCCCCAGGACTCTGCTCCTGGGCTTGTGTTTGATGATCCTCTGTGAAGAATGCCTTTTCCTGCTTTCTCTCCCCTTAGATCTCTCTAGACTTTTCTGATTTTCCCCCTTTTATCCAGTTGTCTTGCTCCCAGAGTCTGGCCAACACTGGCCCCACTGGATAGTACCTGAGTGTGTCCTAGCTCCCTCTTGGTTAAATTAGAATCCTTTTCCAGGTGAGAGGGAGGAAGAAGAACCTTTCCTGGGTTTCCACCTCATGGCTTTCTACTGCCCTCCTCTGGGCCTCAGTTACCACTGCAGTTCCACTGCAGGCCTTCCGTTCATTTTTCCCATTAGATTATTTTTTCTAATTAAGAACAGCATATGCACCTTATAAAAGTTTCAAATCACACAGAAGTATTTCAGCTTTCCTTTATCCCTTCAGTTCTTTGGACCCCTTGAAAATTGCTTTAAATATTTGTTACCCATAGCCTGCTAAGATACTTTTATTTTTTATTGCATTTTAAAACTTTGTGAGGAATATTTGAATCTATTCTCATTATGAAAAATCAAAAATATAGAAATATTCAGAATAGGAACTTCTCTGCCAGTCCAGTGGTTAAGACTTCCCCTGCCAATGGAGGGGTGTGGGTTGGATCCCTGGCTGGGGAACTAAGATCCTACATGCTGTGGGGTCAAAAAAAAAAAAAAAAAAAACACAACACAACACAACATAAAACAGAAGCATAATGTATGTAATCAATTCAATAAAGACTTAAAAAATGGTCCATATTTAAAAAAATCTTAAAAACTATACAGAATAAAAAGGTACAGTCTTGGTCGGTGGGGGAAGGGCCTCTGCACCAAAGGGGCCCAGTTAGCTGGTGGCAAACTCCCAGTGAAGGCAACTGGAAGAGTAGGCCGTGAATCCACAGGCTTGGGTGGAAGCCCAGCCTGTCCCCAGACCTCCCTGGGACTGGACTGTGATGGAAAAGGCCTAGCGTGCGTGGTGAGGCCAGAGGCAGCCTAGGGCCTCGTGCTGTATGTTCAGTTTTGTTTTTTTTTTTCCTCCTGGAGCTCGATCCTGGCCTGGGAGTGCTTCCGGCTTCACATTCTGCACCCTTGGCACTTTGATTTTGTAATGCTGGCAAGGTCTGAGTGGCCCCAAAGTGGAGGTGACACTGGGTTTGTTTTTTCCACCTGAAAATGAAAGCCTCTGGAGGGGTATACATTCTCTACCAGATTATGAGATTTGCACACTTTCGGACACTCTACTCCCTTGGTAACAGCAACTTCTTGCCGTGAATAGATGACTTTATACTCCCTGTGAAGACTTTGCTAAGAAGCAGGAATTGCTTGAGTATTCTCTACACAGACAGTGGTCTAGAAAACCGAAATATCTAGAAAACGAATAGTGTATATTTTCAGCCAGGTACATTTTTACATTTCTTTTGAGGGCCGTGTCTGCTAGTGCATCTGATATCTTAAGAGTGCTTCCACTCCAGAACCTAGATTCACTTCTTTCCCTATGTCCTCACAACACTATGGTTTTGAAAAGCTATCCTTAAACTGCATTTGCTAGTGTTGGCTCAAGTCTAGACCTACGAATATATGGCTCATTTCAGACTAAACAGTTGATAGAATTATCAAATGAAATTCACTTTTATGATCAGAATGATTCCAAGATATTTATTCTTTTGACATATTTCACTTTAGTTCTGCTATGGCTTTTTATAGTCTTTTGGTTTGACACTTGGAAAAACCTCAATAAAAAAAGGAAAATTCCTTATCATGATCCAATAACTGCTTATTGAGCACTTGTCCTGTGCAAAGTAACATGCTAGCTCCTGAAAAAAAAGTCACAGTCTTTTCCTTGATGACCCCATTCTTTTCCCATTCTAGAGGTGATGACACAAACGTTTTATGGGCATCTCTCTAATCTTTTTCTACACATTACATGCCTACCAAGTACATGATAGACACAGCCACATAATGAACATAAGTGGTATCATTCCATGAGTGTTGTTTTTCAGAGTTTTAGAAAATTATACAACTACATGTACACTCCTAGTCATAGCAGTACCATTCACAAGAACCAAAAGGTGGAAACAACTCACATGCCCATCAACAGATGAATAGATAAACAAACTGTAGTATGTGCATAGAGTGAAATATTGTTCACCCTTATAAAGGAATTAAATTCTGAGACATGCTACAGCACGAATGAACGTTGAATATAATTATGCTAGGAAAGAAGCCAGTCACAAAAGACTGAATAATGTATGATTACACTTACATGCTGCTAAGTTGCTTCAGTCGTGTCCGACTCTGTGCAAACCCAGAGACGGCAGCCCACCAGGCTCCCCCGTCCTTGGGATTCTCCAGGCAAGAACACTGGAGTGGGTTGCCATTTCCTTCTCCACTTCTTTTTTCTCACTTACATGAGCTACCCTAAAAGAGTCAAGATGATAAAGATAGAAAGTAGAATGATAGTTACCAGGGACTGGGCAGAAGGGAGAATGCAAAGTTATTGTTTAGTAGATACCAAGTTACAGTTTGGGATGCTAGAAAAAATCCGTGATGGATGATGGTGATGGTTTTGAGTGTATTTAATGCCAGTATGAATGTATTTAACACTACTGAATTATGCACTCAAAAAGGGTTAAAATGGTAGATTTTAGGTTATGTATATTTTACCACAATTTAAAAACTGGGGGAAAAAATCACACAACTAGTACCCAAATGATTTCCTTGTAAGAAAGTCAAAAGTAAAAAGTTGCAGTGTAAAACATGATGAACCCCACTGACCGCTTCCCCCCTCCATCCCATTCTGCTCTCCTGAGGTAAATGCTTGCAGACGGTCTGGTGTGTGCTCTGAGTCTTATCTGTGAACTGACATACATTACAGAGCAAAGTTCTGGGGCCAGACTGGGTTAAAATCCTGGCTCTACCATTGACCAACTTGGTGACCCTTGGGCAAGTTAGTGTTTCTGTGCTTTAGGTTCTTCACTTGTAAAGGAAGAATGGTAATTGAAGCTTCTGAATGAGGACCCATTGGTGATTATATTAGATAATGCACTTAGCACAGTACCTAGCACTTACGTGGTCAAGAAATGTTAGCTTGCTATTGAATGTAGTGTGTTCATCTTTAGAGAATGAGCAAAGTAAGCCAGCAGATGATACCTGTGACATTAAAAGCAGAAAGCAAGGATGGGGTGAAATTTGAGGAGGGAGGCCAGAAAGGGCAACAGAAGAACCCAAGAAAGGAAACAAATGGCTGCCAATCAAATCTAGCATCTACCAATGGAACAAAATGTAGAGGAGATACAAGGAAACACAGAGAGAGACGCAGTAATAAAGGAGACTATCATATACAACTCTCAGTAAAAGACAAATCAAATGGACACAAAGTTATTAAGGAGATAGAAGATGTAAATGAAGTAATTGATAGAGTCCATCTTATGGATATACATAGAACTTTGCACTTCCTCTTATTTTCTCACAAGCGTTATGAGTTGTTTTATCTGCTTGGAATGGGAAATCTATTATTTTGGAAAACCACTTTTCCCCACCCCAGCCTGGTTCTGGAAAGGGGTAGCAGTCATAGAATCCTTCCTAGCTGGCAACAAGGAGGGGCATGTGGCTCAGGCTAGACTAATAATCATTTCCTAACTTTGGCCGTAGTGGTTGGTTTATAGTTGGCCATGTGACACAGGACAGGTAAACCAGAGGTCTTCAAGTTTTTTCAAACAATTTGGGCTAAGAAGTTCCTTTAGCACCACTGGTGGTAAACCTGATATGGTAAACCTGAATTCACCATATGGTAAGTTCAAGGATCTGAATTCAGAGTTGCCTGTGCCATGGGACTGTTGGTAGGACTAAGCTAACTAGAAAGAATAAAACTGACATAAAGAGAAACAGAGATGCAAAACAGAGTTTTCTAAGGAGAGTCACAAT
The DNA here is from genome assembly GCA_006410935.1 of Redunca redunca. Taxonomy (NCBI): domain Eukaryota; kingdom Metazoa; phylum Chordata; class Mammalia; order Artiodactyla; family Bovidae; genus Redunca; species Redunca redunca. The sequence continues at coordinate 43,145 of SJYQ01008521.1, forward strand.
TCTGATTGTTCCTGAGGCCGTCTGCATCGCTGCCATTTTGGGGGGTTGATTATATGCATCTGTATATACTTGAGCCTTGAACAACACAGGCTTGAACTGCATGTGCCCAATTATATGTGGAATTTTTTCCCAATAAATCCCACGATGTGGAGCTGTGGATATGGAGGTCAACAGTGAAGTTTTCAACTGCAGGGAGAATCGAGAATTCCTGCCCCTAACTCCATGTTGTTCAAACATGAACTGCATTCCTTCTCTTGCTGATTGGAATTGGGGCTTATGTCATTTCAGGCACAAGAGTTCTAGTTAATATGAACTGGTGTGGTATGTGTAAACAATAGGAAAATACCACAGGATGTTCCTGGGCCATTAACAAAGGAAAGTGGGGCAAAGGGAAGCCCAAAATGCTTGTTCCTAGGACAGCAGCCCCCAGCCACACCTCTGTGGCACAGGGCCTGCTGCTAAGGTGTGATGAGGCCAAGGCCAACGTTGGCCGAAATTTCAAATTGCCCCCTTCCCACAGTTGGCAGTGCACCTTGTCATTGCAGGCTTGAGCATTTCCAGTGAGAAGGATGTTCTCAACTTCCCCTCCTAATTCCTCTGTGCTTACCCACAAGACTCCCTGCCAGTGCAGTGCATTTATCTTCTCCCCTGCTCATGCTCACAGCATGTGTGCACATGTGCCCTCAAATGCCTTCACAAACACACATGTCAATATCCATGAGACCTCGGGTGAGATTTCGTAGAAGAAAGCATCTGTAGGACAAAAAATTTTGTTTTGTTGACCTTTAAATCGTTAGTGTTTAAATCTCATATGCCTGTTGTGCTCTAGTTATTGCCACATAAACGGCAAGAAGCCGTTTTGACCTCAGCTGCCTGTCCAGTCCCATTTTATTCAGTGTCCGACATTAATGAACTGGCAGTTCATTACTTTCTAGGTCTTGAGCAGCCACCAAAGGAGATCCTGACAGACGAGTATTCACTTCACCATTCTTTGCCTGTTCTGCCCTCGTGTGGGCAAGAGACACAAATGCTTTGGGATTTAAACCCCAAGTTCCTGAAAAGAGCTCTAATGATCAGAGATGTGATCATCCCCACCAGGGGTGAGGGAGAAGTGGGAAGGACACCTAGAGAAAACATGAGTTTTAAACCAAATAAGACTGACTCTTTTCACTGAATCCTTACAATCGGTTGAGACTGGAGGACTTGCTCCTCTGAATACAGCGTCCCTCGGAGGATGTAGCATTTATTAGCACTGCCAGGCACCAGGCAAGGAATCCCTACAGCAGTTCTCCCAGTGACCTTTGTATAATTATCTTCATCTTATAGATGGGCCTATTGAGACTGGGAATGGCTAAGTAGCATGCCCAATTTCCCAAAGCCAGGAAGTGGCAGAGTTAGGATGTTTTCAAGATAAACTAGTAATACAAATGGGAAATATAAAATATAGCATTTCACTACGACATTGCATGGAAATAATCTAGGTTCTATCTATCTATCTATCTATCTATCTATCTGTTGTTGTTCAACCACTAAGTCATGCTTGACACTATGTGACCCCAAGGGCATGCAGGCTTCCATGTCCTTCACTAACCCCCAGAGTTTACTCAAACTCATGTCCATTGAGTGGGTGATGCCATCCAACCATCTCATCCTCTGTTGCCCCCCTTCTCCTCCTGCCCTCACTCTTTCCCAGCATCAGGGTTTTTTCCAATGAGTTGGCTCATCGCATCAGGTGGCCAAAGTATTGGAGCTTCAGCTTCAGCATCAGTCCTTCCAATGAATATTCAGGGTTGATTTCCTTTAGGATTGACTGGTTTGATCTCCTTGCCATCCAAGGGACTCTCAAGCGTCTTCTCCAGCACCACAATTCAAAGGTATTGATTCTTCAGCACTCAGCCACGAAATAACATGAATCCTCATGAACCCATTAACCTGAGAACACCGTCAGTGCCATTAAATTTCCCAGTGTATCCTTATAGTCTTGCCTTGCTGCCCTTAGTTATTGACTTTTTTTTCTTTCTATCTTGTGGCCACGCTTCCTGACCAGGGATTGAACCCGCATCCTTGGCAATGAAAGCACAAAATCTTAAGCACTGGACTACCAAGGAATTCCTGATCTTGACTTTGAAAACATTCCTTTGGTTTTCATTAATGCTTTATCCAAGAAGTATGTGTCATTGCTGCTGCTAAGTCGCTTCAGTCATGTTCAACTCTGTGCGACCCCATAGATGGCAGCCCACCAGGCTCCCCCGTCCCTGGGATTCTCCAGGCAAGAACACTGGAGTGGGTTGCCATTTCCTTCTCCAATGCATGAAAGTGAAAAGTCAAAGTGAAGTCGCTTAGTCGTGCCCGACTCTTAGCGACCCCATGGACTGCAGCCTACCAGGCTCCTCCATCCATGGGATTTTCCAGGCAAGAGTACTGGAGTGGGGTGCCATTGCCTTCTCCATATGTGTCATTAGTTTTGCTTAATTTTTATGTTTATAAAAATGGGAAGATATTTTACATTTCTTCTGTAGTTTGCTTTATTCACTCAAAATTGCTTGTGACTTCCATCCATGTTCCTATGTGCACTTGCAGTTCTTTTTCCCCTGATGTACATGACCATATATTATGACTATATCAGAATGGTCTCATTCCCTTCTCCTGGTAATGGACACTTTGCTTGTTTCTAGTTTTCCACTATTATATCCAGTGCTGCTATAAATCCATGTACCTGCCTCTTGATGTGTAGATTTGAGAGTTTCTCTTGGGAACATACCTGGGAGAGAGTGGCTGCATTATAGGGGATGCAGATGTTCAACTTTTGCATGATAATCTAATATTCTTCCCCAAAGTGTTTTGATCAACTTATAGTCCCACCAGAGTGTGTGAGAGTTGCCATTGGTGCAAATTCTTGCTATCATTTGAATTTTCCAGAACTTTACATTTTGGTCAAATTAGTGAGTGCAAAAAAAAAAAAAGTGGTATGTCACTGTGATTACTAGGAGTTTGTCAAATTTGTTTTCAGATTCAATGGCCTTAAGCTGAGTTACTGAATGGGGCAAAGGGATAATATTCCAGATGGATGAGCCACTTAAGAAAGTTTCTTTGTCCATTTGGGCCACTATAACAAAATACCAGAGACCGGGCAATTTATAAACAAACCCAAAAATCTCTTTCTTACAATTCTGGATGCTGAAGTCCAAAATTGGAGTGCCAGCCTGATTATGTGAGTGCCCTCTTCCAGGTCACAGACTTCTTGTATGCTCACAGGATGGAATGGACTAGGGCTCCCGGGGGCTTTCTTCTTATAAGGGCACTGATCCCATTCATGAGAGCTCCACCCTAACGACCTGATCATCTCCTAAAAGTCCCATCTTCCATCATATTGGATATTAGGATTTCAACATATGGATTTTGAGGGGACACAAACATTCAGATCATAGCAGAAAGAGTTCTGGGTCAGGTCAGAAGTTAGTACATTTAAAGAAGAGGAAAAAAAGTCACCACAGGTGTAATACAATGAGTTCACTGCTGCCCAGTTAGCTAACATCTCAGTACCTCATATCTTACCAGACTTGACCTGTGAAATCTGCCAGATCCTACCTGCCAGTCCTGATCTCTGACCAGCTCTCAATGTTTGTATCATATAATATGGTGAAGTTGTGTTTTAAGCTTAACCAAGTTGATTCACACTGGGTTATGCTTCTTATCTTTTATCAGATAGATTTAACATTTGGATGAACTTCCAGAAATTTATTTGAAAATATCTTTCTTATCATCCCTTCATTGGTTTCTGGTCAATTCCTCTTTGTTTATCAAACAACTTTAAAATTGATTTTTGAAGCAGATATGGACTCTCATATGGAATCCTGAAAGATGGGTGAGAATGAATCTTCAGGAATTTATTTTATAAGTTTCTTTGGCCAAGAAAGGGTATAGACCCTGTTAACTCAGTAGCTGTGAATTATGGTTATATTTATTCTTTGGAAAATATAACTGCTAGTTAAATGAGTGTGATTCTAAATGCGATTTTGTCCCTCCTACTATCTTGTTGGTTCTTCCCATTAGCCCTTGGATGTGGGGTATCATTTTTTGGTAGGTCCCAATATTCTCCTGTAGATGGTTGTTCAGCAATGAGTTTGAATTTTGGAGTTCTTGCTGGAGAAGATGAGCGCACACCCTTCCACTCTGCCATCTTATTTTCTTTTGTATAGTTCTTCTATGTATTCTTGCCACCTCTTCTTAATACCTCCTGCTTCTGTTAGGGCCATCCTGATTCTGTTCTTCATTGTGCCCATCTGTGCATGAAATGTTCAACTAGTATCTCTAATTTTATTGAAGAGATCTCTGGTCTTTCCCATTCTATTTTTTTCCTTTTTTTTTTTTTTGCATTGATCACTTAGGAAGTCTTTCTTATCTCTCCTTGCTATTCTTTGGAACTCTACACTCAGATGAGTATATCTTTCCTTTTCTCCTTTGCCTTTTTGATTCTAATGATGGCCCTCAATGAAGCACACCAACTGGTATTTGTTACGTTGTACAATCCCTGCCACATGTGCCTCTGGCTGCACTAACTTGTAGGTTGCTATGGAGGGCATACTGTGTCAGTTCCAGACCCTCTCTTCTTTTTTTTAATATTCAGTGTTTATTTTTTCCCAACTTTATTGGTATGTAATTGACATATAACAATGTGTAAGTTTAAGGTGTACAATGTGATGGTTTAATATATTCATATCTCGTGAAATGATTACCATGAAATAAGACTAGTTAACACAGCCATCACCTCACATAGCTACCTTTTTGGTGTGTGTGGTGAGGACTTTTTGGATTTAATCTCTTAGCAAGTTTCAAATATACTATGCAGTGTTGTTAACTAGAGTCATCATGCTATAGATTAGATACCAAGAAATTGTTTATCTTATAACTGGAAGTTTGTACCCTTTGAACATCTTTACTCATTTTTTTCCTCCTAGCCTCTAGAA
>SJYQ01008525.1:7257-46456 GCA_006410935.1 Redunca redunca
TTATATTAAACCTAAGTACAATGAAAATATTCTACTTAATGTTAATTACTCTAAGACATTTCTATATTAGATAGATCAATAAACAAACATTAATATCAGGTATTTAATACTGAATATTTCCAAGTTCACATGAACCTGGAAATTATTGTTTAATATAGAATTATTTGATTTGTAAGCGCTTACCTTTTTCTAAGCCAAATAAATAGAGCTCATTTACAAATTAACCTCAAAAATATTGCCCAGAGACAAAGACATACCAAGACATATTTAGACAGACAGTGCGAGATCTCGCTTCATTTTCTAAGTTTAGTCATGAATTAGATATTACAATATAAAATTTACTAGTTTATAAAAAAACAGTTGAAATCAATAAAAATTTTAAAGTCGTTTTCCCTCAGTTTCAGGAGTTAGAGATGGTCTAGATAAGTGTTCCTGAGACCCCTGGTCTCAAGGCACAGGGAAAGAAAATCAAGTTCTAACAAAATGGCGGCAGATCTACCCAAATGGTGGCCAGACAAAGCAAAATGGCCACCACAAATCGCAACCAGAACACAGAGTTAAAACACACACATAAACCTGGCAGTCCTCATCAGACACTCCCTGAAATACAAGAATACAGTCTCTCAGAAAACCTTCTATAGAGATGCGTCTACTGGCGCCTGCAGATACCCAGTCGTCATGGGACTTTTCCCTGGGCCTCCAGAGAAGGGAGGACTGGAGCTCGGCCCTACCAGAAATCAGACCAGACCAGAACCAAAATTCGAGTTCTCAGCCAAGAGGAGGTGATCAGTCTTCAGTCCTCAGCTCAGGCTGAGGCCCTTCGACCAGATTCCTGCATCCAGGACAAGGGGACTAGAAAAATGGGGAAGGATAGGAGGTTAAGAAGAGGAAAGAGAGAGGGAAGGGGAAAGAGGTCAATAAAGTCTCTTGTTCCTTACCCAGTTGGGGCACTCTGGCCAGTTGTCCGTGTCAGGAGGAGACCAGGGACAAAAGGGTCCCAGTGGTCCACTGGCAGCCAAGCTGGCCCCTGAGTACCCCAAGTGATCAGGATGTCAGTCTCAGTGAAGAAGATTTCCGCCAGAATTGCCATTTGTTCCAGGAAGGGGGACCCCTTCCAGAGCCCAAAACTGGGTCCCTGTCTAACATTTGGAAATGAATTGTCTGAGGAGACTCATGTGCTGACAAAGCAAGAGATTTTATTGGGAAAGGGCACCCGGGTGGAGAGCAGTAGGGTAAGGGAACCCAGGAGAACTGCTCTGCCATGTGGCTCGCATTGTCAGGTTTTATGGGGATGGGATTCATTTCCGGGTGGTCTTTGGCCTTTCATTCTAATTCAGACTCTTTCCTGGTGGCACATGCATTGCTCAGCCAAGATGGATGCTAGCGAGAGGGATTCTGGGAAGTGGGCAGACACGTGGTGTCTCCTTTCGACCTTTCCCGGACTCTTCCAGTTGGTGGTGGCTTATTAGTTCTGTATTCTTTATCAGGATCTCCTGTCATAAAACAACTCATGCAAATGGTTACTATGGTGCCTGGCCAGGGTGGGCGGTTTCAATCAGTGTGTTTCCCCTAACAGTCTCATCTTGTGTCACCCGCTTCTCCTCTTGCCCTCAACTTTTCCCAGCATCAGGGACTTTTCCAAAGAATCAGCTCTTTGCATCAGGTGGCCAAAGTATTAGAGCTTCAGCTTCAGCATCAGTCCTTCCAAATATTGCAGTTAGAATTGTTATCATGGTTTGGTTGGGTGGGCAACCCCGCAACCCCAGTTTGCCCTGGACCACCCAAGTTTTACTGCTGGAATTCTGGGAAAACCCTCAGTCCCAGGGAACCCTGGAGGGGGCTAATCAGCCTATTGAGAACAGACCTCTTACTTGATCCCCCAACCCCCGAGAGCCAAAAAAGGAACCCTCCTCTTCCTTCCTATATGGTAATCTTCATTTATTCATCCGTTCATCCTTGTCTTCAACTCCTTTATTTGGCAAGTATTTACCAAGTACCTAATGAAACAGGAATCCAAGTTCTTGTTCATGGAGGTGAAGAATGAGTTTCACAGACATGGAAACACTAAAGGTAGCATGTAAATCGGTTCAGTTCAGTTCAGTTCATTCGCTCAGTCGTGTATGAGTGAGTGAAGTCGCTCAGTCATGTCCTATTCTTTGCGACCCCATAGACTGTAGCCTACCAGGCTCCTCCGTCCATGGGATTTTCCAGGCAAGAGTACTGGAATGGGTTGCCATTCTCCTTCTCAAGTGTATAGGATTCATTAAAGAGAAAGAAAGTACAAACACCTCAGCATAAACACTGAGAGGTGGTAAAAGAGTCCCCCAGAAGAGAAAGATTATAGCAGTTTTATGTTTACCAGTATTAATCTGTACATTTTAAATTGACTCCTGTCCTTAAAATACATCATTTCTAACCAATCAGTTGAAAGGTCACATTGTTTAATTTAACATCTTTATGGTTCCTCTTGATCCTTGGATTAAGTCACCACCCTTTTTCATGTCCCCTGGCCATTTTACAAAGGACCAGTATATGGGATTAAGATTAATGATCACCAGTTGTTTTTCCCTCAGGCATATGGGACATACATTAATTACTGCCCTTTCCTTGGGATCAGCCTAGTGGCTCAGAGGGTAAAGTGTCTGCCTACAATGGGGGAGACCCAGGTTCAATCCCTGGGTTGGGAAGCTCTCCTGGAGAAAGCAATGGCAACCCACTCCAGTATTCTTGCCTGGAAAATCCCATGGACGGAAGAGCCTGGTAGGCTACAGTCCATGGGGTCACAGAGTCCAACATGACTGAGCAACTTCACTTTCCTGGATCTGAGTGCTGATAGTTTATCAGACCAAGGACACATTTCAGGAATTTGGGACAAAGGGTATAGCTTTAGGCACACAGAGTGAGGAGCTCCCAGCAGCTGGGAGGAGCTACCCCATGCCCAAGGTCAGGGGCGGGGGCCGAGAGGAGCAACCCCTCCTCCAAGGTAAGGAGCAGTGGGTGCGGTTTGCTGGAGCAGCCGTGAAGAGATACCCCACGTCCAAGGTAAGAAGAGTGAAAGTGAAGTCGTTCAGTTGTGTCTGACTCTTTGCGACCCCATGGACTGTAGCCTACCAGGCTCTTCTGTCCATGGGACTTTCCAGGCAAGAATACTGGAGTGGGTTGCCATTGCTTTCTCCAGGAGAGCTTCCCAACCCAAGGACTGAACCCAGGTCTCCCGCATTATAGACAGACATTTTACCGTCTGAGCCACCAGGGAAGTAGAAACCCAAATAAGACGGTAGGTGTTGTGAGAGGCATCAGAGGGCAGACACACTGAAACCATAATCACAGAAAACTAGTCAATCTAATCACACGGACCACAGCTTTGTCTAACTCAATGAAACTAAGCCATGCCTTGTGGGGCCACCCAAGATGGGGAGGTCATGGTGGAGAGATCTAACAGAATGTGGTCCACTGGAGAAAGGAATGGCAAACCACTTCAGTATTCTTGCCTTGAGAACCCCATGAACAGTATGAAAAGGCAAAATGATAGGATACTGAAAGAGGAACTCCCCAGGTCGGTAGGTGCCCAATATGCTACTGGAGATCAGTGGAGAAATAACTCCAGAAAGAATGAAGGGATGGAGCCAAAGCAAAAACAATACCCAGTTGTGGATGTGACTGGTGATAGAAGCAAGGTCCGATGCTGTAAAGAGCAATATTGCATAGGAACCTGGAATGTTAGGTCCGATGCTGTAAAGAGCAATATTTCATAGGAACCTGGAATGTTAGGTCCATGCTGCTGCTGCTGCTAAGTCGCTTCAGTTGTGTCCAACTCTGTGTGACCCCATAGAGGGCAGCTCCCCCATCCCTGGGATTCTCCAGGCAAGCATACTGGAGTGGGTTGCCATTTCCTTCTCAAATGCATGAACCATGAATCAAGGCAAATTGGAAGTGGTCTAACAGGAGATGGCAAGAGTGAACGTCGACATTCTAGGAATCAGCAAACTAAAATGGACTGGAATGGGTGAATTTAACTCAGATGACCATTATAGCTACTACTGTGGGCAGGAATCCCTTAGAAGAAATGGAGTAGCCATCATGGTCAACAAAAAAGTCTGAAATGCAGTACTTGGATGCAATCTCAAAAACGACAGAATGATCTCTGTTCATTTCCAAGGCAAACCATTCAATATTACAGTAATCCAAGTCTGCACCCCAACCAGTAACACTGAGGAAGCTGAAGTTGAACAGTTCTATGGAGACCTACAAGACCTTTTAGAACTAACACCAAAAAAGATGTCTTTTTCATTATAGGGAACTGGAATGCAAAAGTAGGAAATCAAGAAACACCTGGAGTAACGCGCAAATTTGGCCTTGGAATATGGAATGAGGCAGGGCAAAGGCTAATAGAGTTTTGCCAAGAGAACGCACTGGTCATAGCAAACACCCTCTTCCAACAACACAAGAGAAGACCCTACACATGGACATCACCAGATGGCCAACACCAAAATCAGATTGATTATATTCTTTGCAGCCAAAGATGGAGAAGCTCTATACAGTCAGCAAAAACAAGACCGGGAGCTGACTGTGGCTCAGATCATGAACTCCTTATTGCCAAATTCAGACTTAAATTGAAGAAAGTAGGGAAAACCACTAGACCATTCAGGTATGACCTAAATCAAATCCCTATGATTATACAGTGGAAGTGAGAAATAGATTTAAGGGACTAGATCTGATAGAGTGCCTGATGAACTATGGACGGAGGTTCATGACATTGTACAGGAGACAGGGATCAAGACCATCCCCATGGAAAAGAAATGCAAACAAGCAAAATGGCTGTCTGGGGAGGCCTTACAAATAGCTGTGAAAAGAAGAGAAGTGAAAAGCAAAGGAAAAAAGGAAANATCATGGAAAAAGCAAGAGAGTTCCAGAAAAACATCTGTTTCTGCTTTATTGACTATGCCAAAGCTTTGACTTTGTGGATCACAATAAACTGTGGAAAATTCTGAAAGAGATGGGAATACCAGACCACCTGACCTGCCTCTTGAGAAACCTATATGCAGGTCAGGAAGCAACAGTTAGAACTGGACATGGAACAACAGACTGGTTCCAAATAGGAAAAGGAGTACGTCAAGGCTGTATATTGTCACCCTGCTTATTTAGCTTATATGCAGAGTACATCGTGAGAAATGCTGGGCTGGAAGAAGCACAAGCTGGAATCAAGATTGCCGGGAGAAATATCAATAACCTCAGATATGCAGATGACACCACCCTTATGGCAGAAAGTGAAGAGAAACTAAAAAGCTTCTTGATGAAAGTGAAAGAGAAGAGTGAAAAAGTTGGCTTAAAGCTCAACATTCAGAAAACGAAGATCATGGCATCCGGTCCCATCACTTCAAGGCAATAGATGGGAAAACAGTGGAAACAGTGTCAGACTTTGTTTTGGGGGGCTCCAAAATCACTGCAGATGGTGACTGCAGCCATGAAATTAAAAGACGCTTACTCCTTGGAAGGAAATTTATGACCAACCTAGATAGCATATTGAAAAGCAGAGAGATTACTTTGCCAACAAAGGTCCGTCTCGTCAAGGCCATGGTTTTTCCAGTGGTCATGTATGGATGTGAGAGTTGGACTGTGAAGGCTGAGCGCCGAAGAATTGATGCTTTTGAACTGTGGTGTTGGAGAAGACTCTTGAGCGTCCCTTGGACTGCAAGGAGATCCAACCAGTCCATTCTAAAGGAGATCAGTCCTGGGTGTTCTTTGGAAGGACTGATGTTGAAGCTGAAACTCCAATACTTTGGCCACCTCATGGGAAGAGTTGACTCATTGTAAAAGACTCTGATGCTGGGAGGGATTGTGGGCAGGAGGAGAAGGGGACAACAGAGGATGAGATGGCTGGATGGCATCACCGACTTGATGGATATGTGTTTGAGTGAACTCCGGGAGATGGTGATGGACATGGAGGCCTGGCCTGCTGTGATTCATGGGGTCGCAAAGAGTCAGACAAGACTGAGCGACTGATCTGAACTGAACTGAATGGAGTGAGATGTTTACTGAAAAGAAGACCTAGGTCTCAGAGTCCTACACTTATTGCCTAGCAATTTCTTTTCTTTTTTTTTTTTATATCTTTCTGCCTAGCAATTTCTACCTGACTAATACACAGCAGACTGTTGCTGGGAATGTAACAGGACCCGCATTCTCAAACAGCTCACATTCTAGGGGCTTCTCTGCTGGCGCAGTGGATAAGAATGTGCCCTCCAGTGCAGGTAAAGTGGATTCAATCCCTGGACAGGAAGATCCCACACACCATGGAGCAACAAAGCCCATACGCCACAAATACTGAAGCTCGCACTTCCCATAGCCCGTTCTTGGCAACAAGAGAAGCCACTGCAATGAGAAGCCCTCCCACCACAATGCAGAGTAGCCCCAGCTCGTCACAACCTGAGACTGCCTGTGTGCAGCAACAAAGATCCAGTGTAGCCAATAAATAAATAAGTGGAAAAAATTTTTAATTAGTTTTAAAAAAAGTTCACATTTTGAAATGGGAGGGGAGGGGGGGTAGGGCACAACCTTTCCCAAGGATGCAATATAAACTGATTAGAATCAAATGGGTCCAAGATGGCAGATAAATCAACTTGGATTAAACCTTGATCCTCATTACACATTGTAACACCTCAGCAAGCCAAATGACACACCCAGAGGTGCCATGACTTTGATGGTCAACCATCAAAGATGAAAAAGTGGGCTGTGGCCCAACTCCTAGAAATCTTCACCTCTTCCCTCAAATTATTTGAACAATCCTCCCACTCATTAACCTGTGAAAGCACCCATCCCATAAAAGCTAACCACAGTGCCTTGCGAGGCTGTACTTGCCCTCTGGAACAGCCCACACTCTGTGGAATGTGTTTCTCTCTGAATAAATCCACTTCTTACCTATCACTTTTTCTCTTACTGAATTCTTCCTGCAATGAGACATAAAGAACCTGAGCTTCATTAGGTCCTCAAACCATGTGTGTGATTTTGGTTGGAATACTGTGGGTTTTGGCTGGGTTTGAGTCCCAGCCAGGTGAGTTTGAGTTCCATATTAGCCTTTGGCTGGGTTCAAGCCCTGGCACATGGGTTCAAATCCTGTTACATGGATTCAAGTCCCAATCTCAGGTAGACAGTTTCAGTTCTAGTTCAGTTCAGTTCAGTCGCTCAGTCGTATCCGACTCTTTGCGACCCCATGAACCGCAGCACACCAGGCCTCCCTGTCCATCACCAACTCCTGGAGTCCATCCAAACCCATGTCCATTGAGTCAGTGATGCCATCCAACCATCTCATCCTCTGTCTTCCCATTCTCCTCCTGGCCTCAATCTTTCCCAGCATCAGGGTCTTTTCAAATGAGACAGCTCTTCGCATCAGGTGGCCAAAGTACTGGAGTTTCAGCTTCAACATCAGTCCTTCCAATGAACATCCAGGACTGATCTCCTTTATGATGGACTGGTTGGGTCTCCTTTTAGTTCTAGAGAGGGAAACAAACAGTAAACTGAGAAGGTGTGGTTTTTTATATGGGACTGATGTCTCAGAGAGCACTGAAGGGAAGGGGGAGGTAGGAAGGGAAGAGAAAGGGCAGTTCTAAATGCAGGCACTGATGGGACAGGGGCGGGCTTTGCCCCCAGCCAGGCTGGCGGCTTCAACACACCTGTTCTCACCCAGGGCCATCCTGTCCCCACCCCATCCAGTTCTTTGATGATGTCCGGTTAAAATCTGTGGTTGTCACAACTGGAGTGGGGAGGGGCTCCTGGAATCAAATAGGTGGGGGCCAGGGATGATGTTCAACCCCTCACAGTGCCCAGGGCTCCCCCCACAGAGGATGATCTGCCCTGAATGTTGAAGTATCATGGGGGAGACCCTGCACTAACATTATTCTGACCTGCTGGTGCCCCCAGATTCCTGCTCAGACAGGGACTCTATCCAGGTCACCTCTGTGTCCTGAGGTGACCTAGTGTAGGGCGGGCAGGATATCTGAGATGAGCACTGGGGATGAAACCACAAGTCTGTGTGCCCACTCCCCATGCTACACCCCAGAGGTGATGGCATCAGTCACTTCCTTGTGCAGTTAGCTTTTCCCTGAGTCACTCTCTCTTGTCAAGGTCTCTTTTGCAGGTTGGATATCCCGGAGGTGATATTGAGAGCAAGGACTGGAGTGAAGCTTGCTGATGTAAGAGGTACAGAGAACAGAGGGCTGGCTATCATATGATCTAGCAACCCCATTCCTGGGCATATATGAAGACAAAACTTTAATTTGAAAAGAATACTAATAATCATAGTAACACTATTCACAATAGGCAAGACATGGAAGCAACCTAAATGTCCATTGACAGGTATGGATAAAGAACATGTGGTATGGCTGTACAATGGAATATTACTCAGCCATCAAAAAGAATGAAATAATGCCATTTGCAGCAACATGGATGGAACCAGATATGGTCATACTAAAATCAAAGTAAGTTAGAAAGAGAAAGACAGATACAATATGATACCACTTACATAGGGAATCTAAAATATGACACAGATGAACTTATCTACAAAATAGAAACAGACTCACAGACGTAGGGAACGGACTTGTGGTTGCCCAGGGGGAGAGGGTTGGGGAAGGGAAGGGTTGGGAGTTTGGGATTAGCAGATGCAAACTACTGTATTGGCGCTAGTGGTAAAGAATCCACCTGCCAAAGCAGGAGACATAGGTTTGCTCCCTGGGTCGGGAAGATACTCTGGAGAAGGACATGGCAATCCACTCTAGTATTCTTGCCTGGAAAACTCCATGGGCAGAGGAGCCTAGCAGGCTATACAGTCCACGTGGGTGTGTGCTAAGTCACTTCAATCGTGTCCAACTCTTCGCGACACTATGAACCAAAGACAGCCAGGATCCTCTGTCCCTGGGATCAGAATACTGACTGGAGTGGGTTGCCATGCCCTTCACCAGGGGATCTTCCCAATCCAGGGATCAAACCCATGTCTCTTGTGTCTCCTGCATTGAAAGGCAGGTTCTCACCACTAGCACCACCTGGGAGGCCCTACAGTCCAAGGGGTTACAAAAGAATCGGATATGACTGAATGCACATAGATGAATCTTCCTAGAATATATAAGGTGGATAAACAGCAAAGTCCTGCTGTATAGCACAGGGAACTATATTCAATATCCTGTGACAAACCATGATGGAAAAGAAAAACATAGCTTTATTGATAGATTCAGCTCCTAAGCGACTGGGCCCTTCCTCTCCCACGGTTCTCATTGCTGCCCAAGGCTGCAGACTTTCTTGCCACAACCGTGGTCTTCAGGTCCAGGACAAGCCACTGGCAGACCACCCATACCTTCCCAGGGCTGGCAGCTCTCATTAGCTACTAACGGCAAGACACACCCAGAAAGCAAAAATGTGACCATGAAGATATACTCAGCCATGTTCAAATTGAGGAAGTAACATTCTTATCTCTGTTTAGTACTCACTTGATTTTAGAATAGCTTAGATTGACAAAAATGTTGAAAAGATCTGTACAGAAGGTATGGCGTGCCCCTGGACCCCTATTTCCAGCACATTACACTAGAATGATATGTTTGTACCAACTAAAGAATCAAGATAGATACATTAGTATTAACTAAAGTCCAGAAGCGACTTAGCAGCAGCAGCAGCAGCAGACTTCGCTAGAATTCCCCTAGTTTTCCCTGTAAGTCCTTTTTCTCTCCCAGTCTCCTCTGGGATGTGACAGTCTCTCAGACTTTCCTGAGTTTTGACACCTTGAAAGCTTTAAGGAAGACTGATCAGGTATTCTGTTCCTCGGTTGGTTTGTTTAGAAATAAATTTATTAAACTGGTCACTTGGTAATCTGTGTCCTTTTTGTGTGTATTTGTTGTTGTTTTAGTCACTAAGTCGTGTCCAGTTTTTTTGTAACCCCATGGACTGTAGCCCTCCAGGCTCCTCTGTCCAGGGGATTTACCAGGCAGGAATACTGGAGTGGTTTGCCATTCCCTTCTCCAGGGGATCTTCCCAACCCAAGGATTGAACCCTTGTCTCCTGCATGCCAGGCAGATTCTTTACCACTGAGCCACCAGCCACCACCATATTTATGCATATTTTAACACAATTAGAAGAAAAGCAGCGATAGCAAACACAATCATAATACCAGCTTTGCAGTCAATCTATTAATAGAAGCCTCCAAGCATGCTCTTGCTGCATTCCTGACACCTCGTTCGCTCGGTCCTGGAGTCAGCAAACTCATTCTTGGCAAGACTGGGGTCACGGACACATCTGTCTCGGCAGGGGAGGATGATGACAAGTCTGTGTGCCAAGTCGAAGGTCATCCAGCAGATGTAACTTTAGACAGATGTCCTCGTGGAGATGAATGGACACAACAGAGTACAAGAAAAAGTCCAGATGCTGAGGAGTATGTAGAAGATCATATTTGTACACACATACACACACACACACACACACACACACACATACAGTGTACTTGTGTATAATGGTCTCTTTCTGACTTACAGGAAACACACCACACGCTGTCCCTGGAAAGTAAGAGCAGATTGCTGTCCCCAGGTATTTGAGTCTATCCCAACAAGAGGACCATGCATACCTCATGCTGTGCCATGAGTGTTTTCTGGGTCTCCCACTAGAGTTCTCAACACATACACCCCTTCTTGACTGACCCTGGTCTTGACCATGCACACCAGTTATCCGTTGCTACATACAAACCACCTCAAAACTTAGTGGCTTAGGGACTTCTCTGTTGATCCAGTGGCTAAGACTCTGTGATTCCAATGCAGGGGGCCCGGGGTTCGATCCCTGGTTGGGGGACTAGATCCTGAATGCCGCAACTCAACTAAGATTCAGTGCAGCCAACTAAATAAATATATTAAAAAGCAAACACTTAGTGGCTTAGAACAACCACCCCATAATATGTTACTTGTTCTGTCAACCAGCAATTTGGAGTGGACTCAGCTAGATAGTTCCTCTGATGGTCTTTACCATCAGGGTCTGATAAGACCCAGAAATGCAATATTTTCTTCTTGGCAAAGACTGGCACACTGAGGATGACTTCTCGTCACCAGGTGCTCTGGGAAATCTCGGTGAATTCACCAAATTTACCTCCAAAGGGAAATGATGGCACTGCCAGCTCTTCAAGGCCTACTTTACAGTCTCCGGGTATGTTAGGGGAGACACTGATGGAAACCACCTGTCCTGGCCAGGCATCATAATAACCACTTGCATGAGTTATCTTAAAACAGGAGGTCTTAATACTTATAATCTAAATTCTTTTTTTAAAAATTTTATTGAAGTGTAGTTTACTTACAAAGTGTTAATTTTTGCTGTACAGCAAAGTGACACAGTTATACATATATATGTATTCTTCTTATTTTATATTGGAGTATAGCCAATTAACAATGTTGTGGTAGTTTCGGGAGAACAGCAGAAGGACTCAGCCATGCATATACATGTTTCCATTCTCCCTGCAAACTCCTCTCCCATCCAGGCTGCCTCATAACATTGAGCAGAGTTCCTGGTGCTGTCCAGTAGGACCTTGTTGGTTGTCCATTCTAAATATAGCAGTGTGTACCTGTCTATCCCAAACTCTCTAATTATTTCTTCCCCCCATTTTTTCCCCCACTACCATAAGTTCATCATAAGTTCATTCTCTAAGTCCATGAGTCTGTTTCTCATATATATATATATACTCTTCCATGTTCTTTTCCATTATGTTTTATCATAGGATATTGAATACGGTTCCCTGTGATATACAATAGGACCTTGTTGCTTACTTGGTTCCTTTTTATCCTAACATATTCACATGTTCTGGGGACTAAGATGTGGGCATTTTTGAGGAGGAGGACCTTTTACCTGCACAAATACTTTATGCATGCGTGCATGCTCAATCGCGTTCAACTCTTTGCAACCCCATGGACTATAGCCCGCCAGGCTCTTTTATCCGTGGGATTTTCCAGGCAAGAATACTGGAGTGGGTTGCCATTTCCTACTCCACCATACTTTATAAACATCTCATTTTGCAGATGAGAAAACAAAAACGGAAGCTTGATGGTTCTGTTAGGGGAAACACACTGACTGAAATTGCCCACCCTGGCTGGGCACCATAGTAACCATTTGCATGAGTTATTTTATGACAGGAGGTCCTGGTAAGGAACACAGAACTAATAAGCCACCAAAACCCAGAAGAGTTTGGGAAAGGTCAAAAGGAGATGCCACAGGTCTGACCATCTCCCAGAATCCTTCTCGCTGGCATCCATCATGGCTGAGCAATGCATGTGCCACCTGGAAGGACCCTGAGTCAGAATGATTGGCCAAAGACAACACAGAAACTAATCCTATCACCATAAAACCCGATCTGCAAGCCACATGGCAGAGCAATTCTCCTGGGTTCCTTCACCCTCCTGCTTTCCACCCAGGCACCACTTTCCAATAAAATCTCTTGCTTTGTCAGCACGTGTGTCTCCTTGGACAATTCATTTCCACATGTTAGACAAGAGCCCACTCTCGTGCCCTGGAAGGGGTTCCCCTTCCTCTAATAGATCCAGTGATTTGCTTGAGTCACAAGGAGCTGGTCCGTGGTTGGCCTGGTCTAACTCCATGCCAGTCACCAGGGCTGTGATGAGCAGGGTCCCAAGTGCCTGTGGGCAGGAGGAAGGCAATGGAGGGCTGAATGCAGAGTTTAGAAAAGCAGAAACCCCATCTCTCACTAAGTAAAAGGTGGAGCCCTTTCAGGGCACTCTACACCCACCACAAAGTCCCTGGGGTCTGAGATTGCACCTTCTCTGCCCCCTGGTCTACACTGCTATGTTCTCCCCATTTCAGCAGAATCTGGACTCTGGGCTCCCTCTGGGCAGCTCAGCGCTCTCCATGGTACTGAAACACCCCCCACCTTTCCTGGCCCCCCTCTACCAGCTTGTCTCTCTTGGCCAGGGGTTTGGGTTTCTGAGGTTCTAGCTCCTAGTATGTCTTGCTAACTATACCCAGGTCTCCCTATTTCCAAGTTCTTACTTGGTCTCAAGCAGGGGGTCATCCTCGAGTTCTAGGGCAGCCCAAGAGCTTGGGTTGTTCCTGGAACTTCTCAATATTTTCACACCCAGAGACTCCCAATGGATGTGCAATAGGGGAGGTCTGTGATTAAAGGAAACACTCCCTTTTACTAACACATCTCTTAGGAATTATCTTCCTTGGTGGCTCAGACGGTAAAGACTTTGCCTGCAATGCAGGAGACCTGGGTTTGATCCCTGGGTGTGTAAGATCCCCTGGAGAAAGGAATGGCTACTTACCACAGTATTCTTGCCTGGAGAATTCCACTGACAGCGGATCCTGGTGGGTTACAGTCTATGAGGTCACAAAGAGTTGGACATGACTGAAAGACTAACACAGAGTTTTCAAGTGTCCAGGTATGGGACTTCCCTTGTGGTCAAGACTCTGTGCTTCCCTGGTGGTGGGGGGGTGGGGGTGGGGCATGGGTTCAATCCCTGGTTGAGAAACTAAGATCCTGCGTGCTGCATGGTACAGCCGAAAAGTAATTTTTTTAAAAATGTGTCCAGATTTGGGCCTCAAATTATACCAGTTGGTTTGAGCATGCTGACTAAAAACAAAGGAAAAATACAAAAAAGCAAATTCTCTTCTGCTATTTTGGCCTTATGGGACCTTCCAGAAGCCATCTGGTCAACCATATAGGACTCCTGGCATTTCCAGATGTGTTTTTTTTTAAAAAAAAGTGGTAAAATACACATAATATAAAATTTACCATTTTAGCCATTTAAAGTGATTCAGTCATACTCAATACATTCACAGTGTTGTGAAAACATCTTCACCATCTCCTTCCAAAACTTTCTCAATTTCCCAAACTGCAACTCTGTCTTCATGAACCATTCACTCTCCCAGCCCCTGGTACACACTATTCTAGGTTCTACTCTCTGTGGATTTTCCAATTCTGTGTCTTTTTTCTGTCTCAGGTTCCCACCCAGGTTACCACATGACAGTTAGTTGTCCCATTCATCCTCTTAAGAACCTCTTGGCTAACACAGTTTCTCAGAAATTCTTGTTTTTGGTGACTCTGACAGTTTTACAGAGTGCTTGTTGGAAATTTTCTGGAATATCCCTCAATGGTGGCTTGTCTGGTGTTTTTCTTATGAACAGACCAAGGTGGTGAGATTTTAGGAAGGAGGACACTGTAGAGACGAAGGGCCCTTCTCAGCACATGATATCAGTTACCCATGCCATTCATGTGACTTGTCACAGTGGATGCTGGTGGTCACCTGGCTGAGGTGTGTTTCTCAGGTTTCTCCAGCATAAATCTACTCTTCCCCACACTTTTTCCTGGTTTTCCCTGGTGGCTCAGACCATAAAGAATCCACCTGCAATGCAGGAGACGTTGGTTCTATCCCTGGGTCAGGAAGATTCCCTGGAGAAGGCAATGGTAACCCATTCCAGTATTCTTGCCTGGAGAATCGCATGGACAGAAGAGCCTGGTGTTCTACAGTCCATGGGGTCACAAAGACTCAGACATAACTTAGCCACTGAACAACAACAAATCACATGAGAATACAGGGTGGGACCACATTGTTCTCTAAAATTATAGACTCTTGTCACTATTTTGAGTCCCGCTGATGACAATGCAACATCTTACTCCTTCTTGGAGGGTGTGAACCCCCCGTAGGTCACTTTGACTGGAGGAGCAGCCTGGATTTCCAGCCCAGATATAGAGCTTCAAGTAAAGGATGTCTAGACACAACATTCCATTTGGTAGTTTCCAAGGAAACAGGACGTTGTATCCTCATCCCAACTTGAGCTTAACCTCTTTGTTTTTATTTTTTGACAGCTCAACATGTAGGATCTTAGTTCCCCAACCAGGGATTGAACCTGGGCCCCCTGCAGTGGAAGCCTGGACTCAACGCTTCCACCAGGGAAGTCCTATTGTCATTATTAAAGTCAATATAATCAACACCTTTGCCTTTCCTTCTTTTTTTTTCCTGTCAGCGCTGCCTTTTCTTCTCCCCATGAGATGAGGCCAACAGCGAATACAACAACCCCAGGTTACGACTAGTGAGACCAAAGCTCAGGATCTCATCGCTGAGCTCCCGGTGGAGCCTCGGCTGTGAACAAGCCCCTCGAGGCCCCTTAATCACCTCCCTGGCAGCCCAACTCACACCGCAGCCGTGACAGGAGTTGCCCGCTCTCCGCTTCGTCCCAGCAGACCTGCCTGGTGCCCGTGGTTACGGGTACCATGGGTGATGCAAGATGATGAGCTCTTTGCTGGGATCCCCTCCGTAGCCACCAGGGACTCCAGGCAGCCTAACTGGTGTCTCTGGGGCTTGGAGGTGTCTAATCACTCACCAGACACAAACCAGACACAACCTTAGGGACTCCAACCTTCAAAGGCAGGAGCAGAGATTTTCCTGGTGGTCCAGCAACTAAGACTCCGAGCTCCCAATGCAGGGAACTGGATGCTCCCAAACTCTGGTCAGGGAACTAGATTCCACATGATGCAATTATGACCTGGCGCAGCCAAATATATATATATAATTTTTTATTTTGTATTGGGGTGTCACTGATTAACAATGTTATGATAGTTTCAACTGAACAGAGAAGGGACTGAGCCACACGTATACATGTGTGTATGGCTCCCCAAACTCCCCTCCCATCCAGGCTACCACATAACACTGAGCAGAGTTCCATATGGTATACACTAGGTCTTTGATGGTCCTTTATTATTTAAAAAAAAAACTGTTGTATTTACTTTTGGCTGTGCTGGGTCTTCATCACTGCGTGGGCTTTTCTCTGGCTTCAGAGAATGGGAGCTGCTCTTTGTTGTAGTGTGGGAGCTTCTCATCGTGGTGACTTCTCTGACTGTGGAATGTGGCCGGGTGGCTCAGTAGTTATGGCACATGGGCTTAGCTGCTCTGCAGCATGTGGGATCTTCCCAGACAAAGAATCGAAGCTGCATCTCCTGCATTGGCAGGCGGATTCTTTACCCCTGAGCCACCAGGGACATCCCAGTTGTCCATTTTAAATATAGCAGTGTGAACATTAACAGCAGAAGCAGAGGTGTTTCTGGCTCTGAGTCAGATGGCTGGTGCTCTGCCATTGACCTCCTGAGTGATCAGGGCAAACTACCTCCATGCCACGTAAACACCATGACTATAGCCTTATGGGTGTGTATTAACTGAACAAACATTGCTGACAAAACCAAGTATTGGCAAGGATAGATAATACCAGAGCTCTCTTCCACCGCTCACGTGATTGTAAATCCTTACAATGCTTTGGAAAACTGTTTAGCATCAATGACTAAATCTAACAATCACTTATCCCGTGACCCACTGATTCCATTCCCACATGCATAGCCAAGAGAAATGAAAATACTTGTCCTTCAAAACACAGGCACAAGAATTTTTTTTAGCTGCGCCTTGTGGTTTGTGGGATCTCAGTTTCCCAACCAGAGATTGAACCCTGGCCCTTGGCAATGAAAGCGCAGAGTCCTAACCACTAGGTCACCAGGGAATTCCCAAGAATGTACATTATTTAGATAAATGTCACATCATCAGAATGAAAGTGCTTCCAAGAACACCACTGAGAACATTAAAAGACAACCCACAAAGCAGGAGAAACTGTTTATATGGAGACAGCTGAAAAGGGGCTTTATCTAGAAGACTAAAGAACTCTTACAATTCAAAATTTTAAAAAGCAAAAAGACTCAATAGGGGCTTCCCTGGTGGCTCAGTAGTAAAGAATTCGCCTGCCAATGCAAGGGACTCGGGTTTGATTCCTGGTCCGGGAAGATCCCACATGCCGAGGAGCAGCTAAGCCCATGCGCCACAATTACTGAGCCTGTGCTCAGGAGCCGGGGAGCTGCGACTACTGAAGCCAATGCTCCCTACAGCCCACGCTCCGCAACAGGAGAAGCCACTGCAAGGAGAAGCCCAAGCACCAACTAGAGAGTAGCTCCCGCTCGCCCCAACTAGAAAGTCAGTGAGAGGAGCAGACACAGAAGGACACACAAGGAGTGATCCCACTGATGTAAAACGTCCAGAACAGGCCGATCCACAGACGGAGGGTGGGTCCCGATTGTCGGGGGCTGGGCAAGTGGGGGGTGACTGTAACGGTCACAGGTTTTGTTTTCTGGTGGTTAAACTATTCTACCATCGGATGGAGTGACGGTTGTATAACTTGTGAATATGCTAAAATTCACTGAGTTAGTTATTTTTGGCTGCTTCGCGTGGCACACAGTTCCTAAGTTCCCCAACCAGGGATTGAACCTGTGTACCCTGCAAGGGAAACAGAGAGCCTTAACCAATAGACCACCAAGGAAGTCCAAAGTTAAACATTTAAAAGGGTAAGTTTCATGGTATATAAATGATATTTGTGAAATAATAGGAAAAAATACATATTAGCGGCTTAGCGGTAAAGAATCTGCCTGCAGTGCAGGAGCCTCAGGAGACGCGGGTTTGATCCCTGGGTGGTGAAGCTTCCCTGGAGAAGGAAATGGCAATCCACTCCAGTATTCTGGCCTGGTAAATTCCACGGACAGAGGCGCTTAACGGGCTACAGACCCTGGGGTCACAAAGAGTCGGACACGACTTAGTGCGTGCGTGCGCACACACACACACACACATACATACACACAGTCTTTGCCCCCCAGTTTCTGGTGAGAGTTCTTAAGTCCCTTTTAATTTCCTGGTTGGCTGGAGAGTCTTTTGTTCTAGTGAGATGACTTTGGGTGGGCTTCTGGCTAGAAGTAGTCACCAGAAAAACCACACTATGGTTAGAAACTTGAAACTTTCAGCTTCACCGTCCTCCAGGTAGGGGAGAAGGGTGGAGACGGAATGAATAATGGATTGTGCTTATGTGATGATGAAGCCTCCAGAAAAGTCTCTAAACTACAGGCCTCAGGGAGAATGTTTTATATTTGTTTTTGGAGGATCTTAGTTCCCCAACCACGTATTGAATTTGTGCCCTCTGCAGTGGAAGTGCAGAGTCTTAACCACTGGACCACCAAGGAAGTGCAGAAGATTCTCAGCTGGTGAACACATAGAGGGGCTTGGAGAGAGAGCATGAGTTCTGTGTCCCTTCCCACATGCCTCGCCCTATAGGCATCTCCTCATCTGGAGATTCATCTGCATCCTTTATCACATCCCTTGATAAAAGCAGTCCCCATCCTTTTTGGCTCAAATGACCAATTTCCTGGAAGACAATTTTTCCACGGACCCCGGGAAGAAGGGTTGTTCCAAGATGATTCAAATGCATGATATTTATTGTGCATTTTATCTTTATGTTTATTACATCAGGTCTACCTCAGATCATCAGGTATTAGAACCCAAAGGTTAGGGACCTCTGTTTTATAATAAATCAGTAACACTTAAGGAAGCTGTCTCTCTGAGTTCTGTGAGCGGCTCTAACAAATGAATCGCACCTGAGGAGAGGGTCCTGGCAACCTCTTTCTCCAGCCAGTTGGTTGGAAGCACAGGAGACAACCTGGACTAGTGTTTGGCATCTGAGTTTGAGACAAGCCTGGGACCTGGGACCCTTTGTCCCAAAGCCTACACCTGGACCCACCTCTCCTCCAGCTACAAAATACAAAGAAACTATATGGGACTAAAAATAACTGTGTGAATGCACCGTTGGGGCAAATTCTGGACCAAAAGATACAAAGACAAAAAACCCAACTGCCATTTCTGAAGAGCTGGGCGCAAAAGCAGGGTACTGCACTCAACACCACAGAGAGGTGGGCACCTCCAGCCCGACCCTTGCATACACCTCACCCCAGATAAGGAACACGCTTGCCACCTCTGTTGGGGAGCAAGCCAGGGAACCTGTTACTTGTTTTCATTCATTCCTGCAGCCAGCAAGGGAGCTGCCCCAATAAAGCCTTTAAATTTTTTTCACTTATCTACTTATTCTTGGTTGCACTGGGTCTTTGTTACTTCTTGGCATTTTCTCCAGTTGCAAGGAGTAGGAGCTACTCTCTAGTTTCAGTTTGTGGTCTTCTCCTTGCTGTGGCTTCTCTTGCTGCAGAGCACAGACTCTAGGGCTAGGGGGCTTCAGTTGTTGTAGTGTACAGGCTTAGCTGCTCTGCGGCATGCAGAATCTTTCCAGACCAGGGATCAAACTGATGTCCTCTGCGATGGCAGGCAGATTCTTAACCACTGAACCACCAGAGAAGTCCCCTAGTAAAGTCTTGCCTGAATTTCTTGTCTGGCCTCTATTCATTTCTATTGATTTCTATTGAAAGGACTGATGCTGAAGCTGAAGCTCCAATACTTTGGCCACCTGATGCCAAGAGTCGACTCTCTAGAAAAGACTCTGGTGCTGGGAAAGATTTAAGGCAGGAAGAGAAGGGGATGACAGAGAAGAGATGGTTGGATGGCACCACTGACTCCGTGGACGTGAGTGAGCAAGCTCCAGGAGATGGTGAAGGACAGGGAAGCCAGGCATGCTGCAGTCTATGGGGTTGCAAAGAGTCAGACATGACTGAGCTACTGAACACATTGATTGATTAAGGAGGCCAAGAACCCTGGTGGGTATGGGGGTAGGGACAGTTGTGTGGGACTGAGCCCTAAGCCTGTGGGGTCTGATGCCGTCTCCAGATAGAGAGTGTCAGAACTGAGTGCAATGGTAGACCTCTGAGCTGATGTCATGGAGAACTGCTTGCTGTGGGAAAAAAAAAACCCACACATTTGGTGTCAGCAGTGTGAGAGTAAAGGAGAAACAGCATGAAAAGTAACTTTTTATTAAACATATCTCAGTGCATGCTAAGTCACTTCAGTTGTGTCCAGCTCTTTACGACCCGATGGACTATAGATCACCAGGCTCCTCTGTCCATGGGATTTCGCAGGCAAGAATACTGGAGTGGGTTGCCATTTCCTTTTCCAGAGGATCTTCCTGATCCAGGGATCAAACCTGCCTCTTCTGTGTCTCCTGCATTGGCAAGCGGACTCTTTACCATTGAGACACCAGGGTGGCCAATCGGGCCCTCACCAGACAGTGAATCTGTCAACACCCTGATCTTGGACTTCCGGCCTCCAGGACTATGAGAAATAGATGTCGCTGAGATATTCTGTGACAGCAGCTCGAGTGCACTGAGTGTACAACGGCCCGCCCCTCCATATCTCTTCCCAACTCTGCACTCAGTGATGTCACGATATTAGCTTTAAATCAGTGCGAGTATTAACACCACAGAAATAGCCAAAAGAGAGGACTTCCCTGGTGGTTAAGTGCTTAAGACCTCCAATGCAGGGGGTGCAGTTTTGATCCCTGGTTGGGGGAGCTAAGATCCCACATGTCTTGCAGCCAAAAAGACGAAAGCATAAAGCAGGAGCAATATTGTAACACATTCAATAAAGACTCTGAAAATGATCTATATCAAAAAAATCTTTAAAAAAATTAAAAAGAAGTTGGCAAAGGAGACAAATGGATGCCACCACCCACCCCACCCCCAGGAGCCAGTGGTTAAACATTTGCCAGCATGCCTTGCATGGAACATAGTTGTACCAATTCAAACTTTGAAATCAAGATGAGATGAACCAAAGTTAGACCTACTGAAGCCCAGCTGACCATGGACAGTGAAGATCTAAGCCACCGAGCTTTGGTGTAGTTCGTTATGTGACATTACCAGAACATTTGCTAACTGATAGATACACCAAGCATCCACTATATTGGATGGAGAGAGTGTTGGAGCAGTGAAGCCACATGCAGATGAGAGAGGCTGTTGAAGGACTAGTTGGTTCAAAGGTAGCTAGAAGCACGGGCAAACATGAGACCTGGGTTAGAATCTGGCAAGTTAATACCTGGGAGGGTTTGGTTAACTGACCTCAATTCTCTGAGCTTCTGGCGATCAACAGCAAATAGGTTCCTCAGAAAACTAAAAATAGAGTAACCGTATAATCCTGCAATCTTACTCCTGAGCATACACTCAGAGAAACTTTAATTCAAAAAGACATAACACACCACGATGTTCATAGCAGCACTATTCACAATAGCCAAGACATGGAAATCACCTAAATGTCCATCAACAGATGAATGGATGAAGAATGTGTAGTATGTATATACAATGGAATATTACTCAGCCATAAAAAGGATGAAATAATGCCATTTGCAGCAACATGGATGCAACTACAGATAATGATACTAATAAGTGAAGTAAGTAAGAAAGAGACAGACAAATACTGTATGATTCCACTTTTATGTGGGGTCTAAAATATAGCACAAATGAACTTATCTACAAAACAGAAGCAGTCTCACAGACATAGAGAACAGACTTGTGCTTGCCAAGGGGAGGAAGGGAGAGGGATACACTGGAAGTCTGGGGTTAGTAAATTCAAACTCTTACATTTAGAATAGATAAACAACAAGGCCCATCTGTATAGCACAGGGAACTATATCCAATCTCCTGAGATAAACCATAGGGGAAAATAATATTTTTTAAAGGAATGTATATATGTATATAGCTGTCACTTTGCCATATAGCAGAGATTGGCACAACACTGTAAATCAACTATGCTTCAACACAAAATACATTTAGACAAGAGGAAATGGAGATGACCCCCACCCACTGTCAAGAGGATGAAAATAGAACACATAAGCCATAGGCACTCAATAAATTCTCCCACAAGGTGATGCCTGATATGCTCCCCAATGACCTGGCCAAGCTCATCTTCCATCAGTGCCTCCCTTGCTCACTCTGCTCCAACCACACGCACCTCCTCTCTGTTCCTCCATATACAAACATCGTAAGTTCATTCTAACCCTTCACTTGGTTCTGACATCTGCCTGGACCATTCCTCCCCAAACTTCTCTTGGTTATGACTTTGCTTTCCACCTCTGCTCATTGCCAAAATAGGCACTCAGTAATATTATTGAATTCATGAATAAATGCGTGGGTGATGGAGGATGGATGGGTGGGGGTATGGATGATGAATGATGAGCAGATGGTAGGAGATAGATGGGTGAATGGACAGATGGATGGATGGATGGGTAGATGGATGGATGGATGGGTGGGGTGGGTAGGTGGATGAATAGATGGATGGGTGGGTGGGTGGATGGATGGATGGATGGAGGTGGATGGATGGATGGATGGGTGGGTGGAAGGATCAAAGGATGGGTGGATAGATGAATGGATGGATGGATGGTGTGGATGGATGGATGGCTCATTTGTGGATAAGGGAACTGATTCAGTGCTGGAACTGAGACATCATAGACACCCAAACCTCTGGCCAGATCTCCATGCTCAGGGCTTCAGATCAAGATCATATCAGGGAAGAGCCATTTCATCTCTGAGTCTGACTAGCACTGCCCTCTGCTGGCTGACTTTGAGTTTGCAAGCAACCCACCACCTCCCGGTAATATAAAAACAAAGGCTGTTTGCTGTTGCTCAGGGGCTAAGTCAGGACTCTGTGCTTCCATGGACTGCAGCACGCCAGAGTTCCCTGTCCATCACCATCTCCCGAAGCTTGCTCAAACTTACGACCATTGAGTTGATAATAACATCCAACCATCTTGTCCTCTGTCATCCCCTTCTCCTGCCCTCAATCTTTCCCAGGATCAGGGTCTTTGCTAATAAGTCAGTTCTTCACATTAGGTGGCCAAAGTGTTGGAGCTTCAGCTTCAGCATCAGTCCTTCCAACGAATCTTCAAGGTTGATTTCCTTTAGGATTGACTGGTTTGATCTCCTTGCAATCTAAGGTACTCTCAAGAGTCTTCTCCAACACCACAATTCAAAAGCATCAATTCTTTGATGCTCAGCCTTCTTTATGGTCCAACTCTCACATCCGTACATGACTACTGGAAAAACCATAGCTTTGACCACATGGACCTTTGTTGGCAAAGTGATGACACTGTCTATGTCTGTCATAACTTTCCTTTCAAGGAACAATCGGCTTTTCATTTCATGGCTACAGTTACCACCTGAAATGATTTTGGAGCCCAAGAAAATAGTCTGTCATTGTTTCCATTGTCTCCCCATCTATTTGCCATGAAGTGATGGGACTGGATGCCAGGATCTTCGTTTTCTTAATGTTGAGTTTTAAGCTAGCTTTTTCACTCTCTTTCACCTTCATCAAAAGGCTCTTTAGTTCCTCTTCACTTTCTGCCATAAGGGTGGTGTCGTCTGCATATCTGAGGTTATTGATATCTCTCTCAGCAATCTCGATTTCAGTTTGTGTTTCATCCAGCTAGGCATTTTGCATGATATACTCTGCATATAAGTTAAATAAGCAGGGTGACAATATACAGCCTTGACATACTCCTTTCCCAATTTGGAAGCAGTCCATTGTTCCATGTCCGGTTCTTACTGTTGCTTCTTGACCTGCATACAGGTTTCTCAGGAGGCAGGTAAGGTAGACTGGTATTCCCATGTGTTTAAGAATTTTCCCCAGTTGGTTGTGATTCAACAATTAAAGCCTTTAGCATAGTCAATGAAGCAGAAGTAGATGTTTTTCTATAATTCTCTTGCTTTTTCTATGATTCAATGGATGTTGGCAATTTAATCTCTGGATCCTCTGCCTTTTCTAAATCCAGCTTGAGCAAAAAAATAGGCTGTAGTCAAAATTATTCTTTAATCTTTACCATCTTAACAAACATTTATGAAGCACCTCTTCACACAGCAAACAAAAAGACAAAGATCTCTATATCATAGAACTTGAGATCAGGATGGGAGAGGTGGTCGATACTGATTAGAAACACAATGATAAGGTAAGAAAACTTCAGTGTTAGGAGATGATAAACTTTGTGGAGAAAAATTCAGCAGGAAAGGGAGCAGATATCATGGGGACTTCATTAAAAAAAAACAAACAGCTTTGTTGAGGTATAACTGACATATACACATTTAAATGCACATCTTTAAATTCCAGAATCTGATAAGTTTTGATGTAAATATACCCTGTGAAGGGCTTCCTTGGTGGCGCAGCAATAAAGAATCCATCTGCCAATGCAGGAGACGTGGGTTCAATCTCTGGGTTGGGAAGATCCCCTGCAAAAGGAAATGGCAGCCTATTCCAGTTTTCTTGCCTGGGAAGTTCCATGGACAGAGGAGCCTGGCCAGCTAGAGTCCATGGCCTGGGGCGGTGGGGGGGCGGAGGGGGGGGCCACAAAGAGTCAGATGTAACTTAGCATCTAAACAACAAAAACATACTCTGTAAAAGTAGGAGCACAATCAAACAGTGACTATTCCTATTATTCTCAAAAGTTCCCTCGTGCCCTTCTGTGACTTCTCCTTCCCTCTCTCCCTGCTTCTGGGCCCCAGACAACCCCTGATCTACCTTCTGTTATTTCCATCTTGGTGCTTTTGACATTGGGGTTAAAAAGGTGAAACCAACTTAAGAAACTGGATTTTGGGGACTTGCCTGGTGGTCCAGTGGCTAAGACTCCATGCTCCCAATGCAGGGGCCCAGTTTCGATTCCTGGTCAGGGAACTAGATCCTGCGTGCCACAACTGAGAGTTCATACACCACAATGATGATCAAAGATCCTGCCTGCTGCAACTAAGCCCTGGTGCAGCCAAATCAATGAATTTTTAAAATAGTAAAAAAAAAAAAAGTCACAGGCTTATTGCAGAAGCACTAAGGAAACTTGGAATACTCTCCCTGAGCTACATATTTTGAAATTTGTGAAAGGACATGATGTCTGTAATGGTAGGTCTGTGGTACTCAGCTGGGGGTGGGGATTCTGCCCCAAGGGGCCACCAGGCCACAACTGTGAGTGTCACCCCTGGGGTGCGGGCTCCTGGCATTGAGTGGATGGGGCCAGCAATGCAGCGGAGCCCCTCACAGTGCTCAGGACGAACCCCCATAGAGGACTCAGTCCTCATGTCAGCAGTGCTAGGGGAGAGACCTTGTTTAACTTAAACTGTCAAAACACATGAAACAATATAAACAGCCTTGCTGGTTTGTCCACATAATGTACTTTTAGCACACATGGGCCATCATAGGAGCTACCCACGGAAACAGCTCTTGGGACTCCAGCATCACAGTTTGAAAGCACCAGTCCTTCTGTGCTCAGCCTTCTTTATGGTCCAGAGGGAATGGCAACCCACTCCAGTATTCTTGCCTGGAGAATTCCATGGACAGAGGAGACTGGTGGGCTACAGTCTATGGGGTTGCCAAAAGTCAGACACAACACGACTGAGCGACAGAGCACATTTTTTTTTTTTAAAGAGAACAAATTATTATTGACTGAAGCCCACCAGTATGCAGACACCTGTTAGAGCAGCTGTGAAAAATTCAGTCCCTGAATATCCACACCCCCCACCCCATCTGATGATGTAAAGAAACCAGCTGCCCTGTGCTGGGGGGCAGGGGGGCTCAGCCTTCAAAGGCACATTCTAAAGCCTGTAGCCAGCTGTTTGCAGCTGGAAATTGTGAGCCACTTTAGGATCCCTGAGAAGAAATGGGAAGTGGATTTTGTCAGTGAATCACCACCAGTGAAAGTCCTGAACACGTAAGCCCCCCTCCCACCCCCAGGAGGTACTAGGAAACCTTCAGGGTGGAGGCTGGCACCTCCTGCCCCTCCCACCTCTTTCAAAAGCAACTCCTATTTCTATGCCTCATGAAGCAGGCGAAACCGGACGTTTAGAAATATAGACAAGTTCAAAGAGCACGATGTTTAAAACACCCACCTGCTCTTATTCAAAAGCAGACATGCTTTAATATTCGAGGGTTCTTTCCTTGGATGTTTTTGCAACCTCACATTTCAATATTATTTACAGATTTATTTTCACAAGACTGGCATCATTAGTGAAGGTCTGAACATCTTATTTTGGAACCTACATTTTTTTTTCTTTTAAGAGTATATTATGGTTTGGCAGTTCCTCAAAAAGCTAAACATAGAGTCACCATATGACAGTGCTTCCACTCCTACGTGTACACCCGAAGGAATAGAAAGCGAGGACTAGAATAGATATTTGTAAACGTATGTCCAGAGCAGAGCGATTCACAAAAACCAAAAGATACAAATGACCCAAATGTCCTTCGATAGATTAATGAGGAGATAAACACAGGTGTCCCTCCACACACTGGAGCATCACTCAGCCATGAAAATGGGAGAAACCCTGACACTTGCTGCCACATGGACCAACCCTAAGAACATGTTGCTCAGTGGGAGAAGCAGACACAGGACACACAGGGTGTGGTTCCACCCATGGGAAACATCCAGAACAGGCCAATCCACAGACACAGAGTGGATTCATTTTTAACATCTTACTTTGAAATAATTTTAGGCTTGTAGAAGAAGGCAAAGACAGTCTCCAGAGTGGCTGTGTTCCTTTTACCACCAGTTCCTAAATATTGCTTTGAAACTTTTCATTGTGGGAAAATACATATCCTGTGAAATTTACCATCCTGTCCATTCTGGGATCACGTCCAGGCTGGGGCCGTAGGCTGCTGCCTGATTCCTTCCAGGGTCACAGTGAAATCCAAGAGGGTGGAGTGCTTGGATCACTCCAGGGAGCAGCACCCCTTGTGGGCCCCAGAAGGCCATCAGGCAAGAGGAAGAAATACACCTGGACTGTGGGAGTGGGATGTCATTAAATATTTCTATTGTAAAATATACATACCATAATCTGCTGTCTTGACCATTTCTAAGTCCACAGCTCAGTGGCATTAGGTACATTCACATTGTTCTGCAACCATCCCCACCATCATTTCCAGAACTTTCTCACCTTCCCAAACTGAAACTCTGTCCCCAATAAACTCTGACTCCTCATCCCTGGGGCTTCTCTGATGGCTCAGATGGAAAGAATCTGCCTTCAATGCAGGAGACCTGGGTTCAATCCCTAGGTCAAGAAGATCCCCTGGAGAAGGGAATGGCTACCCACTCTAGTGTCCTTGCCTGGAGAATCCCATGGACAGAAGAACCTGGCAGGCTACAGTCCATAGGGTTGCAAAGAGTTGGACACAACTGAGCAACTAAGACTTCTACCACTACTACTTTCCCCATCTCCTCCCCCCAGCCCCTGGCCCCACCAGATACTTACTGTCTCTGTGGATCTGATTCCTCCAGGACCTCTTGTGAGTGGGATCAGACAGTGTGTGTTCTTCTGTATCTGGCTTCTCTTACTGAGCATCACGTCCTCAGAGTTCATCCACATAGTCAGAATCTCCTTCCTTTTTAAGGCTGAGTAATACTCCACTTATGTGTGGATGGACCACATTGTGTTCATCCATCATCCATCCATGGACACTTGGGGTGTCTCCATCTTTTGTGTGGCATGCATCAAGCTGCTGTGAACACGGGGGTGCAAATATCTCTTCCAGTCCCTGTGCTCAGCTCTTTCCCGGACGCATCCAGGTCATGTGGTGATTCTGTGTTCAGCCATCCAGACTTTCCCACAGCAGCCACACCATTTTACGTCCTTCGCAGCAGTCATGCGCAAGGTTCCAGCTTCTCTGCATCCTCACTGCCTCTTGCCATTTTCCATCTTTTTAATAACAGTCAGCTTAGTGGGTGTGATGTGTCGTCCTGCTGTGGTGAGCCCTTCCTGCTTTTTTGAAGAAAAAAATTTTTTAATTATTTACTTATTTATATTGAATTGTTTTGTTTTTCTTGGCTGTACCTCTCAGCATGAGGGATCTTAGTTCCCCAGGCCAGGGATGGAACCCACGCCACCTACAGTGGAAGCCAACAGTCTTAACTGCTGGACCGCCAGGAAGTCCTGAGGCCTCCTGCCTTAAGCCATTTTGTTTCTGCAGCAGACCCCAGTCTTCCTGACTAACACAAACACAGCAGAAAGAAAATCTCCCCCAGGAGGAGACTTCCCAACCCCACACGCAAGCATTCCCATGCAAATCAAGGCAACAAGTGTTGCAAGACCTTTTTTTATGATAATACTTCCTATCAGTGAGGCTGTGGCAAAGCAGGCCTTTGCCTCTCCCGATAGTGGGAGAGTAAATTCTTACAGCATTTCTAGAAGGTCTTAGGTAACAGCTGTTTGTTGCCCTAGAAATGCCACTTCTAGGAACTGATCCTAAGAAAATTATCTAGAATGCCACAAATATGTATTCACTGAGGACCAAGACATCCTTTGTGTAATCATCACACAACTGGAAACTCTGAGCTTCCCTGGTGGTACAGGGGACAGGAATCTGTACCAGGTGCGATCCCTGGTCTGGGACGATTCCACATGCCTTAGAGCACCTAAGCCCCTGTGCCACAGCCACTGAGCCTGCCTTCCAGAGCCTGGGAGCCACAACTGCTGAAACCCGTGTGCTCTGGAGCCCACGCTCTGCATCATGAGAAGCGCTGCAGTGAGAAGACTGAGCACTGTAACTCGAGAGTAGCCCCGCTCACAACCAGAGGAAGCCCACGCACAGCAACAAAGACTGGGTGCAGCCAAAAGTAAATACATAAGCAACTGGAAATTCCAAAACAGATAAATAACAAGGAACTATTGGATCGCACCGGACTTCTCCGATGGCTCACGTGGTAAAGAATCTGCCTGCAGTACAGGGGACCCAGGTTCAATCCCTGGGTCAGGAAGAGCCCCTGGAGAAGGGTATGGCTACCCACTTCAGTATTCTTGCCTGGAGAATCCCATGGACAGAGGAGCCTAGAGGGCTATAGTGCATGGAGTCACAAAGAGTCAGTCACGACTGAGTGACTTCCACTTCACCCTTCACTGTATAGCACAGGGCACATATTCAATATCCTGTAATAACCTACATGGGAAAAGAATATGAAAAATAATATATATATAAGTATGTGCGTGCGTTTGTGTGTAAAACTGATTCACTTTACTATACACTTGAAATTAACACAACATGGTAAATTAACTATACTTCCACTATATATAACTATATATATGTATATATAAATGAGATAAAAAGTAGCCCAGAGTCTGAGATAAGCCTGCTCATCTCTGCCATCCCCCTCCAGTCCCTGGTGAGGGTGTTTTTATGGAGCTGGCATAATGCCAGGGTGCCTTTTGTTTTATCGCCAGTGACAGACGTGTGTGCATGCAGATTTGTGGCCAAATCCGGCCTCTTCAGGCCGAGGCCTGGTTCTTGCCCAGGCCTGTGTGAGGCATAGGGAAAAGTGGTTGTTTTTTATTTACTTCCCTTTTCTGGCTGTTTGTTCAAGAGTCCAGAGGACTCTGAATGGTTCTGTGTGGAGCGTGAGCTCAGGAGAGAGGGCGGGGCTTGAAAAGGCCACTGAACGAGGAGAAAGGCGTTTAGCTTCTTTTCTGCTGACTTTTCAGCATTTGATGAAGAAAGTTTTCAAACGGAGGGAACTTTACAGGGAAGGCCCTTGTTGCCACTGCCCAGAGGCTGTACAAGTCGTATTTTGCTGTGTTTGGTTTGTCCATTTACCCATCTCGTTGTTCAGTTGCTCGGTCGTGTCTGACTTTCTTCGATCGTATAGTCTGGGGCCTACCAGCTTCCTCTATTCTATGGGATTTCCCAGACAAGAATACCAGAGTGGGCTGCCTTTTCCTTCTCTGGGGTGGGGGTGGGCGGGGGAGAGGCGATCTTCCCGACCCAGGGGTCCAATGCCAGTCCTGCATTGCAGGTGGATTCTTTATCACAGAGCGACCAGGGAAGCCCCTTACCCATCTTACTTTTTAAAGTTTTTGGCCACACCATGCAGCTTTGGGGATCTTAGTTCCCTGAGTGATGGTTGACCGGTGCCGGTGAGTGTGGAATCCTAACCACTGGACTCGCCATACTGATTCTAGTGGGACCCTGGGCATGGACCCTCTGTCATCCATGTCTTCTCCTTTCCATTCCTAGCAGCTCTGCTCTCACCACCTTCAGGAAGCCCTCCCTGTTGCCCCTCTTTTCCTCCCTGCAGTCCAAGGGCCTTCACCTCTCGCAGACTCCCTACCTCCAGTGAGGCACTTCCCCTCTGATTTCTTGCGTTTTCTTTTTTTGTCTTTTTAAAAAATTGTTTTAATTTTATTTTATTGAATTAGAGGACCCTGGAGGTCTACAGTCCATAGCATCACAAAGTCAGACATGACTGAAACGACTTAGCAGGCACACACACAGTTGATTTACAATGTTGTGTTAATTTCCTCTGTACAGCAAAGTGATTCAGTTATACTTACACGTACATTCTTCTTCACATTCTTCTTCTCCCACCGTGTATATGTATTCATTTTTGGTGGTGCTGGGTGTTTGTTGCTGTGCAGGGCCTTTTTCTAGTTGTGGTGAGCGGAGGCTACTGTCTAGTTACTCGGTGCGTGGCCTTCTCACTGCGGTGGCTTCTCCTGTTGCCGAGCATGGGCTCTAGAGCACAGGCTCAGTAGCTGTGGTGCACGGGCTTAGCTTTCCTCCACATGCGGGATCTTCCTGGACCAGGGATCAAACCCATGTCCCCTGCATCGTAAGGCGGATTCTTTACCACTGAGCCACCAGGGAAGCCCTCTTTTTCATCTTCTTTTCCATTATGGCTTATCATAGGATATTGACTATAGTTTCCTGTGCTATATAGTAGGACCTGTTGTTTATCCATTCTATGTATAATATATAGGGAATTCCCTGGTAGTTCAGTGGTTAAGAATTCACTGGGCAACGTAGGAGATGTGGGTTTGATTGCTGGTCAGGGAACTAAAATCCCACCTGCCCTGGGGCAACAAAGCCTGCTCACCACAAGCAGAGAATCTGTGAGCCTTGAAGAAAAATCTTGCATGCCACAACAAGTACCGGATAAAGTCAAGTAAATAAATAAATAATACATTAAGCTAATATGTAGGTTGCACCTGCTAATCCTACATTGTCACTCCTTCCCTTCCCCATCTGGGTGTCCCTAGATTACATGAAGAAAGAAGGAGAAAGTGACAGTGGAGGAAGACTGGATGAGTCGGGGAACTCCTGTGGTTGTCACGCTGGTGACCGTCACTCCTGGCATCCAGTGGGTGGGGCCTGGGAGGCTGCTCCACAGCCCACAGCGCCCAGGATGCCCCAAAAGTGGAGAGTGGGACTTCATTTCTCCCTCAAGAACTCCACCCTGGGACTTCCCTGGTGGTGCAGTGGCTAAGAATCCACCTGCCGATGCAGGGGACACAGATTTGGTCCCTGGTCCAGGAAGGTTCCACATGCTGAGGAGCAACTAAAGCCATGCGCCCCGACTCCTAACGCCTGCGCTCTAGGCCCTGCGCTCTGCAACAAGAGAACTCACCACAGTGAGAAGCCTGCGCAGCACGACTAGAGAGCAGCCCCCGCTCGCTGCAACTGGAGAAAAGCCTGCAGGCAGCAAGAAAGACCCAGCTCAGACCAAACTAAAGCAATAATAATAATAGGAAACCCAACCCTGACTGTTTCACGAGGGAGATGTGACAGCAAGCAAAGTTTCTGGTGCTGGAAGAATTTGGGGGAGTCCATGTTTACCATCTTAGTGGCAGGTGCCTTGGTGCCCCTGATGGGCACCCACAGTGATAGAACGGAGGTATCATCTTGTACATCACTTCCACCTCCCCCACAGCAGGCTGAGGGAGCTGCCTCCAGAACCAGAGTGCACGCTCCCCACCAGGATGACAGGACACTGCTCACAACTCTGCCCAGAGCTGGGGGCCCTCTGACACCTGGCTCCTCCACGGCCACTTTCCCAGACACATGCCACCCTAACCCTACAGGCACCCATTTTTTCCTCCACCCCTGCTTTTCTCCAAGCTGCTACAGTTTTCGTTTTTTTACCAGTGTGTGCTCAGTCGCTCTGTCACGTCTGACTCTCTGTGACTCCATGGACTCCAGGTTTCTCTGTCCATGGGATTCTCCAGGCCAGAATGCTAGAGTGGGCTGCCATTTTCTCTTCCAGGGAATCTTCCTGACCCAGGGAATCGAAACCGTCTCGAATCTCCTGCATTGCAGGCGGATTCTTTTACCACTAGTACCACCTAGGAAGTCCAAAGCAGGGTGTATTTTTGCCCCTTTCCATCCACGGTGATTCCAAATTAAAGCGTGCTTTGGCCTGCAAGGGCTTGAGGCCAGCCACTGAGGAAAGAACCTGCTGACCCCAAGTTTTGAGTCCAGAGGCTCCTGATGGCTCCTTGTGGACTACAGAGACCTGGACGACACCCCCTAGACCCTGGCCTGGCAGGTGAGAACTTCTTGGAGACACCTCCCTGACCAGATTCTGTATGCTGGGGGCTCAGCTCGAAGCCTGGTTGCTGTCTGCCCTCAGTCATGGGGGTTAAACAAAGCTCAACCCACTGACCAGTGGCTGGGCATGGGCAGTTCTGGATCCTGGCATTCTTAGCCCAGAATCACTTGTCTGTGTAACACTCTAGAGAGTTGCCATGTGGCAAAGACCTAGATTTGGAAACCCAGAGGCTCTTATGCTGCTGCTGCTGCTAAGTCACTTCAGTAGTGTCCGACTCTGTGCAACCCCATAGACGGCAGCCCACCAGGCTCCTCCATCCATGGGATTTTCCAGGCAAGAGTATCTGGAGTGGGGTGCCAGTGCCTTCTCCAATGCATGAAAGTGAAAAGTGAAAGTGAAGTCGCTCAGTCGTGTCCGACTCTTAGCGACCCCATGGACTGCAGCCCACCAGGCTCCTCCATCCATGGGATTCTCCAGGCAAGAGTACTGGAGTCGGGTGCCACTGCCTTCTCCGAGAGGCTCTTCTAGCCTCAAGAAATCATAGCCTAGGACTTCCCTGGGGGTCTAGTGGTTAAGAATCTGCCTGTCAATGCAAGGGACACCACTTCGATCTCTGGTCTGGGAGGATCCCACACAGTGCAGGGCAACTAAGCCCATGAGCTGCAACAACTGAGCCTGCACACCCCAGAGCTCATCTTGGCCACAAGAGAAGCCACCATAAATGAGAAGCCTGAGCTTCTCTGGCAACCAGAGAAAGCCCTTGGTAGCAACGAAGACCCAGTGCAGCCATAAATAAATAAATTTTTTTTTAAAAAGAAAACTCTTATAAAAAGAGTTTAAATAATGACATACTGGCCCCACAAATAGTGAGGACCCTTAAGTGGTACCCTAAGATGGGTGATTTTCATTTCTTGAATGTTGAGTTTTAAGCTAGCGTTTTCTCTCCTCTTTCACCTTCATCAAGAGGCTCTTTAGTTCTTCTTCGCTTTCTGCCATAAGGGTGGTGTCATC
Source organism: Redunca redunca (assembly GCA_006410935.1). Classification (NCBI taxonomy): domain Eukaryota; kingdom Metazoa; phylum Chordata; class Mammalia; order Artiodactyla; family Bovidae; genus Redunca; species Redunca redunca. Next base: position 40,306 of record SJYQ01008525.1, read on the forward strand.
CTGCGTTATTGATATTTCTTCCGGCAATTTTGATTCCAGCTTGTGCATCATCCAGTCCGGCATTTCACATGATGCACTCTGCATATAAGTTAAATAAGCAGGGTGACAATATACAGTCTTGACCTACTCCTTTCCCAATTTGGAACCAGTCCATTGTTCTATGTCCGGTTCTAACTGTTGCTTCTTGACCTGCATACAGGCTTCTCAGGAAGCAGATAAGGTGGTCTGGTATTCTCATGTGTTTAAAAATTTTCTGCAGTTTGTTGTGATCCACACAAAGGCTTTGGTGTAGTCCATGAAGCAGAAGTAGATGTTTTTCTGGAACTCTCTTGCTTTTTCAATGTTGGCTTAAAACTCAACATTCAAAAAATAAAGATCATGACATCTGGTCCCATCACTTCACGGCAAATAGATGGGGAAACAATGGAAACAGTGACAGACTTTATTTTGGGGGGCTCCCAAATCACTGCAGATGGTGACTGTAGCCATGAAATCAAAAGACGCTCGCTCCTTGGTAGAAAAGCTATGACCAACCTAGACAGCATATTAAAAAGAAGAGACATTACTTTGCCAACAAAGGTCCATCTAGTCAAAGCTATGGCTTTTCCAGCAGTCATGTATGGGTATGAGAGTTGGACTATAAAGAAAGCTGAGTACCAAAGAATTGACATTTTTGAACTGTCGTGTTGGAGAAGACTCTTGAGAGTCCCTTGGACTGCAAGGAGATCAAACCAATCAATCCTAAAGGAAATCAACCTTGAATATTCACTGGAAGGACTGATGCTGAAGCTCCAATACTTTGGCCACCTGATACTAAGAACTGACTCACCGAAAAGACCCTGATGCTGGGAAAGATTGAAGGCAGAAGGAGAAGACGACAACAGAGGGGGAGACGGTTAGATCGATGACTCGATCACTGACTTGATGGACATGAGTTTGAGCAAGCTCCGGGAGTTGGTTATGGACAGGGAAGTCTGGCGTGCTGCAGTCCGTGGGGTTGAAAGAGTCGGGCATGACTGAGTGACTGAACCGAACTAAGATGAGTGAGTGAGAGCAAACCCTGGAAATAAAAGAAACATTGAAAGCAATTATAAAGTTAAGTGCAAATTCATCTGCTTTTTGTCTTCACCATGTGACAATTCTAAACAATATCATTGATTAAATATTCTTCCCCCGAGAAATTTCTTTGGTTGGCCTAATACTTGTTATTGTTACAGTCTTTGTTGAGTTTTTCTTTAAAAAAAAAAAAAAGATTTTAAAAGAATTTATTTATTTATGTTTGGCTGTGCTGGGATTCATGGGGTCGCAAAGAGTTGGACACGACTGAGCAACTGAACTGAACTGAGGTCTTCATTGCTGCAAGCAGGCTTTTAAAAGATCCGGCAAGCCAGAGACTACTCTCTCATTGAGGTGCACAGACTTCTCATTGTGGTGGCTTCTTTTGTTTCAGAGCACAGGCTCTAGGGTGCACAGGCTTCAGTAGTTTTGGAGTGTGGGCTCAGTAGTTGTGTAACACATGGGCTTAGTTGCCCTGTGGCATGTGGACTCTTTCCTGACTATGGGTCAAACCCATGTCCCCTGCATTGGCAGGTGAATTCTTACCCACTGGACCACCAGGGAAGTCCTAAGTAATTTTCGATGTGGACCACTTTTTAAAAGTCTTTGGTGAGTTTATCTTAACATTGCTTCTGTTCTTTGTGTCGGTTGTTTGGCCCTGAGCCACGTGGGCTCTTAAGCTACCTGACCGGGGATGGAACCTGTATACCCTGTGCATTGGAAGGTGAAGCCTTAAGCACTGAACTGCCAGGGCAATTCCTCTGTTCAGTCTTAATAATTGTACATAGGGATGCTGAAAATTAGATGTTTGTATTACAAATGCTGTGTAAGTAAATAATAAATTCTTCATTCAACAGAAAAGGGAATTTGAAAACACACAGGGACTCAGCCATATGCTTTGGAGATTAAATTTCTATCAGTTTTGTAATATTTCAAGGTCCCTTTGTAGAAAGTTTGTGTCTCTAACCCCAATGGACACAGTACTGTAGATTGGAAATAAAAATGAGATAAAACTGAGAGGCAAGGATTGTAAAGACAAAGAAGCAAGTAGCTACTTCATTCCGTGTAACTCTTTGGAGACTCTACTTGTGCCTAAAACATAAAAACATGAAACAAAGTGGGGCCTGAAAGAATAATATTTTTGCTTGAGGCAAAATTTAATTCAAACGTGAAATATCTCTGTCATTTTATCTACAAGGAAAAGCATTTTTGCTGAAGTCCAAATGGTACATGAAATATTTTACCAAATTTGAGTATTATCTTTACCATTTAAATTTCTTTTTTAACTGTAAATTGTTTCAACATATGAAAGATAGGATCCAGAAAATCATTATTAAGATTGATAAATATCAGGTTACTAAAAATTATTCTTTCCTATAAGGGTACGGGGCGCTAGGACGCCTCCTCCAAATATCCGTGGCCTTTGTCGCCCAGAGCCGGCTCCAGGAGAAGGGACCCTGACTAGGGCGACGTGGACCACGGTGGAGACGTGGCCCCCGTAAGATTCCGACCCCACCCCCACCTCCACCCCAGAAGCCGGCGCAGAGGTGGGCCGTGGTCGCTAGGCCCTGCTGTGGGGGGCGGGGCGAGGTGCGCGCGCCGCGCGTTCCCGACGCCATGGCTGCCCCGCCCCCTCCGCGCGTCCGCAGAGCTTGGCAACGGAACGGGGCGGGACCCGAAGCATTCTTCCAATCCAAGGCGCGGCACCAACTCGTGTACCTCGCCGCTTGCCAATCAGACGCCGAGAGGGGCGGGCACGCCTGGGTTTCCCGGTGGCTCGGCACCCTCGTGCGGCCGCGTTCCCGCGGCGTGGGGGCGTGGCCTGAGCGCGTTGTCTATAAAGGTGGGCGGCGACGGCGGCGCCATTTTGCGAACGGCGAGCAGCGGCGGCGGCGCGGAGAGGCGCAGCGGAGGTTTTGCTGGTTTCGGACCCCAGCGGCCGGATGGTGAAATCCTCCCTGCAGCGGATCCTCAACAGCCACTGCTTCGCCAGAGAGAAGGAAGGGGATAAACCCAGCGCCACCGTCCACGCCACCCGCACCATGCCGCTCCTTAGCCTGCACAGCCGCGGAGGCCGCAGCAGCGAGAGGTAAGCGCCCCGCCCCCGCCCGAAGCTTCCAGAAGCGGCGCCGCGCAGGCCCGCAGGGGGCAGGCCTCGGGGCGCCGCGGAAGTCCGGGGAGCGCGAGGTCCGCCCCTTTGTCGAGGCCACAATTGCACCGGGGGCGGGGTGAGGGCGGGTCGGGCCCGAAGCGGTCGGAGGGGCCTCTGATTGGATTGAGGGGCTTCCAGGGTACCTGGTCGAATTGAGGTGTGGGGCGGGGGGAAACACGGCGGTTTCCGTTTGGATTAGGGGAAGCTTCCAGGGTCCCTGGTTGGGTTTGGGAGACACCAGAGTTAACGGCCCGTTTTAGAGGCGCGGGAGTCGGGTTTGGGGGGCGGCTAAGCTTGAGGGCCGAGGTCAGGCCCACGGGTCCGGGGAATGTGGACTTTCCGGGCGGACGAGCCCAGCGGAGTAGCCTTTCCCACGGGACGGCGGCCGCCCTGGCGATCTCTTTATAGCCCCGAGGACGCGCGGAGTCGGACAGCGCCACGTAGACGGCGCCCGGGGCCCTTATCAGGGTGAATGCCGGATCGCCCTTCCCCCGGAGGACTGCTGTGCCAGGAGTGGTCGTGGCCAGGGACGGGGGTCCAGGGGTGCCGCGCTTGGCGCGGAGCGCGAGCTCTTTGATGAAGGGGACCCGGGATGGGAGCCGAGGAAAATGGAGGCGACTTTGGGGCTTGTTTACACTGCTCAGCAAATGGCTGCTGGCATTGCCGGCTGCGCGATTGTGAAAATCTCCCCCGGGGCCGAGGGCCCTTTGCCGAGATGACGNGCTTCTACTGCATGAAGCATGGTATTTTTCATTTAAAAATTTGAATGCAATTTTAGTGAGTACTTTAATATTTGAAATACACAATTGACTATTTTATAACATTTTTAAAAATGTAGGCAAAGCATTTCACTAATTTATAGCTCAATAATTTTGTCAGTACAAATATTTGGGTAGGTCTTATAGCTCAGATATCATGATGACTAACAGCTGTAATTTTAAAAGTTGGGAACTCCTTAGAAAACACATTCGATAAATATACAAACATAATTCTAATAGGAAATCAGTTGTCATGGTAGTTCTTTAGAAAATACATCCTTTGTCTTCAAAGCATGTTACTCAGTGGGGTGTTTGTAAAATATAGGTCATGTGAAATTGATAATTTTAGACCTCATTATATATTTGCTTTTATGAGGTATGGAATTCACTCGGGTATGGTGACTATTTTTGTGCCCTAAATCCCTTAAAGCCTCCATATTTGTCTTTTACTGTTAAAATCATAAAATGTACACATCAGACTAAGAATTCTTATCATAAAAGAAATGACTATTCTAAATAGTTCTTGAAATGACCAAGGTAATAAACTAGCTGCTAGATATTTGTCAGATAAGCTATCCAAAGGTTTCAATCCTTTGGATCCAATTCAAATGTGTATGTACATAATATTTTTATTTCTATACACCAGTCAGAGATTCAGTTGAGCAATAGCTGTGATTTTCTCTGATTAAAAAGTTAATCACATCTTCTGTACTGACAACATAGCTGGTAGTGAATACACATTAAAAATACATTAAAGGCCTTTTTCAAAGTGGCAGTTATTTCACAATTAAGAACATAGTTTTCTTTGTATTTCTCTTATATAATTTTCTGTAATTAAAGGTAGGAAGCAACTGATATATATTTATTCAAAACTCATCAAAGTCACAAAATTGCTGCTAGTTAGCCTAACATGTTTGCTCATTTGAAAAAAAGTTATTCAGTAACCATGTATATGACAGGTACCAAGAACATAAGAAAATCATATGGTTGAATTTTGGGTAGATGTTATCTGGTTATGCTTCCTTGATATAACTTGTAACTGACATAATTGAGGGATCAGAGGTATTACTTATCTGAATTAGGGATAGAGAAAACAGGGAGAGACATACAGGTTGCAGGTAAAAGGAAGGAAAAGTCATTGCAGGAAGAAGGAAGAACATCTGGAAAGTTGAGTGGTAATGGAAGTGAGAAAAACTGCATTATAATGAAATGCTCATGGTGCAGTTTAGCTAGTACACAATATTCTTTTTGGGAAAGGGGGTCAGAAGCCAAACACTGACGCAGACAATGACTTTTTTACTTCCTTTGCCAGAGTCTTGATTTCAAATGTCTTTATTGATTCTGTGAATGTTTTACTTTATCTCTGGAGTTTCTGAATTTTATGTTTTGATCACAGATTTAATTCCTTTGTTTCTGTTTATTTGACTCAAGTCTGACTAAACTTCCACAAGTGGTGATGGTGTTCTTAGTTCTAAGATTACAGCTCTAACAGCCTTTACAGTTTCATGTTGTTGTTTTTTTTTCCCCTAAAAGTAGATATTCTAATTTTCTTTAAAAAAGAAAAAAAAAAGCCGAAGAGGGTCTTTCTCCTACAGTGGTATGCTATAGATGGCATTTTGAGTGAGTGAGTGAGTGTGTGTGTGTGTGTGTGTGTGTGTGTAGGAGAAATATCTATTTGGATCATTGCAGAAAATAACAGATTGAAAACAATATTGCCAGAATGCAATGCCAAAGCAATTAGTCATAGGAGTATGCAACTCTTCTTTCCAAACAGAGGGTTAGGAGGGGCATACAGAAAGAGATGAAAGAAATGGGTAATTAGTGGCTACTTATAAGAACATGGAATATTAATAGTTCCATAATGATACCTCAAAGCTGAGAATGCTGACTATAACTTGCATTAAGCCAAACATCTTGCATGTAATAGATGATTAACAATTAGACTCTAAAATAGATGTATCCAGATCAGCTTTATATTTATGATATTTGGAAGAAGAATTGGCTTTGCTCAGCAAAATTATCATTTACAGAATATTAGTGCTAAATTTTAATATGTAAATAAATCACCTATTCTCTTTCTTCCCTTAATATGTTGTGATGGTTACTGTACCAATAATTCAATGTTTTATCATTTTTGCTTATTTTGTTAATGTTTTTAAAAGTGAAACTGTTAAGAACGTCTATT
>SJYQ01008527.1:0-55199 GCA_006410935.1 Redunca redunca
CAGCAAAGGTCCATCTAGTCAAAGCTATGGTTTTTCCAGTAGTCATGTATGGATGTGAGAGTTGGAACATAAAGAAGTCTGAGCACTGAAGAATTGATGCTTTTAACTGTGGTATTGGAGAAGACTCTTGAGAGTCCCTTAGACTGCAAGGAGATCAAGCCAGTCAATCCTAAAGGAAATCAGTCCTGAATATGTATTGGAAGGACTGATGTTGAAGCTCCAATACTCCGGCCACCTGATGTGAAGAGCTGACTCATTAGAAAAGATCCTGATGCTGGGAAAGATTAAAGGCTGGAGGAGCATGGGATGACAGAGGATGAGATGGTTGGATGACATCACTGACCTGATGGACGTGAGTTTGAGCAAGCTCTGGGAGTTGGTGATGGACAGGGAGGACTGACGTGCTGCAGTTCATGGGTTGCAAAGAGTCAGACATGTGTGAGTGACATCACTTGAGATCATCAATTGAGATCATCTGTTTCTATCTATCAGCCTTTCCTTGACTTCCACATATTATTAATATTTGTTTATTCCATGTCCCACCTTTGAGTTTTGAAATTCTGACTGGCAGGAACATTGAAGGATCCTGACTGTACACATAAGCTGGCTGTCTGAAGAAATTCCCATATAATTCTTTCCCATAGCATTACATCTTGGCATAGTGCTAGCAAGTTAAATGTACATTATAATGCATATTAATGTCACTTGAGGGAAGAAGTCAGTGTCTATGCTAATGAGGGATGAACACTGATCCCTAAATGAAGCCTTCATGCAGCCAAATGCTGTGACAGCGTTGCCTTGCAGCCTATTTAAATGGCGTACCCATCATGATATGATAGATTCCTCCATATTGGTCTATGCCACTTCACTAATGCAGGAAAAGCAATTCATCTGAAAAGATACAGCCATTCGGGAATCTAAAAACATTTTGATTGGCTTTTAAGAGAGATATCTACCCAATTTTATGTGCATCTTAAAAAGCAGGAATTTGGCCTCTATTACTATCTGTGAGATAAGTAGGTGTTTAGCTTTCATGTGTAGGTGACTTTGGCAATGATCAGAGGCATTGTTAACCATGTTGTTCCAGGTTAGGCTGTAAAGACTTTGTCATCAGACCAGCCCCTAGACACTTAGGAAAACACATTGTAGCACAGAGGAAATTTGCTCTTGGAATAAACATGGGTAAGTCTCTCTGGCCAGAACATTGTTTAGGAAGTGTTGGATTTATATAAACAAACAGGTCAATATAATTGGCCTTATCAAACTAGCAAGCCTCATTTTGTATTTATTTTTGTGATAGATTGTGGTAATTTAGGGGCAAAAAATAGACTATTTACTTCAAAGTGTCCAATGTAATTATCACTTAGAGATTTTTCACTTCTAAGGGTCATAGAGGATACCTAGGACCTGGAATCATTTGTTCTCATCGCTGTTGGCATTTTGCTTTGGGACTCTGCTGTGCTTTTACAACCAAATAAAAAGTAACAAATTTATGTCTTCTTTCTCACTTTCTACCCTCTGCCTCCTCTAGGCTTTCCAAAGATACAGTCTTTTAAGGTAATTCAAGGCAAATAGGGATCTAAGACTCTGTCTCAGTTGAACCTCCAATCGTGATGATGTTCTAGTAGATTGAAGCTGTCTCTAAAACACAAAGAAGAAGCACAAAAACATTTCCCAATGACCTATACCTCATCTACATCTTTGAATTTATGTATTTTTACTTCTAATCTGTGAAGCAGATATCTGCCTCTGCTGCTGCTGCTGCTAAGGCGCTTCAGTCGTGTGCAACTCTGTGCGACCCCATAGACCGCCTCCCACCAGGCTCCCCCATCCCTGGGATTCTCCAGGCAAGAACACTGGAGTGGGTTGCCATTTCCTTCTCCTTACAATTTAAATATGAATTAATTCAACCAAAGACGCTCACTCTCTCTTATGAGGCAATGCTGCTTAATGAGTAAATACGAATCAGCTTGTTTTAAAACTGCACATTATTGACCTGAAAGATAAAGGATCTATAATGACTGATTATGTAAATCCTCAATTGCAGATTGTCACCATATTCCATAATGTCATTAATTTACATTAATGTCAGTCTTTCCTTAGCAGGCACTTGTTAATTAGCTGTGCCTTGACACTTATTCTAATGCAGGCTTTTTGTGAGTCATTAAAGTCCTTTGTGTGGAGACCTCTGTGAAGACCTTCTCATTTGTGTGTAATTGACAAACCAGATGACAGCTTTTATTGTTGATCGTAAAACTACAGCCAATTCACTGGGGCACTGGATTTATGTTTTGAAACCTTTCCTTTTAACGTTTTAGTGGAGAAAAAAGTTTAAATGCAGGTACATTTTATTTATTAGATGGTCTAAAATACGCCCTTTTCTTCAAAGTCAAGTTCAGATCAGTTCTCTAGCCAAATACATGATGGCTTATAGAGATTTTATAATCACAAAACCTCCTCGGAAGAACTTACTTTCTCTGAGTTCTCTGAAAAAGTCTCACATTTTAGGATAATTTTCTAAACTAGCATTTAGAAGTACAGATTTTCATTTGTTTCATTCATTGTCTAACTGAATTCAGCCCTCTAGGGATCCAATGACTGATAACATGTACCTCCTGGAAAAACCCAACATCATTTAGACTTGAATAATGCTTACCAACCAAGGATAGCCAAGGTTCCAGATTGCCTGTTTTGTGTTTTTTCATTTGACCTAATCATTGTACTGGGCTTCCCTGATGGCTCATCAGGTAAAGAATCTGCCTGCAATTCAGGAAACATTGGGAAAATCCCCTGAAGGAGGGCATGGCAACCAACTCCAGTATTCTTGTTTGGAGAATCCCATGGACAGAGGAGCTTGGTGGACTACAGTCCATAGCGTCGCAAAGAATCAGACAAGACTGAAGCAACTGCGCACACAGCACAATCACTGTACTAGTAATCACTATCAGCCATTTTTTAAATTTATTTATTTTTTAACTGAAGGATAATTGCTTTACAGAATTTTGTTGTTTTCTGTCAAACCTCAACATGAATCAGCCATAGGTGTACATATATCCCCTCCCTTTTGAACCTTCTTCCCACATCCCTCCCCATCCCAGCCCCCTAGGCTGATACAGAGCCCCTGTTTGAGTTTCCCGAGCCATACAGCAAGTTCCCATTGACTATCTATTTTCCATATGGTAATGTAAGTTTCCATGTTACTATATCCATACATCCCACCCTCTCCTCTCCTCTTACCATGTCCATAAGTCTATTCTCTATGCCTGTTTCTCCTTTACTGCCCTGTAAACAAATTCTTCAGTATCATTTTCCTAGATTCTGTATATATGTGTTAGTATACCTATATATATGCAAGGAGATCCAACCAGTCCATTCTAAAGGAGATCAACCCTGGGTGTTCTTTGGAAGGAATGATGCTAAAGCTGAAACTCCAGTTCTTTGGCCACCTCATGCGAAGAGTTTACTCATTGGAAAAGACTCGGATGCTGGGAGGGACTGGGGGCAGGAGGAAAAGGGGACGACAGAGGATAAGATGTCTGGATGGCATCACCAACTTGATGGACATGAGTTTGAATTCTGGGAGATCGTGATGGACAGGGAGGCCTGGCGTGCTGCGATTCATGAGGTCTCAAAGAGTCAGACATGACTGAGCGACTGAACTGAACTGAACTGAAGTGATACGATATTTATTTTTCTCTTTCTGACTTACTTCACTCTGTATAATAAGTTCTAGGTTCATCCACCTCATTAGAACCGACACAAATATGTTCCTTTTATGATTGAATAATATTCCACTCTGTATATGTACCACAACTTTATCCACTCATCTGTCAATAGACATCTAGGTTGCTTTCATGTTCTAGCTATTGTAAATATTGCTGCAATGAACAATGGGATACATGTGTCTTTTTCAATTTTGGTTTCCTCAGGGTTTATGCCTAGGAGTAGGGATTGCTGGGTCATATGGTGGTTCTTTTCCTAGTTTTTTAAGGAATCTCCATTCTGTCTTCCATAGTGGCTGCATCAATTTACATTCTTAGCAGCAATGCAAGAACATTTCCTTTCCTCCACATTCTTTGAGTCATCCAAAGTGTTTATTAAGTACTAATTAACTCTACACCCAGTACTACTTAGATTGAGATTGCAGTGAGATAGATAAAAAACAAATCTCTGCCTGCATTCAGCTTACTTCCCAAGGGGAAGAGGGAATAAACCATACCATGAAAATCCTGTGGAACTTTGGAAGATAATTAAGTGGAAAGCATGGCACAAAGGAGGGGGATAAGAAGTAAAATAAATGCAAGGAGCAGTGGGGTCGGGGATAGGGGTTGAAGTAAAAATTTAAGGTGATCAGGGAAAGCATCCTTGAAAATGAGGGTATTAGACAAGGTTTGAGTAACAGGAGGGAAGAAATTATGCAAAAATCTTGGAGGAAGAGAGGTCCAGGCAGAGGAAAGTATAAGTTCTAGAAGTGCAAGAAGGCTAGTGTGATGGAGAGGAGGGAGTAACAGGGGGCCCAGGAGTCAGATTCACAAAGGCAGTGGGAGAGGCAGGCAGAGTGTGATGGACCATGCAGACCACTGGAAGGTTTTTAACTTTTACTCTGAGATGGGGCATCCTGGAGGGTTTGGTGCAGAAGAATATGAATGTATCAGCCGATTTTTTTCTAGTTTACATGTTAAATATGCTAAGGAGGTGGTGACTAGGTAAGCGCAAAAGCAGAGAGAAGTTTTAAGAAGATATCACAATAAGCCAGGCTAGGACCAAGGTGATAGTAGGTGATGTTTTGAAAAGAGGCCAGGTTCACAATACATTTAGAATACAGAGTAGAAGCTGGAATTTGTCCTTGGAGTTGGCTTTCATTCTATGAAATACCTTTTTTAGTTCTATTCATAAATAAGAAAGATAAAAATTTTCATTTGCTTTTCTGGCCAAATTGCTAGGAAAACCCCAAAGAGGTGAAGTGACCCAAATGTAGGTGTTAAGACTAAAGTTCAGGGTATCAGCTTTGAAAGACACTATGTCATTTTAATTGTATCAGGGCATTCTTGCATAGGTTTTTACAATGATCACTCTTTTAATCTCTTTTTAACTAGGTCAGGAAAGGGCAAAGAAAGGGGTTTTCTAGAGTTGAGGAAGAGATCATGAACAGAAGGTGTCTACTTATAAGAGGTGAGCTAACATCTGCACTAAGGCAATGGAGAACAGAAAGAAATTAAATTTTAAAAAAAGATGTGATCCTTTTGGATTCTCAGAATTAGTTATGGAAGACAAATTCCCAGGAAAAAATGTAGTTTCTAAAGTTTCTGAACAGTATGTTCTCATTAGTTATCTATTTTATACATATTATCAATAGTGTATGTGTGTCAATCTCTAAATCCCTCCCACCTCCCCTTTCCCCCTTGGTATCCATGTATTTGCTCTCTACATTAGTGTCCCTGTTTCTGCTTTTCAAATAAGCTCATAGATACCATTTTTCCAGATTCCACAATATGCATTAATATATGATATTTGTTTTTCTCTTTCTGACTTACTTCAATGTGTATGACAATCTCTAGGTCCATCTGCAGCTCTACAAATGACCTAATTTTGTTCCTTTTTATGGCTGAGTAATATTCCATCAAGTATATGTATTATATGTAATTAAAAAAATCTTTTTTTCATTTGCAAAAGTACCAATCCCAATCTGACATTTCTGATGCCTGCATTTAAAGTTGCTTTTTATATATGATAGTAGATTTCCTTGTCCATCTTTTTTATTTATATACAACCCCTTTGTGGGGAATGAGAAGATAGCCCTCTGGGTTTGCTGAGTACAGCTGCAGAATAAAATCAAGGTGACTTGCCTACTGAGGGTTGTTTTGCACTTGCTAACTTCATCAGCTGTGTTGTTTGACTCTGTGAAATGACTGGCCTGAGATATACTTACTGCTATTTATTTTTCCTGGAGTCACCACAGTTATAGGATAGTTGTTTTACCATTTGTTCAAAGTTGTAAGGAGCTCTCTATCTAATTTGATTTCATGGGCCATAATGCAGTTACATTCAAGTAGATATACTTATAAAAAATGTATTGTTTTCTAAATAGATGATACAAAACCTTTGAATTCATTTTTGGCTGTTATTATTTTTATATCAGGGCTTCCCTGATAGCTCAGTTGGTAAAGAATCTGCCTACAAAGCAGGAGACCCCAGTTCAATTCCTGGATCAGGAAAATCCCCAGGAGAAGGGATAGGCTACCCACTCCAGTATCCTTGGGCTTCGCTCATGGCTCGGCTGGTAAAGAATCCACCAGCAATGCGGGAGACTTGGATTCGATCCCTGGATTGGGAAGATCCCCTGGAAAAGGGATAGGCTACCCACTCCAGTATTCTGGCCTGGAGAATTCCATAGACTGTATAGTCCATGAGGTCACAAAGAGTCAGACACGACTGAATGATTTTCACTTTCATTTTTACATCAAGAGAATATATTAATGAAGAGAAGTAAAGATGAAATAAGAATGAACCCATGGGACTTCCCTGTTGGTCCAGGGGCTAAGACTCTGCACTCTCAATGCAGGGGGTCCAGGTTCGATCCCAAGTCAGCAAGCTATATCCCACATGCTGCAACTAAGACATGCACAGCCAAATAAATGAGTAGATAAATATTTTTTTAAAAAACTCTAATGCCTGTAGACTTTAGTATTTAAAAATAAATAAATAAAAGATTGAACCCATGATAGACTGAACTAAGATCCACTTTTAAATTTTCAAATTTGGAGAACATTTGAATTCTTGAGTAGCATCATCAATCTAGTTTTGTCCTATATCATCACTAGAGATTCTCTAGAAAATTGAGTGAGTTTGAGTTCTTCAGAAACACAAGCTGGAATCAAGATTGCAAGGAGAAATATCAATGACCTCAGATATGCAGATGACACCACCCTTATGGCAGAAAGTGAAGAAGAACTAAAAAGCCTCTTGATGAAGTGAAAGAGGAGAGTGAAAAAGTTGGCTTAAAGCTCAACATTCAGAAAACAAAGATCATGGCATCTGGTCCCATCACTTCATGGGAAATAGATGGGGAAACAGTGGAAACAGTGTCAGACTTTATTTTGGGGGCTCCAAAATCACTGCAGACGGTGACTGCAGCCATGAAATTAAAAGACGCTTACTCCTTGGAAGAAAAGTTATGACCCTAGATAGCATATTCAAAAGCAGAGACATTACTTTGCCGACTAAGGTCCGTCTAGTCAAGGCTATGGTTTTTCCTGTGGTCATGTATGGATGTGAGAGTTAGACTGTGAAGAAGGCAGAGCACCAAAGAATTGATGCTTTTAACTGTGGTGTTGGAGAAGACTGTTGAGAGTCCCTTGGACTGCAAGGAGATCCAACCAGTCCATTCTGAAGGAGATCAACCCTGGGATTTCTTTGGAAGGACTGCTGCTAAAGCTGAAACTCCAGTACTTTGGACACCTGATGCGAAGAGTTGACTCATTGGAAAAGACTCTGATGCTGGGAGGGATTGGGGGCAGGAGGAGAAGGAGACGACAGAGGATGAGATGGCTGGATGACATCACTGACTTGGTGGACGTGGGTCTGAGTGAACTCCAGGAGTTGGTGATGGACAGGGAGGCCTGGTGTGCTGCGATTCATGGGGTCACAAAGAGTCGGACACGACTGAGTGACTGAACTGAACTGAACTGAACTGAGTTCTTGAGAGTTTTGATCTCTCTAGGACACAAACTCATTAAGGATACTGTTTATTAAAATCACTTTTATAGTCCAAGTAATGAAATACAGTTTTGCATCCTGTTTTAATATGTTTTCAGGGAAGCACCTGACAATTACCAATGGGCTGGACATCAACCTCTCTTCTGGGTTGTTTCCTGAAATATATATTAGATTATGTCCCAAATCCTTTTTGCAAGTATTTGATAATTGAGTGCCATGGGAATATCCAATTATAAAGTGGAATTTTGTGAAGATGGGCATTATGATCTATTTTTATCACTTAATTATACTTTTTATCATCTATGTATAATCAAGACTGGTCCAAAGATAAATCCATCTCTCTTCTTTCTCTAAGCTTCTTCCCTCTAATTAACTCCACAATCCTAATTACATCTTCTTGTAATAACCTGCCATCTACTTCTAGCTTGAGGTTCTTCCTAAAAGTCAATTGAAAATAAAATCTGATTTTTCATATACTTATTATTGATAATGACTTGGGTTCAATCCCTGGATTAGGAAGATCCCCTGGAGAAATGGCAACCCAGTCTAGTATTCTTGCCTGGAAAATCCCATGGACAGAGGAGCCTGGCAGGCTACAGTTTATGGGGTCACAAAGAGTTGGACATGATTGCAATTATACAACATTATTGAAAATAAATAGCTATACTACACTTTCTGTGGGAGGAAGCATTGTACTGAGGCTGTAAAGAATATGATACGGTCTCTCTATTGAAGAGATTGAAGTTTAATTAAAAGGAGGGGAGGATTATAAGGGCAGTATAGATAATTGGGCTTCCCAGGTATCACAGTGGTAAACAAGTGAAAGTGTTAGTTGCTCAGTCCTTTCTGACTCTTTGCTACTCCATGGACTGTAATACACGAGGCTTCTCTGTCCATGGGATTCTCCAGGCAAGAATACTGGAGTGGGTTTCCATTCCCTTCTCTGGGGGATATTCCACCCAGGGATCGAACTCGGGTCTCCTGCATTGCAGGCAGATCCTTTGCTGTCTGATCTGCCATGAATCCAACTGCCAGTGTAGGAGACAGAAGATGTAGGTGTGATCCCTGGGTCAGGAACATCTGCTGGAGGAGGAAATGGCAACCTGCACCAGAAATTTTGCCTGAAAAATTCATGGACAGAGAAGTCTGATGGGCTGCAGTCCATGGGGTTGCAAGGAGTTGGACACAACTGAGCACTAAAAAGGAAAAATGAATATAAATAATTGACAACTAAGTTGTACAAATCCTAAGATAACATTCTCCATTTGGAATCTGAGGTCTCAAGTAAAGCTGGACTTAGATGTGCTTTGCTGGAAGGATGTAGCTGTGTCCTGGCCCACTAAAGGCAGAGACCAGTAAACAATGGGATGGTCCCACTTAAAAGAAGTAAGGATTGGGCAAGGGTCCATCTATATCTACTCTTTTTCAGATTCTTTTCTCTGGTAGGTATTACTAACACAACATTGTAAATCAACTATATTTTAATAAAAAAAATTTAAAAAACAGACAGTCTTGTTTATCTAGCCCTATGACTCTCATCAGGGCCAGACTGCCCCTAGAGAATATTTTGGGAAGTACTCGAGGGGCTCAGGTTTGTCACATCATTAAGGAAGGGGAGTTCTGTTAAGTTTTAGTGACTTTTTAAATAAAGAATTTGATTTAGGTCATACCTGAATGGTCTAGTGGTTTTCCCTACTTTCTTCAATTTAAGTCTGAATTTGGCAATAAGGAGTTCATGATGTGAGCCACAGTCAGCTCCCAGTCTTGTTTTTGCTGACTGTATAGAGCTTCTCCATCTTTTCCTGCAAAGAATATAATCAATCTGATTTCAGTGTTGACCATCTGGTGATGTCCATGTGTAGAGTCTTGTCTTGTGTTGTTGGAAGAGGGTGTTTGCTATGACCAGTGCATTCTCTTGGCAAAACGCTATTAGCCTTTGCTCTGCTTCATTCCGTATTCCAAGGCCAAATTTGCCTGTTACCCCAGGTGTTTCTTGACTTCCTACTTTGCATTCCAGTCCCCTATAATGAAAAGGACATCTTTTTTGGGTGTTAGTTCTAAAAGGTCTTGTAGGTCTTCATAGAACCATTCAACTTCAGCTTCTTCAGCATTACTGGTTGGGGCATAGAGTTGGATAACTGTGATATTGAATGCTTTGCCTTGGAAATGAACAGAGATCATTCTGTCGTTTTTGAGACCGCATCCAAGTACTGCATTTCAGTGACATCGTGACCATGATGGCTACTCCATTTCTTCTAAGGGATTCCTGCCCACAATAGTAGATATAACGGTCATCTGAGTTAAATTCACTCATTCCAGTCCATTTCAGTTTGCTGATTCCTAGAATGTCAACGTTCACTCTTGCCATCTCCTGTTCGATCACTTCCAATTGGCCTTGATTCATGGACCTAACATTCCTGGTTCCTATGCAATATTTCTCTTTACAGCATCGGACCTTGCTTCTATCACCAGTCACATCCATAACTGGATATTGTTTTTGCTTTTGCTCCACCCCTTCATTCTTTTTGGAGTTATTTCTCCACTGATTTCCTGTAGCATACTGGCACCTACCGACCTACGGAGTTCCTTTTTCAGTATCCTATCATTTTGCCTTTTCATACTGTTCATGGGGTTCTCAAGGCAAGAATACTACAGTGGTTTGCCATTCCCTTCTCCAGTGGACCACAGTCTGTCCGACCTCTCCATCATGACCCATCCGTGTTGGGTTGCCCCACATGGCATGGCTTAGTTTCATTCAGTTAGACAAGGCTGTGGTCCGTGTGATTAGATTGAGTAGTTTTCTGTGATTATGATTTCAGCGTGTCTGCCCTCTGATGATTCTTGCAACACCTACCGTCTTACTTGGGTTTCTCTTACCTTGGGTGTGGGGTATCTCTTCACAGCTGCTCCAGCAAGGTGCACCCACTGATCCTTACCTTGTACGAGGTGTATCTCCTCACAGCCGCCCCTCCTGACCTCGAACATGGAGTAGCTCCTGTTGGCCCTCTTGCACCTGCACAGCCACCGCTTCTTGGACACGGGAATACCAGATAATCAAATTCCTTATGATTACACAGTGGAAGTGAGAAATAGATTTAAGGGACTTGATGTGATAGATACAGTGCCTGATGAACAATGGACGGAGGTTCGTGACATTGTACAGGAGATAGGAATCAAGACCATCCTTGCATGGAAAAAAATGCAAAAAAGCAAAATGGCTGTTTGAGGAGGCCTTACAAATAGCTGTGAAAAGAAGAGAAGCAAAAAGCAAAGGAGAAAAGGAAAGATATAAGCATCTGAATGCAGAGTTCCAAAGAATAGCAAGGAGAGATAAGAAAGCCTTCCTCGGTGATCAATGCAAAGAAATAGAGGAAAAGAACAGAATGGGAAAGACTAGAGATCTCTTCAAGGAAATTAAAGATACCAAGGGAAAACTTCATGCAAAGATGGGCTCAATAAAGGACAGAAATGGTATGGACTTAACAGAAGCAGAAGATATTAAGAAGAGGTGGCAAGAATACTCAGAAGAACTGTACAAAAAAGATCTTCACAACCAAGATAAGCACGATGATGTGATCACTCGCCTAGAGCCAGACATCCTGGAATGTGAAGTCAAATGAAAGCTAGTGGAGGTGATGGAATTCCAGTTGAGCTATTTCAAATCCTGAAAGATGATGCTGTGAAAGTGCTGCACTCAATATGCCAGCAAATTTGGAAAACTCAGCAATGGCCACAGGAATGGAAAAGGTCAGTTTTCATTCCAATCCCAAAGAAAGGAAATGCCAAAGAATGCTCAAAATACCCCACAATTGCACTCATCTCACACACTAGTAAAGTAATACTCAAAATTCTCCAAGCCAGGCTTCAGCAATATGTGAACCGTGAACTTCCAGATGTTCAAGTTGGTTTTAGAAAAGGCAGAGGAACCAGAGATCAAATTGCCAACATCTTCTGGATCATGGAAAAAGCAAGAGAGTTCCAGAAAAACATCTATTTCTGCTTTGTTGACTATGCCAAAGGCTTTGACTGTGTGGATCACAATCAAGTGTGGAAAATTCTGAAAGAGATGGGAATACCAGACCACCTGACCTGCCTCTTGAGAAATCTGTATGCAGGTCAGGAAGCAACAGTTAGAATTGGACATGGAACAACAGACTGATTCCAAATAGGAAAAGGAGTACATCAAGGCTGTATATTGTCACCCTGCTTATTTAACTTCTATGCAGAGTACATCATGAGAAACACTGGACTGGAAGAAGCACAAGCTGGAATCAAGATTGCTGGGAGAAATATCAAATATCTCAGATACACAGATGATACCACCCTTATGGTGAAGTGAAGAGAAACTAAAGAGCCTCTTGATGAAAGTGAAAGAGGAGAGTGAAAGAGTTGGCTAAAAGCTCAACATTCAGAAAATGAAGATCATGGCATCTGGTCCTATCACTTCATGGCAAATAGATGGGAAACAGTGGAAACAGTGTCAGACTATTTTTTGCGGGGTGGGGGGGGGACTCCAAAATCACTGCAGATGGTGATTGCAGCCATGAAATTAAAAGATGCTTACTCCTTGGAAGGAAAGTTATGACCAACCTAGATAGCATATTGAAAAGCAGAGACATTACTTTGCCAACAAACGTTGGTCTAGTCAAGGCTACAGTTTTCCCAGTGGTCATGTATGGATGTGAGAGTTGGACTGTAAAGAAAGCTGAGCACTAAAGAATTGATGCTTTTGAACTGTGGTGTTGGAGAAGACTCTTGAGAGTCCCTTGGACTACAAGGAGATCCAACCAGTCCATTCTGAAGGAGATCAGCCCTGGGATTTTTTGGAAGGACTGATGCTAAAGCTGAAACTCCAATACTTTGGCCACCTCACGCAAAGAGTTGACTCATTGGAAAGACTCTGATGCTGGGAGGGATTGAGGGCAGGAGGAGAAGGGGACTACAGAGGATGAGATGTCTGAATGGCACCACTGACTTGATGGACAAGAGTTTGGGTAAACTCCTAGAGTTGGTGATGGACAGGGAGGCCTGGCGTGCTGCAATTCATGGGGTCACAAAGAGTCAGACATGACTGAGTGTCTGAACTGAACTGAATTTAAGTAAAGAATTTCCCCTAAATATCTCAAATAACAGGCTTTCCTGGTAGTTCAGCTGGTAAACAATCCACCTACAATGCACGACACCTCCAATTCAATTCCTCGGTTTGGAAGTTCCCCTGGAGAAGGGATAGGCTACCCACTCTAGTATTCTTGGACTTGCCTGGTGACTCAGATGGTAAAGAATCCATCTGCAATGCAAGAGATCTGTGTTTGATCCTTGGGTTGGGAAGATCCCCTGGAGGAGGGCATGGCAACCCACTCCAATATTCTTGCCTGGAGAATCCCCATGGACTGAGGAGCCTGGTGGGCTAGAGTCCATGGGGTTGCAAAGAGTCGGACACGACTACGTGACTAAGTCCAGCACAGCATAGGTGCAGTGGTATTTTAACAGTGATGATTGTAATGATAGCTGGCATTGAGTATTTACCGTGTCCACATCACAACACTATGTTTTGGAATAAATTTTTATTTTCATTCCCATTTTATTTTTAAGGACAGGTCACTGGTTCTTTTTCTTTTATAATTTGGCTCTGTTTGGGCTTAGTTGCCACACGTTGAATCTTCATTGCAGTGCATGGACTCTTCAGCTATGGCACACAGACTCTACACACACACACAGACGTTTACTTAATATGTTGACCAGTTTACTTAATTTAGAGTTGTTGGCTTTTAAGTTATGCTCGAATTAGTCAGTCAGTATCCGTGGATTTCAGTATGATGGCTTTAAAATCAAGGAACTCTGCACTTGAATTTATTTAATGGGCTGATAAACTGCCAGGATTGTGAGTTCATTGTTAAACATTAGCCTGGAAGGGAAAGATAAGAATGCACATGCTTTGTCTGTAGATGGAGAGACTTTTCATTCAAAGCTGGAAAAATATAGCTTAGGAGTTTAAGAACTGAAGGGAACATAAGTTCAAGACCCAGGAGGAGGACATGAGACCAGACAATATGCCAATTAATGGAATTAAACTGAAAAGATTTAAAATGAGGTCCCCTCAGGAGACAATATAAAAGAATAGGCAGTTAATTCAATAAGGACAAAAGGATAAGCGAGCTAACTATGAGAGGATCAGAATATTTAAAGTTGATAGTGTCTTAAGAATTCAAGAACATTGGCTTGTGATTGCTGTGAATTTATTATGCCCCAGTAGCTCAGTCTAATTTGGTCCTCTTCATCCTCTGAACAAATATGCTCATCCTGAAATTCTAGGACAAAAGAAATAATCCTTTTCTTTTTGCAGTCAAGCTATAAAAGTGATTATGATCAGCAGTCATTCACAGAGGAATAAATAAGGGACCCATCCATCATGATAATAAAGTTTTCTGTCCATCTGTCATGTTGCATTTCAAAGACAGTTTCCTCATATTTTAGTTTCTTGAAAAGGTGTACTTAAAAAATAAATTGTATACTTGAAAACTCCCCGGTACACTGAGAGTATAAATGTATAAAGGTAAATTGCCTTTTGCTAAGCAGGTTTTAGCTTGCCAAATGCATGGCAAGGGGTTGGTAAAGAATGCAATAGGGTGACTCTGGATGTGTCTGTAGCAAATCACTGAAAATCTGAATTTAAGAAATTCTGTTATAGGCTGTATTATCTAGAAAAGCAGTGGCTCAGTGTCATTATTCAATTGTGTATCAACAAACATGCCTCTAAAGACCAAAGTCAAAAAGCTATAGCAAGGAGTAGGTTTAAAATCCTACACAAAATGCAGAAGTACCAACACCTTGTAGCTGGGCTTCCATAAATGCACACTTGGAGGGATGACATTTTGGAGAACACATGACTGATGCAGGCAAATAACATTATCTGAGGACAGAGGGATATAAACTTAGAAGATCATTTACAGGGAAAGAAAGTTTTTCATCAATGGGTGTCAATGAGGCTGAAACAAAGCAATTATATGAAGGAGCTTTCCAGTGTGATATCATACCTGATGACTATCAGCCTTTATAATTGTCTTGTAGCTGATAAATTACACACTTTTATAATTTTTTATGAAGCCCTTGTCCACACAAATTTCATCATCTGAAAAATTCAGGAGTTAGACCAATACATTTTATGAGTTTTTTTTGGGTTTTTTTTGGTGTGGATGACCTAAATTTTCTGGCAAATGAACTATGCCCATATATAATTTTCTTTTACTCTCCTTCCCTAAAGCCTATGTGTACATACAACTAAAATTAGTTCCTTAGAAGTGGCAACAAAAGTGTTCTCAGTCCATAAAGAAGTACAGGAGTGCCTTAAGTTAAGTTACGTCGCTCAGTCGTGTCCGACTCTTTGCGACCCCATGGACTGTAGCCCACCAGGCTCCTCCGTCCATGGGATTCTCCAGGCAAGAATACTGGAGTGGGTTGCCATTTCCTTCTCCAGGGGATCTTCCCGACCCAGGGATCAAACCCAGGTCTCCCGCATTAGAGGCAGACGCTTTAACCCCTGGAATGCCTTAAAGTCTGTGAATTATCTGTTCTAAAATATTTCTTTAAAGTATTTAGTTCAAACTGGAGATCAAGGAGGGGGAGTCTACTCTATTAAACAAGCAGTCCTGTCTCTCTTGCTTTTTGTTTTTGTTTTTATTTTTTGTTCAGTATATAGGCAGTAAAGAGTCTGTGTGCAACGCAGGAGACATGGGTTCTGTCCCTGGGTGGGAAGATCCCCTGGAGGAGGGCATGGCAACACACTCAGTATTCTTGCTGGAGAATCCCATGGACAGAGGAGCCTGGCTGGCTACAGTTCATGAGGTCACAAAGAGTTGGACGTAATTGAAGTGACTGAGCATGAACACATATAGTTTAAGAGACTCACCATTCAGGTTACTGGTAGAACTGAGTCATGATAGAATTTCTGACAGCTGTTCATTTCAATGACTCTTAGCAGTGACTGAGAGGAAAAGACCCCCTCTTGGGACTCCTGGAATCCCTAATCCCTTCTGAAGAGGTCCTTCTCAGGATGGGGCAAGTCTAACATTGTCATAGATCTGGTTTCCTAGACGTTTTAATATACATTGACCCTTGAACAATGTGGATTTGAACAGCACCTTATACACATATATTTTTCAGTAGTGTTGATAAATAGTATGGCATTCTTGGTTGAACCCATGGGTGCAGAGGAACCCAGAGTATAGAGGACCAACTACCCATTACACTCAGATTAACCTCCTAAGTTGTTCAAGTATCAACTGTACATTTTATATCAATTAATGAATTTATACCCAAAGGTCCGACAATGAGACCCCACGACGAAATATACCTGAAATTTGAATATATACTTGAAATACAGTTTATGTTTGACATCGCGCTCAGTACTTCATAGCACAATCCAAAGAGAAAGTGAAAGTGTTAGTCGCTCAGTCGAGTCTGATTCTTTACGACCACCTGGACTGTAGCCCACCAGTCTCCTCTGTCCACGGGATTCTCCAGGCAAGAATACTGGAGCAGGCTGCCTTGCTCCAGTGGATCTTCTGGCCCCGGGGGTTGAATCGGCATCTCCTTCGGTTCCTGCATTGCAGGTGGATTCTTTATCATCTAAGCCACCAGGGAAGCCCAGCACAGTCCAAAGGTGAATGCCAATGTTCACATTACATTGGCATTAGTGGATCCATCTCATGTTGGCATCAGATTAAGAAAAAGACCTTTTTTGGTTAATGGACCTCATGGACCTCAGGCAACATTTATCTCAAAACTCTGCAACCCAGTAGCACAGTGGATTTGGAAGGACTGGTAAATGGATAATTAAAATACTCTACCTACTATGTGCCTGGCACTGTGGCAGGAATAAGAGCGGAAAAAAGCAGGTGAGATACAATTCTTAATCAGCCAGAAATCACACCTATGGTAGTCTGTTCTTAGCCAATAGGGCAAGTGAGGTGGGGTGGGAACCAGCAGCTTCATGACGGCCTTTGACCTCAATCCAATGGTCTTTCTGGGGGAAGATGGGGAGAGAGAGGGTTGGTGATTAGTATGTTTCAGATCTTAGGTGAAAACCTTATAAATTTTAGGTAATGTCATTAGTGGTGCAAATAATAGAAGCTCTCGAAGTTAGTGGTGAAAAGGTAGAGAATTATTGTGGGTTTGACTATTCGGAGAAAGCTTCATGAGCTAGATGTCAGACAGGGTAGAATTAATGGGTTTAAATAAAATGGGTTTGATGGTTGCGGGGAAAGAAGGCCTTTGAGATAGAAAGCAATCTAAGAAAGGCAAAGGGGGAGAAATCTGTATAATGTTTGGGGGAGTGAGGAACATGACAGTATCACTGTGCCAATCATTTGTCATTCCAATGGTGCTTCACTGATCCAAAGGTTATCAATAATTCATCTAACCTGTTTACTGTGATCACCACAGAAACAAGCCAATGCCTATCCTTTTTCATTTGCTGAGACTCATGGCACGGAGCAAATGATCATTCAGTGGAGACACGCCAACTCCTTGTTCTGCAAATTGCAAATATTGTAGCCAAGCTGTTCATCTATTGTTTTTGTCAGTGTTGAAAGGTCAACGTCCTCTTTTTATACTTAGGACAGTCAGAGCCACTTTAATCCCAGAGAGGGTATCTGACTTATAGTGTATGGTGACTTCTTTAGTCAGCAAGAAATTATCTTCTAATATAATTCTAAAATTGCTGACTAAAAGTCTATTCAACTTGAAGACCCTGCTCCTTCAGCCAAAGAAAATTCTGTGCCTTGAAATCACCTGTTTGAGAGAGTTGCTAATCTCCCAATGAGGTGCTCTTTGATACCTTGGGTAAAATAACCAGTCCAGGAGAAAAAGAAAGACAATTCTGTTAAAATGGAGATCAGAAAATTCAGACACAGGGAACTTCAACTTTTACTTTGCCTCTTTATCTACTGCATTTGGAAATGAGTTTGACACATGCCTACATGTCATTGTTAGAGTGACATTGAAGACTTGAGTTTTCCACTGGAAATCGAGAATTTACAAGCACAGTCTAAATTTTCCCAGAATTTTCTGTCTTCTGGGTTATTTATTTTCTTTTAATATCCCCCAGTAAATTAACTCTCAGTTCTCATTCTGCAGGGATGAAGAAATTCTGTGCTCTTTTCACGAATTTTTAAGAAAGGGAATGTTTGGTGTAAACAGGGCTTCGCTTGTCACCTCTCCCTCCAGACTGCCACCCAGGCATTTGCCTCCATGTCTTCCTGTTACCTAATGACTGCTTTTAGTATTGCATTGATTTTTCTGATCTTGCAAATCCCCACCTTTCATTCTCCTAAACTCCGTTGAACCCAGGATTTTCTGTTCAGGAAATTATAAGGAAATTAACCAGAAAGCAAAAGTAAGACTTCAGCTGCCCAATTGTCTTCTGGCCACATTCTATTATAGATGGAAAGATGTCTTGCTGGCTGTCTCTCTCTTAGGATCCTAGCCTGCTGGCATCTTGCAGAGCCCTTCTCATCCCTAGGAACATAGTTTTTTTTTTTCCTTTTGGTTTCTCTGCTAGTCCTTGGATCCACCAGAGAAAACCCACATACCTTCAAAAATATTCTCTGCAGAAGTTCAACTCCCATCCTTACCATGGAGAAGACATCTAAATTATTTCTGGATACATTTCTCTTAATTACTTCAGTCTCTCTCACCATATAAAAATCTGTGAAGAAAATGGCTCTGAAAGTAATTCCCTCCCCCCAAAATACTGCCTTTGTGAGCTGGAATGCAGAAATGGCTATTTGGTATCTTTTATAGCAGCAATAATTTTTTCATCCTTGGGCTCAAGCTGGAACCACAGAACCAAGGAAGAGGCCAGGATGAGCAGGAGTGAAATAAGGAGAGACTGGAGCTTTGCATCCTGTGGGTGGGAACTGCTCTCAGATTTTAGGATCCTATAAACTGGAACCTAAAAGTCAAACATGGCTGAGATTTCTAAGGTCAGCAGCCCAAGTGTGGTAACCTGAAAACACCCTTTTTTTGTTGTTGTTGTTAGAAAAGACATCTGCCTTGGGGGCAAGATCTGTTTTGTGCTCAGAGAAACTCCCAGACCATTTCTACAAACCCATTATGAAAATTTTCATCTGAAGATCTGTACCCCTTATATTAAAATAAGAAACTGTTCCTGATCATTTCCTCATTTGATGCCAAAATAATTTACAATAGTAGTCTACAAAAATAAAGGGCCTTTTAAAATGCAAATAATAGATTTCATTATATTATCTTCTTAAAAGTAGAAATATGAGGAGGGCAATTAGGTATATGGAATGAGAAATATTCATCAGAAACATTCCTGCAAATTTCGTGGCAAGAGTAGACCATTCATTTTCTGGAAAAATTATATTTTAAACACCTCTGTAATATATATTCAATAAAGTACATTTTTAAAAAGCCATTTTACCTTCTATCCTAAAGTGACTGACCAAAAAACAAAGTAAAATATGTACTTGGAAAAGAGCAAAAAAAAAATCTGTTTTCTATGTTGCCATTACTGGTATCATTACTGAGTCTTTTATAAGCTTATTGTTTTCTGACTACATTTGTTACAGCTAGTGGTGAACACCATAAAATTTCACACATGGGTGTCAAGACAAGCAAATGATGTTGTTTTGGTAATCTTGGGAGTAAGAAATCTCTTTTTTCCTCCCTTTTTATAGCTGACCTTTTCAGAAATAAATCCCTCCTGAGAAGTCCCACTTTAATTTGTTATATTTTTCAAACTAGACTGTCACATATGCTTTAATGACATAGTATTTCTTAGCACCTAGAAATAAAACTAACACCATTTCTGCGGTTTTAACACTCCTGTGGTCTTATACTCTGAATACAATCTTCATTAGTAACATATCATTTTATATATTTTCCTTTTAGAGATTTTTTATGTATTAGGATGGATCTCATGCTGAACAGAATTTAATTAAAAAAACCTTGAAAAGTGCTCTGTTTGCTATTACTTAGGTGGGAAAATTTCTCCTTGGTCAAGAAGCTTAAATGAAGTTCACAAAAGAGCTCTTTCGTGATTCCTTACGCAGGAGTCAGTGGAGTTACTCACTTCTGTTACTTCATGGGTCATGAGAGATTTTAAGTTAGTGTTGAGCTAAAGTAAAGAAAAAAGAACATTGGCGGATGTACTCTTTCACTTCCTTTGGTTTTGCTTCTTAGCATCATTGTACATCTGGTAGTAGGGAAATCATGACCTAATTCTGTTTCTGCCCCAAATCTCTTAATTGCTCTAGTCCTCAGTTTCCACACTTTTGAAAGATGTAGCTTACTTTCATCATGCTTAAAACCCTAACTAACTGTACATCATATCTTTGATAAGGGAATTGTAGCCAGGATATTTAAAGAACTCTTATTAGAGCTCAACAATAAAAATATAAAACCCAATTAAAACAGGCAAAAGACCTAGATAGATGTTTCTCAAGAGAGTATTTACAAATGGTAAATAAACATTACTAATAATGGTCAACAGCATTAGCCCTTAGGGAAGTGCAAATAAAAATCAAATAGGTACCACTTTATATCTGCTTCAGTAGCTATAATAAAAAAAAATAGCAAGTTTGGATGAGGATTTAGAGAAATTGGAACCCTCATACATTGCTAGTGAGAATATTAAATGGTGCAACCACTTTGGAAATAGTTTTGTAATTTCTCAAAATGTTAAAAATGGAGTTATTAATAATTTAATTATTAATTATTATTATTAGATATTATTTACATACTTGTCCTTTTAAGTTACTTTTATACCACAATGCTTCCAATAAAATAACCTAGCAATTCAAAATTATTATTAGATATTATTTACATACTTGTCCTTTTAAGTTACTTTTATACCACAATGCTTCCAATAAAATAACCTAGCAATTCAAATCTTAAACATATAATCACAAGAAGTAAAAACATACATTCACACATGGGTGTTCATAGCAGCATTATTTTTTAATAGTCAAAAAAACAACTGAATTTCCTCTCAACTAATGAATAAACAAAATACTATATATTCATAAAATGAGATATTATTCTTAGGAAGAGATATTTATATTCGTAAGAGGAATCAAGCACAAACACATGCCACAGCATGAATGAACCTTTAAAATATTATGCTCAGTAGTAGTAGCAGTTTGTCGCTCAGTCGTGTCTGACTCTTTGTGACCCCATGGACTGTAGCCTACCAGGCTCCTCCCTCCATGGGATTCTCCAGGCAAGAGTACTGGAGTGGGTTGCCATTTCCTTCTCCAAGGGATCTTCCCAACCCAGGAATCAGACCTGGGTCTCCCGCATTGCAGGCAGACGCTTTAACCTCTGAGCCACCAGTGAAAAACTAGTTACTATGGCCACACAGTATATGATTCCATTTACATAAAAGTCCAAAATAGTCAAGTCTATTGAGAAAGAGATTAGTTGTTGCTTGGATCTTGGGAGGAGGGTAGGAGAACAGAGATAGGGATTAACTGCTGATGGGTGCAAAATTTCTATCTGAAGTGGTGAATATGTTCTAAAATTATTGTGGTGATGGTTGAACAACTTTGAATATACTAAAAACTGTAGAGTTGTATAATTTAAATGAGTGAATTATATAGTATGTGATTTGTATTGCAATAAAGTTCTTATGAAAGTATGCTGTTTGTCTCTAAAATTTAATTTAATTATTAATTATTATTATTAGATATTATTTACATACTTGTCCTTTTAAGTTACTTTTATACCACTGTGCTTCCAATAGAATGGATTCTCAAGGTAAAAAAGGGTAAATATTCCTTTGCAAGGCAACTGACTTTTTTTAAAAATGAAGATTATTTCATACATTTGTATGCTACTATCTCAATACCATTCTTGGTGTCTTTACGACACCAATAAAACTCTTCCTAAGCAATAGATGTCTTTATATTATGATGCCTCAGAGAGTCTTAGTGAAGATAAATCTTTAAAACATTAATTTCAAGTCCCTTTCATAATCCCTATAAGATTGAAGATATCAAAAGTGATGACTGCAGAAGACTTTCTAAATGTTATTTTGGTGAAAGAATAATTAAGAAATGAGTTTTCATGGACATACAGAGGGTGGATAAAAATGGGGAGGACAGCATGGGATGAATATCAGATTTTAGTCACCATGGAAAATTCAGTAAGTTGTAGGTCTCAGCTGGGTCCCTTAGAGCTAATATTGATCCCCTAAGTTCCAAACCGGAGAAGGCAATGGCACCCCACTCCAATACTCTTGCCTGGAAAATCCCATGGATGGAGGAGCCTGGTAGGCTGCAATCCATGGGTTTGCGAAGAGTCGGACACGACTGAGCGACTTCACTTTCACTTTTCACTTTCATGCATTGGAGAAGGAAATGGCAACCCACTCCAGTGTTCTTGCCTGGAGGATCCCAGGGATGGGGAGCCTGGTGGGCTGCTGTCTATGGGGTCGCACAGAGTCAGACATGACTGAAGCGACTTAGCAGCAGCAAGTTCCAAACAGAGAGAAACTGTAGGCAAAGGCTCGAGGAATAGTCTAGAAGCTGCATCTCAGCAGGTTTGCTCTGCTGTCCAGGTGATAAACCTGAATCAAAGGTCACAATTTCAGTGTCATAAAGTGTATGCAGTGTCTCTTTAGCACTTAGTAACTTTAGCACTTTGAACTTTGTAGCACTGAAGACAGCATATTTGTCAGAGATGTCAGAAATCTAAAAGAAGACATTAGCAATAATGAGGTGTGATCAGCCACAGCTTTCAAAAGCAGCCGATTGCTATCACAGGAGCTGGAAAGAGAGAGAAAATAAATGGACCATTAATAGATTCACAGGAGACATCCTCTGGGAATTCTCAAAAATACCCAAAGGAGGTTAATAAGAATCCAGGTCCTGCTTCCATAGGTGAAATTTAATAATTACTATTAACATTCAGATCGCACTAGTTTTCCATGCCCTTACATGCGTGTGTATGTATGTAGTTGTATGCAGTTTTATAGTGTGTCTATATTTGTGTGCCCGCAACCACAGCAAAGTACAGAGCTGCATCTCAAAGATCCCTCATCCTGCGCTTAACAACCAGTCAGCTCTCCCCTTGTGAGTGCTGTCACTTCAGTCCTGTCCGATTCCATGCGACCCCATGGACTGTAGCCCGCCAGGCTCCTCTGTCCATGGGATTCTCCAGGCAGGAACACTGGAGTGGGTTGCCATTTCCTTCAGGGATCTTCCTGACCCAGGGATCAGACTCGGATCTCCTGCATTTCAGGTGATTCTTTACTGACTGAGCCACCAGTGAAGCCCAGTTTTTCAATAAATTAAAATTTTATTCTCTACTATGTCGTGAATAATCAGTTGGTTTAGTAATCAAATGTTGACTGCTCTTGATCCATTAAATGTAGTTACTTTTTATGAGGTAAATGAGTATCAAAAGAAATCTCAAAAGAGCTTTTTGTGCTCTTCTAGACTTTGAAATGAGAGTGTACTTTGCTAAAGATCTGTGTCTAATATTAATACATGCAGACGTCCAGTGTAGTAACTCTACCATGAAGAAAAGATATAAAACTACATGCACGTGGGAAGCACAACTGGAGAGGTTCAAAATCATAGCAACACACTGATTTCCAGTTGACTCGTGGAAAGATATCTGCTTGTGTTCCCTACTCCATGTATACATTAGACTATCCCCTCAGCACTCTGTTTGGTCACCTGCAATGTTTCTAGCTCTGGTTCTTCCTCTTGCCATAGTATTTACAGTGTTAGATCTATAAAGAAAGATCTTCATAGAAAGGATAATGCATCTGAACCACAGAAAGTTGCAAATTATCAATAAAATATGAAGTACTTCCTCTTTAAGAGATGTTTAAAGGACAATGTGTCTATTCGATATAAACCAATAAAATAAAAATAAAACTTTATTAAAATAAAAATAAAACTTTCTAAATTGGGGTATAATTTTGACATTTAAAAACACTTGACAGTGGGGCTGGTAGGTTTGTTTCAACAAGGGGATGGGTGGATTGGAAACTCTATGTATGGCTTCCCTAACCCAAAGCCAGCTCTGTCTCTTCACCACTTTGAATAGATTCTATTAATCTTAGCATGAAGATCCAGGGGAAGAAATCAACCTTGCTGCTGCTGCTGCTAAGTCGCTTCAGTCGTGTCCGACTCTGTGAGACCCCATAGACGGCAGCCCACCAGGCTCCCCCATCCCTGGGATTCTCCAGGCAAGAACACTGGAGTGGCTTGCCATTTCCTTCTCCAATGCGTGAAAGTGAAAAGTGAAAGTGAATTCGCTCAGTCGTGCCCGACTCTTAGCGACCCCATGGACTGCAGCCTACCAGGCTCCTCCGTCCATGGGATTTTCGAGTACTGAAGTGGGGTGCCATCACCTTCTCCAGAATCAACCTTATTAAAATCAAAACACCAAACTAGATGGAATTTGATCTATCAGGATAGTGAAGAAGCGCAGCCAAGATTTCAGCAAACAGATAGACATCCTTTATCACTTTTGAAATGGCTTTAAAGTGTTTATGATGAGGACAGTTCACTTTTGCCTATTTTGTTGGTGTATTGCAAAGTACAAAGGCTTACGGAAATTGCTTTTTTTTTTTTTCCCCTATCCTTCAGGCTATGACCTCTGTCCACAGTTTGAAGAAAGACTTCCTGCTTTGACGTTGTTCAGAATTATATTCAGAATCGTGGAACAAACTAGTTGGAGTCTCTTTGTATGTCAAAGGTTTGCAGTCTGAAATGGAAGCATTGAAATGAGCTTCTGATATGCACATTGTTCCCAAATAGCTCCCTAGACTCTGTGGAAGGTTTTTAATGGGACCCACATTTTTCCTGACAGTCAGCCTCTACAAAGTCAGGATTCATTCACTCCATAGGAGTCTGCATGGCTTTTGGCCATGGGTCCAGCTCTTAGGAACATTTCCAATATGATTCATGGTGTTTAGTTATGCAGCTGTCATAATTGGGTGAGTCCCTTCTCTACAGACACATCTAACTCCCATCAGTGTCAATGGGGTTGAAACTTGTGTTTCAAGGGAATAAAATGTGCCAACAGTGACAGGATGTTTTATTTTTTCCATGCTTTGATTTAGGTTTCCTGTGGTGTTTTTTATTTCTTTGACAGAATTCTTTTTCTTTCCATTTGTTATCATGTTTACAGAAAATTAACTCTCCGAAGAACGTAAGGCAGCTGGAATTTCTCTGTCTCAGTCTCTCTAGCTCCCTCTCTGTCTTTCTGTGTCAGATTACTGCATTTTTATTTGAGATCTTTTCCTTCTCATTGCTTTTTGGGCCAATAGCTTCACTCTTTCTTAGTTTTGTTACTCACTCCAGATTCTTACTCCTAGAGGAAACATCTCTATGATCTTCATTTTAGTCTTTTCCAAGTTATTTTGAAATGATCCAATTCTGTCTTCTGGTGTGACATCAAAGTCTTGGCTCAACTATATGCTTTGGGAAGGTTTTATATATATATATATATATATTTTTTTTTTTTTAATTTGTGCATACGTTGTATACTCAGTGGTGTCCACTCTTTGCAACTCCATGAACTGTAGCCTGCCAAGTTCCTTTGCCCAGGAGATTTCCCAGGCAAGAAGACTGGAGTAGGGTGTCATTTCCTCCTCTAGGGGATCTTCCTGATCCAGGGATTGAACTAGTATCTCGTGCATCTTTTGCATTGTCAGGCAGATTCTTTAACACTAGCGCCACCTGGGAAGCCAGATCTATATGTTATAGATATACAATATAGAGATTCACAATTTTAAAGGTTATACTCCATTATACTCGATTTATAGTTATTGTAAAATATTGGCTGTATTTCTTGTATTGTACAGTAGTAGATCCTTGTAGCTTATCTTACAGATAATAGTTTGTACCTCTTAATTATCTCCCCTTATATTGCCCCTTCCCACTTACCTCTCCCATTTGGTAACCACTAGTTCATATCTGTGAATCTGCTTCCTTTTTGTTATATTCACTAATTTGTAGTAATTTTTAGGTTCCACATATAAATGATCATATGGCATTTATCTTTCTCTTTCTGAATTATTTTACTTAGCATGATTCTTCCAAGTTCATCCATGTTGTTGCAAGTGGAAAATTTTCATTTTTTCTTATGAGTGAATAGTATTCCTTTGTATATATAGACCACATCTTCTTTACGCATTCATCTGTATCCATTGATGGATGCTTAGATTATAGGGAGGCAATATATTTTCATTATTTTCTTTGCATAAACCTCAAAATTATCAGTTAAATGTTCAGAGAAAGTTTATCTCAATATTATAAAAAAATTTTTAAATTTTCTCTGAACTCAAAAGTTAAATTCTATGATTTTTGACATCATTAAATTCTTATATCTTAGAAAGTCACAACTTTGAAACATAGTCAGAAATATAAATTCTTCCCTCTCTCAAGTCCCTTAGCTTTTTACTTAAGACATAAAAGTCACTAGGCCAAGGCTTCTTAACCTAAATTCTGTGGAAACTATATGCATTGATAGATGCATTTCAAAAGATTTGCAAAATTTCATGAAATTGCTTACTAATTTTTATCTATATACACTTTTCCAAGGAGGGTGTTAAAATCTTTCTGAAGGATTTATTACTTTGAAAACTTATTAACCAGCCCATTAGAATTACATTTCATGTTGCTTATGGAGCTAGTCTTAATCCCTACTTTCCTGAAAATGGATAATGTCTTCATGATAAACTACTTCTACACTCCTTACAAGACCCACCAATTACTATTCCCCTACCAAGTCCTTCCTGATTCGTAAGACTCATGTAGGGCCACCTTATCTCAAGTCTTCAGGGCGGTCACTTCTTGTTCCTATCTGGTAGACAAGTGGAGATTCAGGTAAATTCAGGAAGTCATCACCCTTGTCCATTCCTGTCTAGTAACAACAAGGTCACTGGGTCCATCCAATTCATTTCACTCTGAGGTACCTCATTAAATTTCCAATATTATGCATTTTGGCAAAATGAGATTCAGTTCAGTTCAGTTCAGTTGCTCAGTTGTGTCCAACTCTTTGCGACCCCATGAATCGCAGCACGCCAGGCCTCCCTGTCCAGCACCAACTCCCAGAGTTCACTCAGACTCACGTCCATCGAGTTAGTGATGCCATCCAACCATCTCATCCTCAGTCATCCCCTTCTCCTTCTGCCTCCAATCCCTCCCAGCATCAAAGTCTTTTCCAATGAGTCAACTCTTCGCATCACGTGGCCAAAGTACTGGAGTCTCAGCTTTAACATCATTCCTTCCAAAGAAATCCCAGGGCTGATCTCCTTCAGAATGGACTGGTTGGATCTCCTTGCAGTCCAAGGGACTCTCAAGAGTCTTCTCCAACACCACAGCTCAAAAGCATCAGTTCTTCAGCGCTCAGCCTTCTTCACAGTCCAACTCTCACATCCATACATGACTACTGGAAAAACCATAGCCTTGACTAGATGGACCTTAGTTGGCAAAGTAATGTCTCTGCTTTTGAATACGCTATCTAGGTTGCTCATAACTTTTCTTCCAAGGAGTAAGCGTCTTTTAATTTCATGGCTGCAATCACCATCTGCAGTGATTTTGGAGCCCCAAAAAATAAAATCTGACAGTGTTTCCACTGTTTCTCCATCTATTTCCCATGGAGTGATAGGACCGGATGCCCTGATCTTAGTTTTCTGAATGTTGAGCTTTAAGCCAACTTTTTCACTCTCCTCTTTTACTTTCATGCTGTAGGTGAAGATAACCATACATAGTCCCTGACTTGCCACAATTTGATGTAAGATTTTTCAACCTTATAGAGGTGCAAGGGTTTCCCTGGTGGCTCAGACAGTAAAGAATCTGCCTGCGATTCAGGAGATCTGGGTTCAATCTCTGGGTCAGGAAGATCCCCTGCAGTGGGAATGACTACCCATTCCAGTATTCTTGCCTAGAGAATTCCACAGACAGAGGTGCCTGGTGGGCTCCAGTTTGCCGGGTCACAAAGAGTCAGACACGACTGAGTGACTAACACTTTCACTTTTTCACATAATGATGCTACTTGATACAAGTTTTGTGATTTAGTAACTTAAAGATACTCAAATATATTTTAATGTTAAAAAGAAAAAATTGATTAAAAATAATTCAATATTTAAAAATCTTTTATAATCCAATCATTGCTACATTTTAATTTTAATACCATTCTATTCTCTGTTCCTCTGCATATATATCTTTATGCAATCTTTGTCATGTGGTACACATACTCCTGCTTTTCAGTTAATACTGAACTGCATGCATTTTATTGTTGTTGTTCAGTTGCTAAGTCATGTCCAACTCTTTGTGACTTCACGGGCTGCAGCACACCAGGCTCCTTGTCCTCCATTGTCTCCCAGTTTCCTTAAATTCATGTCCTCTAAGTCAGTGATGCTATCTAACCATCTCATCCTCTGCCGTCCCTTTTTCCTTTTGCTTTCAATCTTCCCAGCATCAGGGTTTTTTTCCAGTGAGTTGGCTCTTCACATCAAGTGGCCAAGCATCAGCATCAGTCCTTCCAATGAATAGTCAGGGTTGATCCCCTTAAGAATTGACTGGTTTGATCTCCTTGCAGTCCAAGGGACTCTCAAGAGTCTTCTCCAGCACCACAATTCAAAAGCATCAGTTCTTCAGTGCTCAGTCTACTTCATGTTCCAACTCTCACATCTGTACATGACTATTGGGCAAACCATAGCTTTGACTACATGGACTTCCTTGGCAAAGTGATGTCCCTGTTTTTTAATACACTGTCTAAGTTTATCATAGTGTTCCTTCCCAGGAGCAAGCATCTTTTAATTTCATGGCTGCAATCACTGTCCACAGTGATTTTGGAGCCCAAGAAAATAAAGTCTGTCACTGTTTCCATTTTCCCCCCGTCTATATGCCATGAAGTGATGGGGCTGGATTCCATGATCTTTTTTTCAAATGTTGAGTTTTAAGTCAGGTTTTTCACTCTCTTCTTTCACCCTCATCAAGAGGCTCTTTAGTTCATTTCACAAATATATAAATAGAAATAAGAAATGTCACTTTAACAACAGAAAAAACTTCATTGTTACCAATTATGGCTTTATATATTTTCCAAAAATTTATTAAACCCATACTCTCTGTCAGCTGTAGTTGGTCATCAGTGAAATTTGGGTGTCCTCACTGAGGGTCATAATAGTTCTTTAAATGGGGCTGACTAGTTCAGTATCTCACTACTGATTTTCTAAGTTTTGTTACTTCCATTCACTCTATTATTTGTTGCAAAAACATTGCAAACTCTCTCTGTTGTTTACTCAGTCCCTTATGAACTCAGTTTCTCTTGTATGTTTTGCTTTGGCATGCTTTTTGTATGCTTTCTCTTTTTTGCCCTTTCTACACTCTGGTCATTGTTTCCTCTAATATTTGTTCTCTGTTTCTCAGTTCCAAGTCTCTTCAGAGTGATCCTTTCTTGTTTGCTCTCTCTATCTGTGTTCAGTTCAGATCATTTGCTCAATCATGTCTGACTCTTTGCAACCCTATGGACTGCAGCCCGTGAGACTTCCCCGTCCATCACCAACTCCCAGAGTTGCTCAAATTCATGTCCATTGAGTCGGTGATGCCATCCAACCATCTCATCCTCTGTCGTCCCCTTCTCCTCCTGCCTTCAATCTTTCCCAGCATCAGGGTCTTTTCCAGTGAGTCAGTTCTTCACATCTATCTGTGTGCTTCTCATCATGTTGCTGTCTTCGTAACCTGGAGGCTCTGTCATCATTCATATTAGGTGATGCTCACTTGGAGTTCACTATTTTCCATTTTATTTCCAACTGTTGAGTGGTTGTCTCTGACAAGAAAGGCTATTTCTCTCACCTCACAAAAGCACCCACTATCACAGGAAAAGTCTAGCTTCTGGTCAATGTCATCGTGAATAATCTCTTCAGAAAGGAAAAAAAAAAAAACCTGAAGGATTTTCTGCTTTTTTTCTTTTGAGCCTCTGAGAGGAGCACAGCTATTATGTAGTTAAAAGATATTTGTGCATGCGTACTAAGTCACTTCAGTTGTGTCCAACTCCTTGCGACCCTAAGGACTGTTGTCCACCAGGCTCCTCTGTCTGTAGGATTCTCCATGCAAGAATACTGGAGTAGGTTGCTGTTTTCTCCTCGATTGAAGCCATATTTCTTACGTCTCTTGCATCAGCAGGCAGGTTCTTTCCACTAGCGCCACCTGGGAAGTTCCTAAAAGATATCCATTCTCTTACAATTCTATTGTGTGTTTGTGTATGTGTGTGTTTTCCTTTATTCAATAGTCACAAATGTGTTAGGCAACATACAAGCTCCTGGAGATAGAAAGTTGCATGTTACCATCTCTGATCTCAAAAGATGTATGGTCTAACATGAGAATAATCTTTGTCTTTAACTCTGCTGGCTCACTGTACTTAGATTACATTTGGTTCTTCTGGAACTAGTCAATAACCTTATTGTTGCTGGTTTGCTTCAGTTTGTGACACTGTTTATATTCAGTATGCCAAATATTGTCATCCATAAGAAAATGCTCTGAAAGAAATTTCCTTTTCTCCAATGTCACATTTTTATAGCTACAACCTTTGACACCCAATCCTACTTTCTCCTCAGAACCTCCTTCTTCCGAGCTTTCTTATTTTATGAGAGTACTGAAAGGTATTCCTCCTTCCTTTTCACCTTTTCCCCTTGTCTTCAGTCAGAGACACCAGATTGCAATTGTAGCAGACAAAATTGATGAGCACCTGGAGAGAAAGGCAAGCATAAAGCCAGATTGCAGGTACCTCCATCACCCTGTTCCCCTATGTTATCTTCTGGGAATAAAGGAGAGCTATATTTTTTGTAACTCCATCAGAAATGCTTCCTATAAATGCCATAGCAAACTGTCTCTGGTGATGCCTGTTTATCTCTAGCCTCCTGGAATCACTCTCTTGAAACAGCCTGGAGGCTAGTCTCTATTTCTTTTCATGGAGACTCTATTATTCTGTTAAAACAATAGCTTGAATCACTAATTTATAGTCTAGGTGTCTGTCTTCTTCAGATACTGAATAGACAAAAACCCTTTACTCAAATATCCTAGAAATATTTATTCACCTACACTTTCTGGTAATTTTTAAACTGGGAAAATCCCCCAAATACATTCAGTCAATGAAACATGAGTTATGCAACAGCCATGAGCCTGGTCATCTGCCAGACTCTGAAATTCAGAAATGCTGAAGGCCTGACCCCGGCCTTTCAAATCTACTCAAGAAAAGTGGGAAGACAAGTGTGTGAAGAGAAAGTTAAAATTGTTAAGTGTTACCCCAGGACATGATTCTATAGGAGAATAAGAGAAGTTACTTTCTGTATCTTTCCTCTTTCATACTACCCCAGTATGGGAAGAAACATGATATGAGGAATAGTTTTGATGTAATGGTAAGCTGTAAAGTACTTAGCCCAAGGTCTGGGGTTGCAACCAGCCAATGCTATTTACTCTCCATAGACCTTAGTAAGTCATACCCTCTCTCAGGTAATTTCTTGTTTGTAAAATGGGGATAATGACAAGTTCAGTTCAGTTCAGTCCCTCAGTCATGTCCAACACATTGTGATCCCATGAACTGCAGCATACCAGGCCTCCCTGTCCATCGCCAACTGCTGGAGTTTACCCAAACCCATGTCCATTGAGTCAGTGATGCCATCCAATCATCTCATCCTCTGTCGTCCCCTTCTCTTCCTGCCCGCAACCTTTCCCAGCATCAGTTCAGTTCAGTCACTCAGTCGTGTCCGACTCTTTGCGACCCCATGAATCCCAGCACACCAGGCCTCCTTGTCCAGCACCAACTCCTGGAGTTCACTCAGACTCACGTCCATCAAGTCAGTGATGCCATCCAGCCATCTCATCCTCTGTCATCCCCTTCTCCTCCTGCCCCCAATCCCTCCCAGCATCAGAGTCTTTTCCAATGAGTCAACTCTTCACATGAGGTGGCCAAAGTACTGGAGTTTCAGCTTTAGCATCATTCCTTCCAAAGAAATCCCAGGGCTGATCTCCTTCAGAATGGACTGGTTGGATCTCCTTGCAGTCCAAGGGACTCTCAAGAGTCTTCTCCAACACCACAGTTCAAAAGCATCAATTCTTCAACGCTCAGCCTTCTGCAGAGTCCAACTCTCACATCCATACATGACCACAGGAAAAACCATAGCCTTGACTAGACGGAACTTAGTCAGCAAAGTAATGTCTCTGCTTTTGAATATGCTATCTAGGTTGGTCATAACTTTTCTTCCAAGGAGTAAGCGTCTTTTAATTTCATGGCTGCAGTCACCATCTGCAGTGATTTTGGAGCCCCCAAAAATAAAATCTGACACTGTTTCCACTGTTTCCCCATCTATTCCCATGAAGTGATGGGACCAGATGCCATGATCTTTGTTTTCTGAATGTTGAGCTTTAAGCCAACTTTTTCACTCTTGTCTTTCACCTTCATCAAGAGGCTTTTTAGTTCCTCTTCACTTTCTGCCATAGGGTGGTGTCATCTGCATATCTGAGGTTATTGATATTTCTCCTGGAAATCTTGATTCCAGCTTGTGTTTCTTCCAGCCCAGAGTTTTCTCATGATGTACTCTGCATAGAAGTTAAATAAGCAGGGTGTAGTAAATGTCAATCCCAGTCTCCCAATTTGTCCACCCCTTCCCCCAGGTTGGTAACCACAAGTTTGTTTTCTACACCTGTGACTCTGTTTCTACTTTGCCAATAAGTTTATCTGTACTATTTACATTTTATTCTTCAGTTTGTTAATATGATATAAATAGTTGTGCAATGAACATTGGGGTGCATACATGCTTTTGAATTATGATTTTTCTCCAGATATATGCTTAGGAGTGGGATTGCTGGATCATATGGTAGCTCATTAAGGAAACTCCATACTGTTCTCTGTAGTGGCTGCACCAATTTATATTCCCACCAACAGTGTAAGAGGATTCTCTTTTGTCCACACCATCTCTAGCATTTATTGTTTGTGGAGTTTTTTGATGATGGCCATTATGACCCATGTGAGGTGATATGTTATTGTAGTTTTGATGTGCATTCCTCTAATAATTAGTGATGTTGAGGATCTTTCATGAGCTTTCTGGCTATCTGTGTGTCTTCTTCGGAAAAATATCTACTTAGATCTTTCCCTCCTCCCGTGGACCACATTCTGTCAGGCCTCACAACCATGACCCGCCCGTCTTGGGTTGCCCTGCAGGCATGGCTTGGTTTCATTGAGTTAGACAAGGCTGTGGTCCTAGTGTGATTAGATTGACTAGTTTTCTGTGAGTATGGTTGCCCTCTGATGCCTTCTTGCAACACTTACCATCTTACTTGGGTTTGTCTTACCTTGGGCGTGGGGTATCTCTTCACGGCTGCTCCAGCAAAGCACAGCCGCTGTTCCTTACTTTGGACGAGAGGTATCTCCTCACCGCCGCCCTTCCTGACCTTCAGCATGGGATAGCTCCTCTAGGCCCTCCTGCGCCAGAGCAGCCACCGCTCCTTGGACGTGGGTTGATCTTCCCGGCCGCCTCCCCTGGCCTTGGACGTGGGGTGTTTCCTCCCTGCCCCCGACCTGGTCTCGGACGTGGGGGTGGCTCCTCCAGACTGTTGCTCCTGACCTCGTACACGGGGTGGCTCCTGAAACATTTATTTCTGCTTTATTGACTATGCCAAAGCCTTTGACTGTGTGGATCACAATAAACTGTGGGAAATTCTGAAAGAAATGGGAATACCAGACCACCTGACCTGCCTCTTGAGAAATCTATATGCAGGTTAGGAAGCAACAGTTAGAATTGGACATGGAACAACAGACTGGTTCCAAATAGGAAAAGGAGTACATCAAGGCTGTATATTGTCACCCTGCTTATTTAACTTCTATGCCGAGTACATCATGAGAAACACTGGGCTGGAAGAAGCACAAGCTGGAATTAAGATTGCCTGGAGAAATATCAATAACGTCAGATATGCAGATGACACCACCCTTATGGCAGAAAGTGAAGAGGAACTAAAAAGCCTCTTGATGAAAGTGAAAGACAAGAGCAAAAAAGTTGGCTTAAAGCTCAACATTCAGAAAACAAAGATCATGGCATCTGGTCCCATCACTTCATGGGAAATAGATGGGGAAACGGTAGAAACAGTGTCACACTTTATTTTCGGGGGCTCCAAAATCACTGCAGATGGTGACTGCAGCCATGAAATTAAAAGACGCTTACTCCTTGGAAGAAAAGTTATGACCAACCTAGATAGCATATTCAAAAGCAGAGACATTACTTTGCCGACTAAGGTCCATCTAGTCAAGGCTATGGTTTTTCCTGTGGTCATGTATGGATGTGAGAGTTGGACTGTGAAGAAGGCTGAGCGCCGAAGAATTGATGCTTTTGAACTGTGGTATTGGAGAAGACTCTTGAGAGTCNGAATATAAAGTGCATCCTGAAATTTTTATTGTCTGCTTAAAATTAATATTGAACTAGTTTATGCAAAAGGTAAGAACCTCATAACAGTTTAATTTCATCTATTCCTTATCCTTTGTGCTTTTGTTGTCAATATTTTATTTCTATATACACATAATAAGTGCTATTATTCTTACTTGAAATAGTCTTTCAGCTTTTAAGGAAATAGAGTCCTTTTTATTTGCAACATATTGACCATTTCTCTTCATTTCTTACCTAATTATAACTTAATCTAATGCCTAACAGTGCTAAGTTTCCATCTGACAATATTTGCCTTCAGCTTGAAGAATTTCCTTCAGCATTTCCTGTGGTACAGCTTTGCTGGCAGTCGATTTTCTGAGAAATTATTTAACCGAATATCTTTGGATGATACCTTCATTATTGAAGGTGAGATTTCGGACCCTAGAATTTTTTTCCAGCATTTTACTTGTGCTGTTCACAGGCTTCTGGCAGCCATAACATCTATTGGAAATTAGCCATCACTTGTAGTATTGTTCCTCTGGCCATAATGTGTGTTTTCTCTGGCTACATTTAAGATTTTCTGTTCAGCTCTAGTTTTCAGCAGTTTGAGTATAATGCGCTTGATGTGGTTTTGTTTGGATACTGGGCATTCAACTGAATTCCAGAAAGGCCATGTGATGAAAATGTGTGTGTGTGCTAAGTAGCTTTGGTTATGTCTAACTTTGCAACGCTGTGGACCATAGCCTGCCAGCCTCCTCTGTCTATGGGATTCTCCAGGCAAGAATACTGGAGCCGATTGCCATGCCCTCCTACAGGGAATCTTCCCAACCCAGGGACTGAACCCATGTCTCTTATGTCTCTTGTATTGGTAAGCAGATTCTTTACCACAAGTGACAGCCGGGAAGCCCTGTGCGGAGAGTAAGCACCATAATTTAGGAAAGAGGAAAGAAAACACTGTAGACCTAGATTAACTGAGGACAAAACCAAGCCTGACAAGTTCAGTAGGATACACTAACAACCTAACCAGCTTCTAGAGCACAATGCACCACTTCTCCAGCTGAGCCAGGCCACTAACTCCTCCCCGCAGTGTCTGGCCTCTCGTGTTTCTGGGCAGCTCTCACCCTGTGGCTGATGTTGCCCACTGAGCCTTCCAGGCTCCCCCTGCACAGCAGAGAGCAACTTCCAGCTGGAGTGTGACAGGGAAACTCCACACCGTCTTTTGTACCACCATCTTCACAATTCCCTCCTTCTTCAGCTGCTTCAGCAGCTCCCAAACTGCCCTCTGGATCTCCTCTCTTCAACTCAGAGAGAGAGAGATCTCTCTGCTTGGACTCAACTTCCTTGTTCTGAGACTGGGAAAGGAGTGCCAGGCAAAAACTAGGGCAAAATGGATCCCATCCCTTGTGTTTTTATACTCTGAAATATCACAGTCCTCTGATTCTGGTTGTCCAATACACAGAAATGTTTCTGTCATATACTCAGTCCCATTTTATACTTATTCACAAACAGTAGAATAAGTTGAATACCAGTTATTCCATCGTGGCCAGAAATGGGAATCCTCTTTTGTTTTTAGACAACCCCTTAAGTGCTTTTTTATCTATGGCTGATTCAAGTTGAGGTTTGACAGAAAACAACAAAATTCTGTAAAGCAATTATCCTTCAATAAAAAATTAAGATGTACTCATTTATTATTATTTTATTTTTTGGTTGCGGCAGGTCTTCATGGTTGCACACAGGCTTTCTCCACTTCTGGAGAGTGGGGCTACTCTCTATGGCAGTGTGGGCTTCTCACTGCGGTGCCTGCTCGTGTCGCAGAGCACATGCTCTAGGTGCTGCAGGCTCAGTATTTGTGACTCACAGGCTTAGTTGCTCTGCCGCACGAGGGATCTTTTGGATCAGGGATGGAAGCAGTGTCCCCTGCATGCAAGGCAGATTCGTAACTACTGGACCACTAGGGAAGCCCTCAATTGATTTTCAAGGTGTAGCCTAGAAAGAGAAGTGACATCTCCTGGATGATGGAGAGGCTGCTAATCTCTCTGTGAGCTGGGCACTCCCAGGTGCTGGGGACCAGGACAGGAGGAAAGGTTATTAGAAAAGAGATTCCAGTGGAAGAGGATTCAGTCTGCCTTTCCTGGAAGTCCCCTTACATGTTATGTGTTTCTGAGACGGCATGGTATAGCGGACATGTGTGTGCTTAGTCACTCAGTCATGTCTGACTCTTCACGACCCCGTGGGCTGTATAGCCTGCCAGGTCCCTCTGTCCATGGGATTTCCAGGCATCAGTGCTGGAGCGGGTTGCCATTGCCTTCTCCAGGAGATCTTCCTGACCCAAGGATCGAACCCCCATCTCTTGCATCTCCTGCATTGGCAGGCAGGTTCTTTACTATTCTCCAAGTGAAGAAGCTTGGATTTTAGTTCTGGCTCAGCCGACAGCTGCTGGATGCCCATCGTTGACCTTGTCTTTCCTCATCTGCAGAATCAAGAAGTCGGATTTAGAATGCTTACATTTCCTCTCTCATCTGGAGTCTGAGAACCATAAAATATTAGGCTATAAGGATTTCTATAACCAAATTACACAAAGGAAGGCATAAAAAATCAGGTTCTTGTTACAAAAAAAAAAAAAACTCAAAAAACAATCTTTCATGGAAAGAATCCCTGTACCACTAAGGAAATAAAATGACAAGATACAAATTAAAACTGACCATAAGAGGCTACAAGGGGTTTTTATATATTGTCAGGGACTCATTGCTGAATTTCAAGGTTTTCTGAAGCGGACACCAACTGAATCCTTAGTAATTAAGATGGTAGATACTTTAAATTCCTGTTTTCTCCTTCAAATCTGCTCTGTTGTTAAGAGGGCAAGTGAATCCATTTTTAGCTGATGATAGCTGAATGCAACCGTGGCCAATGAAGAAAAGGGGCATACGCAGGATAATTTTAAAACCTTACATGAATTAATTATTTTTAAAAAGCACAATCAGAAGACTTAATGGTCAGTCCAAACTCATCACACTCACATGCTTTGGTACTGAACTTGTATGTTGAAATATTAATAAACATTTTTTTCCCTCTTCAGATTTGTATTTCTCACATTTCTGAAGGGCTAAGTAAATCTCTTCCAAAAGCATTTGAACTGGTTCTTGGGCTCAGCATTCTGATACTCATAACATACATCCCAAGATAAAATAATCTGGAAATCTACAGTTAGGTAAAAATTTTGGCATATGTTAAGTTGAAAAAACAAGACATATTTGTCTTTGGGGGCATGTTATTGATGACAAGACTGATATTCTAACAGAAAGTTTAGGCCTGAGGTTCTGTGTATCCTTGTCCCTTAAAA
The DNA here is from genome assembly GCA_006410935.1 of Redunca redunca. Classification (NCBI taxonomy): domain Eukaryota; kingdom Metazoa; phylum Chordata; class Mammalia; order Artiodactyla; family Bovidae; genus Redunca; species Redunca redunca. The sequence continues at coordinate 37,458 of SJYQ01008527.1, forward strand.
ATCTTAATTTCCACAGGGGAACTTCCCTGGTGGTCTAGTGGCTAAAACTGCATGCTCCCAACACAGGGGACTGAGGTTTGATCCCTAGTCAGAGAATGAGAGTTTGTTTGCCACAACTAAGACCCAGGGAAGCCAATTAAATAAGTAAAAAGAAATATTTTAAGAAAGTCTCGACTTCCAGCTTTTCTTCTAACATACTTGTATACTTTCTCTACTATTCCAACTCTCTGAGACTCTAATTTTGCCTTTGCTTAGATTATATTTCCTGAATCAGTAAGAAATTCATTCAATTGTAAAGAAAATTCAGATGGGCTTTCATGTCTTTCAAGAATTAAGACAACACGAAGGGAAATATTTATGGAAATGTATTTTGAGGCTCCTTTTAGTCTGTCTTTAGAAAACACTTTGTGTATAAGGTGAAGGAGGCCTAAACGTGGCAGAAACTCAGTAAACTCATACACATTTTAAGAAAGGCATAGGTATTAGGGTTAATGACAATTTCCAATCAATATCTGGCAGCCTGCTATTTACAATAATAATATATCATGAGAACTTGTAGTTTCATTATAAGAAATGAAAATTGATGTCAGTAGCATATAGAACCAAATTATGCTCTAATGATTTCCTAATAAAGTAATTTGCTCATAGGTCACAAGGGATACAAGCCAAAAGAACTGCCTATACTGAGGCCAAAGTAATTATTTTTCAGCCTTTAAATAAATATTAAGCAAGTTGCCTAAGACTTCTCCTGGCATGCTAAATGATGTTCTCCTGTCCCACCTAGCTCTTGGGGAGTCAGACTAGGTCAAAGAGAGAACTTCAGGGATAATTGAATACACTTAAAATGCAAATGTTTACCAAGAATGAGCAGGTTAAGTTTGTTCTTTTCCTGTGGCTAAGTTAGTTTTCCACCTGCAGCCCAATGCTTAACCAAAGAGAGAAAAGATCACTTGGCAGAATCTTTATCTGATAGAACTTTTACCAAATAAAATCCACTCACCACTCCCTCAACTACAACCTAATTTAATTCCAGGGTTGGTAAACATGAAGATTACATTTATGAAAGTGCTTTGAAAGTTACAAGATAGTATATAAATCAAAGCTATTAAGACATATTTGACTAGAAAAGACAAACTATTTTCAACACCTAATTACATTTCCCTCTGCATTTCTAAAAGTAGCCCTCTTATGACTGTGTATTAAGAAATAGTGACTAATGGTTTTTGCATTCAATCAGTATGGTGGAAATTACGTTTCCATTTAATGGACTTTCAATCAAGCAAGCGAACTGACAAACTGAAAGCACTACAAATGGACATGTGTAGCAGTAAAGCATTTTTGCATGTTTTTCTTCATTATTATTATTTTTTTCCCTTACTTTGGGCTGCTTCTAGAGTTTATTTTAAAAGAAAAAAATTGAGAAAGGAAGGAAAATTAACAAAGCAGATGGCTTGTCAAATCAGAAAAAGGAAACCTTTCCAAAAACAGACTAAAGAATATGGTGAATTATAAGATCTAAATGTTCATGATGCATCTACCGCAATTCCTTTGTATGTTAAAGCAAGACATTGGTCTCCTATGGAGATTTGTAAAGTGCATTCTCCTGGTCACCATGCTACTGTTCTTAAAGCTCTGGCCAGAGAAAGAGAGAGCGCAATGAATATATACATTGATTCATGTAGATCATGAAAAGTGAAACTGCTAGTCTCTCAGTTGTATCTGACTATTTACAACCCCATGGACTGTGGACTTCCAGGCTCCTCTGTCCTTGGGATTTTCCAGACAAGAATACTGGAGTGGGTTACCATTTCCTTCTCCATGGGATCTTCCTGACCAGGGATTGAACCTATGTCTCCTACATTGCAGGTAGATTCTTTACCATCTGAACCACCGGGGAAGCCCAATGTAGACCTTACTTTTTGAAAAAAGGACTTGGAATATGCAAGTAAAATAGCCCTGTGGGCTATTTACCATATTAGAGATCTGCACCAAGAATTACATTTAGATGTCCATTTGCTAAGCTAGTGAACATGAGACACAGTTTTCAGCAAGAAAATAGAGTTATTTCACAAATTAATGGTAAGAAGTATTGTGCATATTCCAATAAATGTCAGCAACAATCATCACCACTCCTATATTTTCATCTAAAAAGATATATGTCTGATTGCTAAATTTCTCTTACAATGTGCAAGAGTACAATCACAGGAGCCAGAAAACACAGTAGTTGGAAAATTTTTTCTTTTATATGAACAGTAATTTTAAAGCTGTATAGAATAAACACTGAGGATTATGTTGAGTCTTGTCGATTTTGAACTAGACCAGTAAGAGTTAAGTGTAAAATGTAATCGCTATTGCTGAACATAATACTTAACTAAATGAAAGTATTCTATATTTCATACCTTCTCTTTACTCAGAATGCCCAGGCCATGTAGCAAGACTGAGAAATCCAGGGAAAATTGTCTCCTGGCATCATTGACTTCTCCCTGAGATTAATGCATATGTTTGTGTAAAGCAGTAGTTTATTCTTGCCTCACTGATCTACACAGTTCCTGCAACTGTTGTATTTAGAAATTGATTGTTGAACAACTAAAGCTACTGTAATAACAGGACAGCTGTGCCTACAATTGCGAATCGTGGAATCTAGTGTAAGAGTCTAAAGCAAATTCTGTAGATCTCTTAGAAGTTCATATTTGGTGTTCAAGTAGCTCATGATCCCTTCAAAATTCTCCTTATAATTTGTGTCAAATTAAATGCATTTTTATGGGGGAGAAAAGCCACTGCTTTTATCAGGTATATTAATATGTTTGTAACTTAAAAGATTGAGTTCCTGCTGTGGTAAGTCTATCTCAGCAAGATTCCAACAGACTTTCTGTGGTTTTGTTTCTTCTAGCAAATCCAAACCCTAAGACTTTAGTTTCCTTAAACTGTTCCCATTGTCTTACCCTCTCACCAGAACAGTGGGATTTCCAAGACAAATACAGAAAGAATGATTGAGAAAGGTAGTAGGTATAAATGAAGCAGGTCACACAAAGAAAGGCAAATATGTGACATCACTTATACACAGAATCTAAAAGATAATGCAGATGAACTTATTTACAAAATAGAAAAAGACTCACGTAGAAAATAAAGTTATGGGAATCAAAGGGAGTCCCTTGGACTGCACGGAGATCAAACCAGTCAATCCTAAAGGAAATCAACCCTGAATATTCATTGGAAGGACTGATGCTGAAGCTGAAGCTCCAGTACTTTGGCCACCTGACGTGAAGAGTTGCCTCATTAGAAAAGACCCTGATGCTGGAAAAGATAGAAGGCAGGAGGAGAAGGGGATGACAGAGGATGAGATGGTTGGATGCCATCATCGACTCAATGGATGTGAGTTTGAGCAAGCTCTGGGAGTTGGTGAAGGACAAGGAAGCCTGGTGTGCTGCAGTCCATGGGGTCACAAAGAGTTGGACACAACTGAGTGACTAAACAACTCCAAAGGGAAAAGTGGGAGGAGGAATAATTTAGGAGTTGGGGGTTAACAGATACACACTAATATATACAGAAAATAGATAAACAATAAGGACCTATTGTATAGCACAGGGAACTATATAAATAAGGACCTTTTGTATAGCATGGGGAACTATATTCAATATCTTGTAATAACTTGTAATGGAAAAGAACCTGAAAAGAATATATATATAAAACTTGATATTCACCTGAATGTGTTCAATCTCTTCTCACCCAGCACTGAAAATAAATTTAACAAATGGACTCTTTTCACCATTTGAATTTTTACCTTTTTGGAATATTTGCATTTTAACAGGAGTATGTCTGAAAAATAAGTCTTTGCTCGAGGGAATGTATTACTAGTGTGAAAATGTTAGGCATTTGTTACAATTTAGTTGAAGAGGGATTTAAGATGAGTAAGCTTTCCTATCCCACTGTCACACACAGGTGCTCAAATCATGTCGTCATCTCCTTAGGCCTCATAAAATTCTCTACTTATCTGATTGAAAAAGTTGCTCTTTGGAACAAAACGGCAGCACACACAGTTGCCACAAGGTGTGGTGACAAGGACCCCTAACACAGCCTTCTGAGACCATAGTCCAAATCATGGGTCTGCACACAGTCTGGTGTGACCTTGGGCACAATGGTTAATCTCCCAGATTATGGTTAATCTCTCTGCTTATGGATAATACTTAGATCATGACACTTGCATGAATATTTTAGCAAGTGAAAGGTGGTTTACAAACTTAGATGATATTATGTCATAAACACACCCCAATCACCCCATGTGACCTCTTCTAAACCTCATCTGCAGTTTACAAAAACATTTCTTGAACATTCAAAATGGCAATGATACTGAGATGACAGTTTTGAAACAAAGTCCTGTTGGACTTTGGAATGAAAGAGGGGGAAAAGGAGTTGATGAAGAGAGATTCTGCTATTTTAAACATTTTTGTCACAGTGTGCTGCTGCTGCTGCTGCTGCTGCTAAGTCGCTTCAGTTGTGTCCGACTCTGTGCGACCCCATAGATGGTAGCCCACCAGGCTCCCCCATCCTTGGGATTCTCCAGGCCAGAACACAGGAGTAGGTTGCCATTTCCTTCTCCAATGCATGAGAGTGAAAAAGTGAAAGTGAAGTCGCTCAGTCGTGGCCAACTCCTAGCGAACCCATGGACTGCAGCCTACCAGGCTCCTCCGTCCATGGGATTTTCCAGGTACGAGTACTGGAGTGGGTTCCCATTGCCTTCTCCTGTCAAAGTATCGTTGATTTATAATATTGTGTTAGTTTCTACTGTACAGCAAAGTGAATCAGCATATATATATATATATATATATCTGCTTTTTTTAGATTGTTTTCACATATAGGTCATTACAGAGTATTGAGTTCCCTATGCTATAAAGTTCAGAGAAGGCAGTGGCACGCCACTCCAGTACTCTTGCCTGGAAAATCCCACGGACGGAGGAGCCTGGTAGGCTGCAGTCCATGGGGTTGCTAAGAATTAGACACGACTGAGCGACTTCCCTTTCACTTTTCACTTTCATGCATTGGAGAAGGAAATGGCAACCCACTCCAGTGTTCTTGCCTGGAGAATCCCGGGGACAGGGGAGCCTGGTGGGCTTCCATCTATGCGGTTGCACAGAGTCGGACACGACTGAAGCGACTTAGCAGCAGCAGCAGCATGCTATAAAGTTGGTCCTTGTTAGCTATCTCTTTTATGTATAAGCAGTGTGTATGTTAATCCCAGTCTCTCAATTTATTCTTTGATCCCTCCCTTTCACTTTCACTTTCATTTTTCACCAGTAACCTTATTTGTTTTCTATTGTATTATTGTTACCTAGTGTATTGTCAATACATCTGTGACTCTAAGAATCTGCTGTATTGTGAATGTGTAAGAGTTGCTCTACTTGTAAGCATGACAGTTAGCCAGTGAGTTTGCAGTTTGCTGGTGAACCCATAACATAAAAGTTTGGGGCTCTGTTATTAACCAACAATGTGTTGCAAACCAGTGTTATTAATAGCAAATGTTTCAAGTGTCTCTTCTTCATTCGGGAGTAGGGAGAGATCAACAATTTAGTCCAAAGATACAGGAAGACTGTATCTTAATACTGTAGACTCATAGGCAAGTTGGTGATAGCAATTCTATGGATTGACAAGTGTGTTTCAGGTCATCTACATCCTCATAAATTTGGTAGTGTTAAAAGCAAGCAAACACATTCACTGCCATGCAAAACAGAGCAAGTGTATCATAGACAGTATTAAGACTGAACGATGCCTGAACTATTGCATCCCTGTTGGTTCCAAATTTATAGTAATATCTGGGGAAAGGTGGAGAACAATAGTAAAATGTAATGACTCATATTCCATGGCTGAGGACAATGCCAGATAGGGCAATCAGTGTTGTCCATCTTTGTCCAGAGAAACTGCCATTTTAACTCACTACTCTTCATAGCTTTTCATCTGCAATTTTTTTTCTCAGTGGAGAATCCTTCCTGTGTTTCTGGATGAGGATGAGAACAGTAGCATAATGTCCATTACTTTTTAGGAGGCTAGAAGCAAATAAAGACTCTAAAAGTGGGGATGAGGGAGTGACTAGAAAAGACAGCATACTTGCATTTGGCCATAAAGAAAAGTAAACTTAAGGATAAGGGGAGAGCTTAACTAACTGGTTTTTTTCTTTACTTCCCCATTCCTGCCAAGTCTTATGCATTTAAGAAAAAAGTGGAAAAGAGATGTGCCACTTCTTATAACTAATACTCCATCACAAATGAGTGACAAACAAATCTGAGAATGAATGTCTTTTGGTACTTGAGAAACACAAATGCAAGTAAAGAGTTTCATGTTTTCAAATATGGTGAATTCTATAACTTCCAATTTCTCTCTTTGGCTTACTATGGTCACTTTTTTGTTTTGTTTTGTTTTGTTTTGTTTTCTCTAAAGGTGATCTAATTTATTTTCTCTAGAATCTTACCGTCCTTACGGTAGGCTTGAAATTCTGACATATTGACATCACAAGAAAAGATCAAGAACCTAATTGTCAAATCATGAAGTCTTTATTAGAAAGTGCAAAGTCAACAGAAGACCATTACTTGGAGATTTACTTCTCTGAAGGAAGTAATATATCAGTTTGCTCTCAGATATGGCCCAAATGATACCTGCTTGGGAAACAAAAAAATCTCCAACTAGTGGGCTTTCTAACCTTCCCTTTATATCTGTAAAGCCAGAAGTTAATATGCAGAGTTTCAAGTAATAATGCTACACACATCATTTTACCTTAGCTTCTGAGAGTTCATTGTTCTATGAGAAGAAGAGTACTGCGCCTCATATGATGCTTTACTGTAATTCCCCAAAACTGTAATGGTACTGTTCTATTCTATAGATGTTAATATCCTTTTGTTTGTGTGGGAACTGGAAAAAGATTAACCTAGCATTCAAACTGAATTTACTCTTCTAGTCTCTGCTGCTAAAGATAGAACCTGGAGAGTCGGAAAACGTGTCCGCCAGCCCAGTGAGTGGTGTGGCTTTGTGATTTTTCAATCACTTTGTAGAACAGATCATGTTTCTAAGTGTTCTTGGTTGGAGGCATCTAATACGTAGTCTGTAAAGCTTAAGGTACAAAGCTTTATTTCCTGCTTCAATGAGTTAAGAAGTTTCCTTCCAGCCCTTAATTTTATGAGGTGTTATTTTTTTTTAAATTAATGTAGGTATTTTTCACTATTTGTCTCAAGAATCACTGAGATAAAGAGCTTCTAGAGGATTTATTTTTAATCTCTATATCCATTTTTCAATAAATCATGTATATAGTAATGTAGATATTTCATAGACTTTCTGAAACTTATTCATACACCAGTAGATCCATGGTTGCCAAGTTTAAAACCACAATTGTAAAGGAATTGGAATTGTATCAGTTTAAATAGATAAATAGGCTTCCCAAGTGGCACTGTGGTAAAGAATCTGTTTGCCAATTCAGGAAACACAGGAGATGTGTGTTCAATCCCTGGGTCAGGAAGATCCCCTGGAGTAGGAAATCACAAGCCACTCCAGTATTCTTGCCTGGAAAATTCCGTGGACAGAGAAGCCTGGTGGGTACAGTCCATAAGAATACACAGAGTTGGACATGACAGAACATGCATGCAAATAGATGACCATCATATCCTAGACTGGGCCAGGGACTCAGTAAGCACTTCTCCAACTTTTGGAGAAAATACCCAGTAGAATTTTTTTTTTTCATTCTCTGCTCTGAAATTACATTTCCTGAGCCTCTGAGAGACCCAATAAGGGTCATTTCCAAGATTCCTGCCTTTCGTTGCTCGATTTCAAGTGATGAGAGACAGGACGGGAAATTCCCAGCATTTCATGAATGTGATCATTACGTGATCTTGGAAGGCGCCCTTAAGTTTTTCTCTCTTAGCTTTCATTTGTGACACTGGATGTGTTAGTGAAGGACACTAAAGGAGATATGAATGATTTTGTAAGGGAGAGAGAAAGAAAAATTGCTTTCTTTAAAAATTTTTATTCAATTGCCTGCCTGTGATCAATGCAAAAAAATAAAGGAAAACAATAGAACGGGAATGATGACAGATCTCCACAAGAAAATTAGAGATACCAGGGGAAAATTTCATGCAAAGATGGGCACAATAAAGGACAGAAACAGTATGGCTCCAACAGAAGCACAAGATATTATGAAGAGGTGAAAAGAATACACAGAAGAACTATATTAAAAATATATTAATGATCCAGGTAACCACAATGGTGTGATAACTCACCTAGAGCCAGAAATCCTGGAGTGTGAAATCAAATGATCCTTAGGAAGTATCACTATGAACAAAGCTAGTGGAGGTGATGGAATTCCAGCTGAGCTGTTTCAAATCCTAAAAGATGATGCTGTGAGAGTTCTGCACTCAATATGCCAGCAAATTTGGAAAACTTGGTAGAGGCCACAGGACTGGAAAATGTCAGTTTTCGTTCCAATCCCAAAGAAAGACAATGCCAAAGAATGTTCAAACTACTGAACAATTGCACTCATCTCACATGTTAGCAAATAATGCTCAAAATTCTCCAAACCAGGCTTCAACAGTATGTGAACCATGAACTTCCATATGTTCAGGCTGAATTTAGGAAAGTCAGAGGAATCAGAGATCAAATTGCCAACATCTAGAAAAAGCAAGAGAATTCCAGAAAAACATCTACTTCTGTTTCATTTACTTCGCCAGAGCCTTTGACTGCGTGGATCACAACAAATTGTGGAAAATTCTTCAAGAGATGGGAAAACCAGTCGGCCTTACCTGCCTCCTGTGAAACCTGAATGCAGGTTTCAAGAAGCAACAGCTAGAACTGGACATGGAAGAATCAACTGGTTACAGATTGGGAAAGGAGTACGTCAAGGCTGTATATTGTCACCTGCTTATTAAACTTATACGCAGAGTACATCAGGTGAAATGCCAGGCTGGATGAAGCACAAGCTAGAATTAATATTGCCAGAAGAAATATCAATAACCTCAGATATGCAGATGACACCACCCTGATGGCAGAAAGTGAAGAGGAACTAAAGAGTCTCTTGATGAAGGTGAAAGAGGAGAATGAAAAAGTTGACTTAAAACTCAGCATTCAAAAAACAAAGGTCATGGCATCTGGTCTAATCACTTCATGTCAAATAGATGGGGGAACAATGGAAACAGTGAGAGACTTTATTTTCTTGGGCTCCAAAATCACTGCAGATGGTGACTGCAGTCATGAAATTAAAGGATGCTTGCTTTTTGGAGGAAATCTATGAAAAATCTAGACAGCATATTAAAAAGCAGAGACATTACTTTGCCAACAAAGGTCTGTCTCGTCAAGGCTATGGTTTTTCCAGTAGTCATGTATGGATGTGAGAGTTGGACTATAAAGAAAGCTGAGCGCCGAAGAATTGATGCTTTTGAACTGTGGTGTTGGAGAAGACTCTTGAGAGTCCCTTGGACTGCAAGGAGATTCAACCAGTCCATTCTAAGGGAAAACAGTACTGAATATTCTTTGGAAGGACTGATGCTGAAGCTGTGGCTCCAATACTTTGGTTACCTGATGGGAATATCTAACTCATTGGAAAAGACCCTGATGCTGGGGGAAATGGAGGGCAGAAAGAGAAGGGAGCAACAGAGAATGAGATGGATGGATGGCATCACCAACTTAATGGACATGAGTTTAAGCAAGCTCTGGGAGATGGTGAAGGGCAGGGAAGCCTGGCATGCTAAAGTCCATGGGGTCGCAGAGTGTTGGACATGACTAGTGACTGAACAATCCTCTCTCCTTGTCTCTTTCTAGGCACACAGAAATTTGTTGTGTATTGCTCAAATTGTGTAATACAATAATGAAATACTTTATTCATGAGAAGCAAATATTTAGTAGTTCAACTAAAACAAATAGAATCATCTTAGTTTTATAATATAATTTTAGCTTTAGATACTTGCTCCTTGGAAGAAAAGCCAGGACAAACCTAGACAGCATATTAAAAAGCTGAGATATAACTTTGCTGACAAAGGTCCATTTAGTCAAAGCTATGGTTTTTCCAGTAGTCATATATAGAGGTGAGAGTCGGACCATACAGAAGGCTGAGCACCAGAGGACTGATATTTTTGAACTGTGGTGCTGGAGCAGACTTTTAAGTGTCCCTTTGACTGCAAGGAGATCCAACCAGTCAAGCCTAAAGGAAATCAACCCTGAATATTCATTGGAAGGACTGATGTTGAAGCTGAAACTCCAATACTTTGGCCACCTGATGCAAAGAGTGGAGCCATTTGAAAAGACCCTGATGCTGTGAAAGACTGACGGCAGGGAGAGAAGGGGATGATAGAGGATGAGATGGCTGGATGACATCCCTGACTCAATGGGCATGAATTTGAGAAAACTCCAGGAGATAGTGAAGCACAGACAAGCCTAGTGTGCTGCAGTTTATAGGGTTGCAAAGAGTCAGACACGACTTAGTGACTAAACTGCAACAACCACATCAAAATCCATCTGCTTGCTCAAACTCAACCATCAAAATTTACATCCCTTGCTACTTGTCATGAACTATTCTGGTTTTAAATGAAATGAAAAATAATTTTAAAAAGTAAGGAAAAAAAAGGAAGTTTGTGCAATTCAGTTTTACTGATTAACGAATATATACACAAATTTACCTCCATAGTTGAAAACCTATACAAATAATAAATTTCATCCTTGATTGACTCTAGTACTTTTTTTCATTAATATCAGAAATAGTCTATCAAGACAGGAGAAAAGAACATTTTATTTTCATGGTGAAACCAGAAGAATATTAAAGAGTTCTTGGGCAGTATGTAAGCTGAAAGTTTGATCTTTTATTAAATAATTTACAGGCTGAGTCTTTTAAAAATTTGTATTGAGAAAAATTTCAAATACATACAAAAGTAGAGAGAATAGTATGGCTCTGTGACCAATCTTTAAATAGATTTTTGAAGTCACTGATTGAATTACAGTGTTCTAGAAAAAGCATGAATGATCACTGCATTATTTTAGTCCGTTTCTTACTTCTTCTCACACCTTATTAGAACTGAAGCTAAGTAAATGCCATTTTATATAAAATTAATAGATGATCATTTTTAAAAAGCCAAGCCATTCAGAAAAATGCAAAGAAAAAAGTATTTAAAACTATATCAATTTCCAACACTTCTAAATTTACTCTCGTTACTATTTTTTGAACAGCATTTTATGCATATTCTTATAAAGAGTTCAATAGGTAATAGAGTAAAAAGTATTATCATGTTACACCTGGTATTTAAAATGAAAATTATGGAATTAAAAAAAAAAAGAAACTGAAGTAAAATGAAAATAATGGTTTCTTCAGGAGATACTCAATCCTTAAAATGTCTTCACTTATTAATATAAAGAGTTTATTTAAAAGTACATTTTACTTACTGGATATAGCAGGCTTCCCTGGTGGCTTAGATGGTAAAGAATCTGCCTGTAATGCAGGAGACCCAGGTTAGATCCCTGGGTTGGGAAAATCCCCTGCAGAAGAAAATGGCAACCAATTCCTGTATTCTACCCTGAAAAAGCCCATGGACAGAGGAGCCTGGTGGGCTACAATTCTTGGGGTCACAAAATAGTTGGGCCGACCGAGGGACTAAGAATGTGTGCACGTTTCTCCGTCTCCAAGTTTCCATTAAGCTTTATCTTTTATCAGCCTGGCATTCATGCTGCTCAAGAGTGTGCTGTTCCATGAGTTGGTAACAAAGGTGCTAACCTCAAGGAAATATCTTTATCTGAAGACCCTCTGGATAGTGTAAGTTACTGGGTCACTTGGGCTTCCCTGGTGGCTCAGTTGGTAAAGAATCTGCTTGCAGTGCAGGAGACCTGGGTTCGATACCTGGGTTGGGAAGATCCCCTGGAGGAGGGCATGGCAACCCACTCCAGTATTCTTGCCTGGAACATCCCATGGACAGAGGAGCCTGGGGGGCTACAGTCCATGGGGTCTCAAAAGCTCAGACACGACTGAGTGACTAAGCACAGCACAACAGCATTGGGTTACTCTCCTGGAACTCTATGAACATCATTCACTATCTTTGGGAAATGAACACTGCCTTGGAGATATCCACAGTCTACCCTATTTTCACTCTGCATACTTCACTTTTCTTATCACAGGCTCAATTTTTTTCTGAATTGTTCAAGTATAGTCACTTTTACAAAACATGTCCAATGATTGTCTGAATTTTTCAAAGGTAAAATGTTCCCTTTCAATTTTTTTTCTCGGTTTTGTGATATTTTCACCGGTGATACTTTTTATAATTTTAACCGTTTCATTTTTGCCATACTCTTCTTCAGCCATTATGGATATACTGGAACTTCTTTTCTTCCATATCTATCAATTTACAAACAGTAATTGTTTTTCCATTTCTTTATTATTATTATACTAATGTGACTTTCATCTTTATCATGGTTTAGTTTTCTGTTATATTGTCTCTATGAGTTGTACTGGCTCAAGCTTTTCTTCATCTGTTATCTTATAATTTCTTCCTTGAATCCTTGCATCTATCCTATGACATCTTTTCAGGAGTTATTATGCTTTTGCAATTTCTTTGATGTCTACCAGGTTGAATGCTTTTGTAATATAAGCATAGCTGTTGCAGTATTTATAGGTGGACTTACAGTGTGAGTTTGTAAAAATGTCTGTTTCATTGGAGATGAAGAGCTCTTCTCTTCTATTTCTTTTTCATTCCTCACAGAAGGATTTAAGAAAGGAGAGAGGAATTTTAGAAAGGTCTTTGCTCAACCATCTTTGACCTAAAGGTTTACAAAGAGGTTTAAGCCTGGAATTTTACACTGTGTCACTGCTATGAAGACTTCATAGATAGCCACTGAGTTGGAGTGCTTCCTTTCACTAGGAATGAGCAAGTTCTTAGGATGTATTGATTGCAAGAGCTAAGAACACAGGATTAGTTTTTCAATTATTCCAACCACCTTCACCCCAGGAAACTGGAGAATACAATCCCTTGCCCTGATAACTGTGATGGAGACACAGGGTGAGACTTTGCCGGTATGGTTGGAAAAAGCCTTTTCTTCCCCCGCCATAGAGAAATATATGGAGTCAGCAGCTTGACTGTGTTTCTGAAAGACTGGGCTGATTTTGGCTACACCTTGAATAAATTTTTACTGTGTAGAGTGTTGAGACATGAATATTATACCTTGGAGGTTCATTTCCTCTTAAAAGGCAAAAAAGCAACTGAAAGCTTTGCCAGAAGTTTTTTTGTTTGTTTGTTTGATTTGTTTTACCAGCAATAGGAATAAAGTCTACCTGGATATACTGACTAAATTATAAGTTTCTCAAGTGGCCATGACTTATTTATCTTTGCATTTTCAGTACCTTGCATACACAGTGTTTGGAAAATAGTAGGTACATAATATTAACAATAATAACTAATATTCAAATGCATATTGATGATGGGCATTTTGCCAGTCACTTGCTATGAATCATTACATTCAATTCTCACATATAAAGAGCCACTTATTACCCTTCTTGATTAGGGAAGTGAGGCTCAAAAAGGTAAATGCCCAAGCTTTCAATAAGAAATTGTCTTTTGATCAAAACATCAAGACCACAAACCTACCCCCATATCATTTGCAAACATCTGTATGCGTATTGAACTTAGATACATTTTGTTTGACAATCAAAGCCCAAGAGACATATTGATCAAGTGATTTTTCAGTGTAAGATATAGCACCACTACTATATTACTGTGTCTTATATATATATTACTGTGTCTTAGAGATAGTGCTAAAGCTATCTGAGTTCTTGGTTTATGTTTAAAATTCTTTGCTCTCTTTTACCATATCTCCTTTCCTCTCTCATAGACTATCAACAACTGTACATAACTCTTCATTCATTCCCAAATGTAGCCAGCTCTGAGATGAAAGAATAAAAGACATGCTAGTCCCCTAAATAAATAAGCACTTTAGCTGTAAAGAAAAAAGGTATAGAAAGCATAAGAAAATCAAGAGGAAGTTTTGAAAATAAGTATTCCAAAAGATATTGAAGGAAAAATCCACAAAACCTTTGATCTATCAAGTCTGTCTCTAGACATAAACATTACAAAAATACTTTTACAAGTGTACAAATAAGTATATAAAAGTAAAAAGTATTCATTGCAGCTTTTTATTAGTGACAATTAGAAATAACAAATACCATCCATTGGGGAATAATTTAAAAATTAGGATACACCTAAGAAAACACTTAGGCATTGAACTGTATGAATTAGATCTCCATATATGACAATGAAAGAAGTCCACAAGGCAGGATAATTTTTTAAAGCAAGTTGCAAGCATTAAGTGGAAACATAATTTTATTTTTTATCATTCATGTTTTGTAACCAGGAAGGTGACTGTGGTCTTCAATTATTCAAGAGGATGAAGATGTTTTATGTATGTAAAAGATTCTTAAAATTCAGTGTAGGTTTAGTGATTTGAGGATTTATTCAACTGTCTAAGTACATGCATAGATTCTGAAAGTTGATCTTGAAAATACTAATGGTGATTTTTGTAGGGAAGTGGGAAATTGGAAAAGGGAGGTGAAGAGACATTATTTTAATCTGAAAACTCTAGCCATCAAATGCTTATAACTGATAAATAAACTATTAAAACAATCTCTGAAAAGAGCTACACTATCTCCTCCATACACGACCCAGGCACTCACTGTAGTTTGGCACCTTTTCCTTTTATGACTTGTGAAAACATGTGTTATAAGACAAGTATGGAGATAATCTTATTTGCAAAACAGAAATAAAGACACAAACGTACAGAACAAATGTATGGATATCAGTGGGGAAGAAGTGGGTGGGAGGAATTGAAAAACTGGGATTGACACATTTACACTACTGATACTTTGTTTAAAATAGATGATTAATGAGAACTTAACTTTATAGCACAGGGAATCCTATTCAATACTCTGTGGTGACCTGAATGGGAAGGAAGTCCAAAAAGGAGGGGATATATGGATATATATGGCTGATTCATTTGACTGGACAGTAGAAACTAGTTTATTGTAAAGCAACTATATTCCAATGAACCTAAATTTTTAAAAAGACAAACACAGAGAACAAGGTAGGATTGGACTGCAATTTTACTTCTAAAATTCAGTTTATGCATTTGACAAATTATAAATGGAATAAGGTATCCGAATTCTTTGTAGTTGCTTTCCATATGGTGGATGGAGATTTGCAGGACATGTGAGATGGCTGTATTTATGGCAGCAATGACTTAGACCCAAGTTCTGTTTGGTCCCAGAAGAGGTGCTGCTATTCATATCAGTTAGAGTCTATCAACATGGTTTAACAACCCTGTGTTAAACCATTTCCATAAAGAGCAGCTGTTTCCTTCAATCTATCTCTCCCTTGTCCCTAAATACGTGTTCATACTCACATTGGCCCTTGTGGTTTGATATCATGTAAGATGGACAAAGGTGTTTTATAAATATAAAAGATATTTTCAAAGGTAGTTTTAAGGCTTACTATTTTAAACATGATTTAAAGTGTAGAGGCTTAGTGTTTTCAGTGGCTTAATGCAATAAAACCCACCTGTTATTTTTGGCTGCTTTATTTAGACCATCTGCTCCACAAAGAATGAAAAGCTCAACAGTGGATGGAGAATTGTCTACTCCTCATGTGTCAATAATTTATTTATTCTCTCTAACCAAGCCTTCAGGTCATTGCAAAAGTGTTTATCTATTCATTTTCCAGCACAAAGGAAGCAAATATTTGGTGTCTGGCTTTGTTAAAAATCATCACAGGGGATTGTATTTTTGTTAATTCACGGTTTCCTATTTTCCCTGTCTTTAAATAGCTTGCTGGGTGCATGTATTTTAAGGACCTCGATTCTCTTTTCCTTCTGTGTCAAGTGAAGTAGCTGCTGAAGAGGTGTTCTTGGTGATGATGAATAAATAACATATTCAGGTAGCAGTCACGTTCAGGTAGCGATGTGAGCATCACACAGACTTCTCTGAAATTATGGAATCCCAGATAGAGATGATAATTACAAAGGTCAGGCACTTTGGTCACCAACTGTGTCCACTTGAATGAAATGGTTTTGCAGTCTTTGTCCTCATCTTTTTGCAGCATTGAATACTGCAGATCACCTCACTTTAACTTTTCTACTTTACTTGATGCTGTGATTTATTCTCTCTTGAATTTAGTCTCACATATTTCACCACCTCTAATCATAATCACGATCATAGCAATAATAACAGTTTGCATCTATTGAGTGCTTCAGCTGTTGTTTAGTTGCTAAGTGGTGTCAGACTCTTTGCAATCCCATAGACTGTAGCCTGCCAGGCTCCCCTGTCCATGGGATTTCCCAGGCGAGAATATTGGATTGGTTTGCCATTTCCTTCTCAGGGGATCTAAGTTCTCAATACTATGCTAGGCACGCCTCATATCTACTCCTAATCTTTATTCATTTCCTCCTTTTTCTCATCTTAGGCTCAAACTTAACTCATGGGTCTTTTCTTCTAATTATTCATTTTTTCAAAGAGAACATTTTACATATGGTTCAAAATACCACCTCTATGTGGAAGGGATGTAGCTACATTTCCAGCCTGTCTCAGTCTCTGCAAGCAGCTATACATATAACAAAATATCATCAACTAGGTGGCTTATAGACAACAGAAATTTATTTCTCACAGTTCTGGGTGCTGGAAAGGCCAAGGTTATGATGCACACAGATTCAGTGCCTGATCAGAGCCAGCTTCCTCAATGATGGCCATCTTCTCATTGTAACCTCACGTGACAAAAGGGATGAGGGAGGTCACTTTTAGGCTTCTTACAAAGGCTCTACTTCCATTCATGAAGACTTTGTTCTCATTACCTACTCATATCTCAAAGGCCTTACCTCAAAGCACCATCACATTGGAGATTAGAATTGCATATACACATTGTGGGTCAGGGGGACACAAACATTCAGACCATAATACAGAGAGACATTGAACGTGAAACTGACTTCCAGTTTCTAGCTGCCTAAATAGAATGAGTATCTGCTATTTCTTGAGTGTCTACCAAATGCTAGGCACTTGTTAGATATTTTACATATTATCTTTAATCTTTACATAAACAAAGTACATCTCACTTTAGATTTGGGAAGAATCTGCATACAAATAATTTAATAATGTTTCTGCAATCACACTGTTGCTAAGAAACAAGCTGGGATGTGCAAATGTAATTCTAAAACCCAAGACTCTTATAGCATTTCATAGCATAAATCTCACATGTAATACTTTCTCCATATCACTAACTAAGCATTTGAGACTATCGCCCCTGTACTGACAGATCTCCCTTTCTGTGTTTCTAATTATCAAAGGAGTAGGTCAAGGCTATATATTGTCACCCTGCTTATTTAACTTCTATGCAGAGTACATCATGAGAAATGCTGGACTGGAAGAAACAGAAGCTGGAATCAAGATTGCCGGGAGAAATATCAATAACCTCAGATATGCAGATGACACCACCCTATGGCAGAAAGTGAAGAGGAACTCAAAAGCCTCTTGATGAAAGTGAAAGAGGAGAGTGAGAGAGTTGGCTTAAAGCTCAACATTCAGAAAACAAAGATCATGGCATCCAGTCCCATCACTCCATGCGAAATAGATGGAGAAACAGTGGAAACAGTGTCAGACTTTATTTTTTGGGCTCCAAAATCACTGCAGATGGTGACTGCAGCCATGAAATTAAAAGACGCTTACTCCTTGGAAGAAAAGTTATGACCAACCTAGATAGCATA